>JAFBJS010005374.1:265980-329027 GCA_016785265.1 Paraplagusia blochii
ACATTGGTAGAAGAATGATCCTAGAGATGGAGCTGCCAGGTAGAAGACAAAGAGGAGATTGATGGATGCAGTGAGAGAGGACATGGAGGTAGTTGGAGTCAGAGTAGAAGATACAGAGGACAGGGGGAGATGGAGAAGGTTGACTTGAAAAACGGACAAGATGAAAGAAGAAGAATTTGTGTCTCAGGTCCTAAAAGTTTTACGTCATTTTAACCCAGTGATCCGAAGCATCAAAGCAAGGATGGTTTGGTGTGATAACGAGGATCAATATTGGTCAAAATTTGAGAACTGAACTATGAAACTTGATCTTTGATCCGATACCTAAGATCCTAAGATCCTAAGATCCCATCAAACCAGATCCAGTCTTCCCACTGTGTAGTTGGAGGTGTACAGCTCCAGGAATCCCCAGGTGATGGTTGTCCCACTGTGACTGAACCTCTGACAGTCTGTCAGTTCAAACAGAGATGGAACAAAGTGATCTGAGGAGACTTCATTTGTCTCTGTCTTTGGTGGACCTCTGGTTTGTTCTCCTCAGGTTCTTCTCTGGAAGAACCATCGTAGAAATGATTAGCAATTCATCTTCACTCAGTCTCACAGCTGTCTCTTATACACATCTCCTTCTTACCGTGCTTAGTCAGTGAACTCTCCAGGTTATTGACAGTCTGACTCCTTTTCTCCCATTTTTACTCCTCCTCCTCCCCCACCTCCTCCACCTTATCTTGCTTTCACTCTTTTTTCCTGGCTCCCTTGCTGTCTCAGTGTAATGTGATCCAGAGCCGATGCTGCCAGTCCCAGCCGTGGCTCCTCAATCTCCGCTCTGCTCGGCTCCGGTTGCTAGGCAGCCTGGTACCAGACGGGGGCTCAGTGATGCACCTTCCTCCCCCCACCTCCCAAACAGAGGAGGAGGGAGAGGGGGGAGGCAGAAAGGCCGGTAACATTTGGTGTTGGACCTTGAGATGGTCCCTGTGAGTTCCTGGTGTTTTTATAGGGAGACAATTTCACCTCTGCTTCAGAGCGGCGCACGCTGACCTCCTCATGCCGTGATGGCGCCCCCTACTGACAGGTCGCTAATGGAAAAACGCACATTTGTTGTCACACCTAGCATGGTGGCTACGGTGCGTGGCCAACGCAGTGGGCTGCTGGCATCTCGCCTGGTGTGGACCAGGAGGAGAGTCAGGTTAGAGAGGAGGAACACCAGCGCTGACTCACACCATCGGTCGCTCCATGTGGCCGTGGAGGACGACGACACAAACGACGCCGACCGTCGGCGTTAGCACTTGTAGGTGTCACGTGGGTGGGTGGGTGTGATGAACGGCTTTTGGACCCAACCTGCTGCCGTGGGTTCTTCTACCTGGAATGAACGTCAGTGTGAAGTCATTCCCTCCGTCACTGATGTGGATACTGACGGTGTCTGTGTCTGTGTCTGTGTCTGTGTCTGTAGAAGTACAGGTACCAGGATGAGGAGACGCCCCCCCTGGAGCACAGTCCAGCACATCTGGCTCCAGGGAAAAGTGCTGAGATGCTGCACATGAGCGACAAGAACCTCGCAGCCATGGAGGCCATTCATGGATACACACCACACACACACATCTCTCCTGTCAAGGTAACGCACACACACACACACACACACACACTTTGGACTTCTGTCAGTTCCAGTCCAAAAGTTCCCATCACTGACCTCAGTCATAAATTAATTTATAAATTAATTTTGATTTAATCTTTAATAAACGGTTCCAGTTCCTGTTCAACAGTTCCGGTCCCTGACTTGGTTTAATTCAGAAACTGTTCCAGTTCCAGTCCAGTAGTTCCCAAGGCTGACCTTATCTTGGTCATGAACAGTTCCTGTTCCTGCCTAACAGTTCCCATCACCAACCTGTCAGAAACAATTCCTGTTTAACAGTTCCCATCAATGGCCTCAGCCATATACAGTTCCTGTTCATCAGTTCCAATCCCAGACCTGGTTTTAGACAAAAACTATTGCAGTCCAATAGTTCCCAACACTGAGGTTATCTTAGTCATAAACAGTTCCAGTTCTAATCCAATAGTTCCCATCACTGACCTCCGTCATAAACAGTTCCAGTTCCAGTCCAACATTTTCCATCACTGGCCTCAGTCATGATCAGTTCCAGTACCTGTTCTACAGTTCCAACCACCGACTTGGTCTTAGTTAGAAACAGTTCCAGTCCCTGTACTACAGTTCCCATCACTGACCTGGTCGTAGACAGAAACAGTTCTTGTTCCAGTCCAGATCTGTTGACCTTGTTAACATATTTATGAAGAGTTCTGGTTCCTGCACTGCATCCTGGGTAATGTGATATCAGAGCTTCAGGAGAACAGGAAGAATCAGAGTGTGTGTGTGTGTGTGTGTGTGTGTGTGTGCGTGTGTGTGTGTGTGTGCGTGTGTGTGTGTGTGTGTGTGTGTAACCCGACCACCTGATCCATTAATGAGACTCAGTTGATCCTGGAGGTGGCGTTACACCTCAGACAAACCCAGTTTACGGCGGCGGTTGAAATGAATCCTGCGCCGAACAAGAGACTGAGTCTCAAGCTAAGAATTATTGTTGTTATTTCTCTGTAATTTATTGAAGTTTTTCCTAAATCCTGTGGGAGGCGCTGGTGAGCCGAGACTGTCCACTGTCCACTTACAGTCAGGACAACATGATACATGTGTCATTTTTTTGGATTAAAGAGAAACTGAAACATGGTGTGGAGCTTCCACCTTCGCTGTTTTACTTCCCATTGATCCTGAGATGTCACTTCCTGGTGGTGATGTAACCCATGTCCTGACACCAGAGGGAGTCAGAGTGCACACCAGCTCAGGCCCCGGGGGACAGAGGACAGAGTCGGTCGGCAGTAACGGACCCGAAGCCGCGCAGGTCCGATTTCACCGAGATAATAAGAAAAACAGATCTGTTATGATCTGGTGAAGATGCATTCAAGGACAGAGGAAAAGGTCGTAAACAGTCGGTGATAACGACGGCTGTTAACCCCTCGTCTGCTCCCGTCTTCTCACCGCCGCAAAAACTAAATTAAAAGAATTGATTTTCCTAAATAAAACATTTATATTATATATTATTTTCATTGTAAGTTTAAGTTTTTTATTATTTAAAAATAGAATTCACAAAATTAATAATAGTGATCTTGGTGTGGACGCTGTGTGAATGTGAGACTGAAGCTCATGTCAGGACAGACTGTGTGTCTGCAGCCACAGGGACAGGGACAGGTTGATGTTGGTAGGAACCCGGTTTGGCCCGGTTTCTATTTCTGGACTCCTGATATTATTTATGAGGAGTTGATGTTCAGACAAGACAGGAACCACAGGGAAGTCTTCAAGGCTCAGGACAACTGAAGTTGGTTGTATATGGACACGAGACGTTTCAGAGGGACGTTGTATGTGTCCAAAAATAGTTCCTTCCATGACAACTGGACATAGTAGGTTTCTTGAAGATGTTTCTCCTCTTCATCCCAGTGTGTCTTGATCCTTGTGTCTTTGTGATCCCTGATGGTCAGGGATGGGGGAGAAGATGGGGGAGAATGTCCTGTGAAGACACCTCTGAACAACACTATGGGTGGATGGAACATTGTGTCTTAGTCCTCCGCCTCTGTTGAGAGAAGGTTTCTCCAGTTTCACATAAATGGCTTCCTTCAGTCCTCTCTCAAAGCATCTGTCTTCTCTGGTCAGGATGTGGACGTCCTCATCCACAAAGCTCTGTCCCTTCTCCTCCAGATGTCCATGAACAGGGAAATCCTGTCCTGATGAGGTGTCTCTTCTGTTGTTGCATACGTTTATACAATGGTTGCTTGGTTTGACCAGTGTAGAGTAAGGTCTATTTATCTGCCACAACTGAACGACCGGTAATTTTTGTCTAACGTGTCAGTGGTTTTGTTTCCAGTCTCCAATCAAACGGAATCTCGTTTCAATGTTGATGTGGTGGAGACAGGGCTGAAGGGGGCGCTGTTTAAACACTGTCCCTGAAAACCTTAACCTGACTGGACAGAATCTGAGAAGTTTAGTGGTTTTTGATTGAATTCTGATAATGCTCCCCTCAACCGAACGCCTGACACTGCTGCCACCTAGTGGTCCAGTCCACCTACTTCCACCCTCTCTGCTCCACACTGCTGAGACTGTCCCGGTACTGACCCCAACTTCCGTCCAGTCTCAGTCTGTCCTTCACTCCTTTTGTTTCCTCCTTCTTTCTTCGCAGCCTGTGTTGATGTCGACAGGACACACTCCAATGTACACCTCTGCTGTCTCCACACTGGTAAGACCGATAATCAGTCGTCCCTCACCGTGTCTTCATCGTCCATCCTCATCCTCTGTGTAGCTGCGTTCGTCCATCCGTCTGTCTGTCTGTGGACTGGTCTTCAACATCACTGACCTCAATGTTGCCAGTTGTTGGTTGAGACTCTGATGAGCTCTACCTGCTGGTTCCTGTAGGGGTCAGTGTTGCACTGTGTAGCCACTGTAGTCACCTTGAAGTGATGGCTGTGCTGATTTTCCAATAAAGCAGTTTTATGATCAGACGGTTTGTCTTGGCCTTATGTGCCGTGAATTAGTCCCAGGATTTTGTCCAACTTGCAAAAACAAAGGACAAAAATCTCTGGCAGAAGATTAAAAAAAAAAACAATGTAAAGAGATTTATTAACAGACAATCATTAAGAGAAGTAGATGAGGACGGATGATATCATCAGGGCTGATGACATCACCATGTCCAGGTCTCGCTGTTCTGTCTGTCTTCATTGACCTTGACTACATCCTGCCTACATCGCCTCCTGTTGGCCATCATCACACCCGAAGTCCAACCTCCATCAGCAAACGTACGTGGACGCCTCCATGTACGTGGACGTCCGTGTCAAAGTCACCAACGTTGTGTGTCTTCATTCAAGACTTTTGTCTCTTCCTGTTCAGAAAACTGTTGAATTGTGGGTAGGATTTGTCTCTGGACACTGAGGCTAGAAAACAAGAAGCGTAATAAGATGTGTTGATGTGGTGGGGCCGGGGGTGGGGGTCGGGGAGGTCCTGTCTACTGAATATAGGAGCCAGGGGGCGCTGTTCAAACACTGTCCCTGCAGAACTTTAACCTGACGGGACAGAATCTGAGAGGTTTTGTGGTTTTTGATTAAACCTCTACAATATCTCGCCTGCAGCACACACATCACTGCTGCCACCTAGTGGTCCACTCCAACTCCAGTACATGACACCCCCGCCCCCACCACCTCCACCCTCTCTGCTCTGGATCTGATTTCTATCTTCATCTTCTCTCCGTCCTCCTTCATTTTACTTTAATAAATGTTTAAAGATGTCCCTGCAGCTTTGGTGTAATTACCATGCAGCAGCAGCAGAGGCAGCGGCGGCTCACGTCCTCTAGGGGGACGACTAGGGTGTGGGGGTGGTGTGAAGACAGAGACAGAGATAGAAAATAGGAAGAAGAAGAAAACATGTGAGCAGAAAGATCTGGAGTGGACGCTGGAGTCGGACGGTTGGAGGAAGGGTTTGGTGATTGGAATGTTGAGAATCAGAGGAAGTGTCTGTGACAGACTGTCCCTCAGCTGGTCCACTGACAGACTGTCCTCAGAAGGACATTCCTATGTTTCTAATTTCCTTATTTTTGGTGGAATAAAGCTTTAGTTGAGGTTTGTCCTCGTCTGTCTTTCACCTACAGACCTCCAGTCTGGTGTGGTCTGTCCACTGTCCACTGTCCCTCCAACTGCAGCCTCTGAAGACTCTATCTGTAATAACCTGAGGTTTCTATCAAGATCAGGAGTCATAGCTGGTCAGAACAGACTCAGGGTTTGGGTTCTAGACCAAGTCAAAACCACGACACTGTCACTGGTACTGGTACTGTCACTGGTACCGTCTGGTTTGGACCAGTTGTTTGTCATGACCCTCGACCTTAGCCTTGACCGTCCTCCCACAGACTCAGCCAATTCCATATAAAGAAAACAACAAACAAACAGCTTTTCTCCTTCCTTGGCTGAGAGTCTGAAACCTTCACTTCCTGCCGTAGTTGCTATGATTCATGGGCCTGCCTTACCTGCAGGACGTCCTGGGTTTGATCCCAGGCGCCACCATGACCTTCTCAGACATGACAGACAGTCATGACGTGATCGTGGTGGAACTGACTCAACGGTAGATTTCAGTGGTTTTGTAAAATGGAGACATCATAGTCTGGGACGCGTCCATTCAGTGCGAGCTGCTTGTCCTTCGATGTCCGGCCAAGGCACCGAACCTCCTCCTCTCTCACATCACCAGCCTCCACATTATACAGCCAGACAGCTAAGTAATTGCCATCAAACTTTGCTCCTCGCTCTCCTCTCCCCTGGCAACCACAGGGGCGGGGCTTCACTACAGTGGCAGCAGAAATTATGAACTGCATTTTCACTGAGCTCAGAGCAGCAGGGAGGAACCGTCCAAGCCACAGAAGAAGAAGAAGAGGAGGAACGGAGGGGTCCTTCTTCTTCTCCAGTGGAGATAATACCTGAGCTTTGTTCCTCTGTATAATCTGGACTTCATTAACTGAAGCTCTGGGTCGACCGATGATATCGAGCTTCCTCCGTGACGTCAAGGAGACAGAAGCCTGGATCCTACCTCTGAAGATTAGGACCCAGATTGAAGCACGGTTTCTGAGATCCTTCAGGGACCTTGGAGATATTCTTAGACATCTGGACACTGGTCATGGCGCGGCCTGAACCTCCAGGTCCTTGAGATACCTGTGAAAACCAGACACACGCAGCGTCACTGGAATCGTGGGTGATTCTTGGGGAGTTCTTGTTCGGCCTCTACAGCCCCCTGGTGTTTGGTACCTGAGGCAGGATGTTCATGTCCGTGTGGTACGCCAAAAAGATGGGCTCGCGATTCCTCCACAAGGTTCGCAGGAGCAGGAAACATCGGCATCGGAAGATGGTACGAGTTCAATGCCTTCAAACATTCATGTCTGTGGTCCTGGTCCATAATGTCAACCAGGGAAATTACACATGGTACACACTCTTGTACCCCTGCAGAGGGTGATGGTGTGGGATACCATGGGTTACTGCTGTACTCCTGCTCTGGTAAAAGAGGGAGAGTTTTTTCTTCTGGTGAGGACTAGACCCAGAGCAGGACACAAGGATACTGGTACATAGAGATACCAGTTTACAAAGATAGTTGTTACCAGTGCACAGGCCACGTGTACTAGTATCCATGCAGTGTTGACATATTGAACTTGTCATGTTGTGATGAAGCTGAGATGTTCCAGCCTGTGGATCGTATCCATCATTAGATCCTGTGTCTGATTCACACCTTTGTCCTTTGTCCCCCTAACCTGCTGCAGGAAACTCACCTGTGTGTGACGGACTTACTTAACACTTCACAACATTTGTTATTTGACATTAACGCTAACGTCTTGACTGGTTTCTGGTGACCCTGACCTTTGCTGGGAGCTCAGTCTGATCCTGGATCATTTTCCCTGGTTTCCATGATTTGTTCCTTGGGCTCAGTGTGTCGTGGGTCACAGATATGTGTGGGGAACCATGTGACTACAGACCTGGTTTCTGTTGCTCCAAAAATACACGTGCTGTTCATTATAGATGATCTGCTCTGGTCGCCGGCTCTCGCGGTAAATTTAGAGTTTTCTTCCAATCCCCCTCCACCCGAGGGCGTAGCATCCTTTCTAGTTCAGCTGCAACTGAACCTAAACTTCCAGACAGAATAATTTACCACAAAAACAAACTTTTTTAATCAATACTTTAATTTAAATCTGAAGTACTTTGTTGTCAGTGCAGTGCAAAATTCAGAATACAGTACAGTATAGTAGCTTATAGTACAGTACGGTACAGTACACTACTGTACTGTGGTCAGTATAGTGGAGTATTGTTTAGTCCAGCTCAGTGCATTACAGTATTGTACGTTACAGTACAGTATGGTACAGACCAGCACAATCCTGTACAGTACAGTACAGTACACTTTATTACAGTCTTGTGCAGTTCAGTACAGTACAGTACAGTACATCAGAGTCTAATTTAGCCTGACTCAGTACAGTACAGTACGTTACATTTCATTATGGTACAGAACACTATTGGACAGTACAGTTCAATACAACACAGTACAGTTCTGTGGCTCATTGTTTGGAACAGTTCATTACACTGCAGTACAGTACGGTTCAGTACAATACCATACATTATGGTGCTCAATGGCATCCATTCATAAATGACCAGGATTCATTCTTCTTCTTCTTCTTCTTCTCGTTCTCCTTCTTCAGTGTGTCGTGGGTCACAGATATGTGTGGGGAACCATGTGACTACAGACCTGGTTTCTGTTGCTCCAAAAATACACGTGCTGTTCATTATAGATGATCTGCTCTGGTCGCCGGCTCTCGCGGTAAATTTAGAGTTTTCTTCCAATCCCCCTCCACCCGAGGGCGTAGCATCCTTTCTAGTTCAGCTGCAACTGAACCTAAACTTCCAGACAGAATAATTTACCACAAAAACAAACTTTTTTAATCAATACTTTAATTCAAGTACTTTGTTGTCAGTGCAATGCGGCAAAATTCAGAATACAGTACAGTATAGTAGCTTATAGTACAGTACGGTACAGTACACTACTGTACTGTGGTCAGTATAGTGGAGTATAGTTTAGTCCAGCTCAGTGCATTACAGTATTGTACGTTACAGTACAGTATGGTACAGACCTGCACAATCCTGTACAGTACAGTACAGTACACTTTATTACAGTCTATTACAGTACATTTCATTATGGTACAGAACACTATTGGACAGTACAGTACAGTACAACACAGTACAGTTCTGTGGCTCATAGTTCGGAACAGTTCATTACACTGCAGTACAGTACGGTTCAGTACAATACCATACATTACGGTGCTCAATGGCATCCATTCATAAATGACCAGGATTCATTCTTCTTCTTCTTCTTCTTCTTCTTCTTCTTCTTCTTCTTCTTCTTCTTCTTCTTCTTCTTCTTCTTCTTCTTCTTCTTCTTCTTCTTCTTCTTCTTCTTCTTCTCCTTCTTCTCCTTCTCCTTCTTCTTCTTCTTCTCCTTCTTCTCCTTCTTCTTGTGGGAGAAAAAAAACAGAAGTGGATCCCAACAGACTGCCTCACACCTCTGCTGCTCCTCTCAGCATCTTGGCTCAGAACTCCACTCCTGTACTTGGGTTTATTTACTGCAACGATCCCAGTGAGCGCAGTGAAAGTGTGGGCATCATTTAAAGCAGACAAATGTATATAAATCACTTTGATTTCATTATTGAATTAGTTTTTTTCCCCCGCTCACATAAATTCAGCGGTGGAGGTGAAGAGCTGTGGAGGCGGATGTGGTGGAGGTGGAGGAGGATGTGGAGGACAACAGCAGCTGCAGAGATGTGGTGGAGGACATGTTGGCCAGGCTCAGGCAGCTAGTGCTGGAATAAAATCAAGCAAGAGAAGCCAGACCCTGTAAATCCTAACAACCCTGATGTCGAAGACTCGACAGAGCAAAGAGAGGAAGAGGAGAGAGACAGGGGCAGAGACAGGGGGAGAGACAGGGGCAGAGACAGGGGGAGAGACAGGGGGAGAGACAGGGGCAGAGACAGGGGGAGAGACAGGGGGAGAGACAGGGAGAGAGACAGGGAGAGAGGGCTGTGTCAAAGCCCTGCGGGGGAAACTGCCTCCACTTGGATTTCTCCTGGCTCTACTCATTATTTCTGTCCCCAGATGAGGACGACTTTGACATAATGTGCAGCAGCACGGCCTGTTGGACACAGTGAGACGGTGCGGCTCGGCACCGCCAGCTCTTATACTTGGACGTGTACGGGGGAGGGAGGGAGGTAAAAATGTGATTTCTGGCGTCGGGAGGAGAGTTTTATGTCTGTACTTTTCATTATGTGGATGAGGATTTTCTCTTCATAACAGAGTGTCGTATTTCAGCCGTGATGATTATGGATTGTAACGAGAATGGCGTCCTGCAGCACTGCATTGTGGGTGTGTGGGAGGGGCTGTTTTAAGCCTATTGTAACTGGAGGATCATGAACAGTGAAGTGCTGCAGTGATTGATTTGGATCTGAGATGATTTTCAAACTCTGGCTCGTGGCCCAGAATTGGGTCATGACCATGTCATACATATACAGTACATATATAAACACACGGTTTATGTTTATATTCACATGTATGCACATACATACAAATATATGTATATTTTTATCTGAATATAGAAACATACTGTATATTGTATTGGATAAATGTATATATACATATATACAGTACATACTTACAGTATTTTTGTATAAACATACTAATGTGCAAATATATACATAGAATTAATACATTTTCAATCATTATCTAAATATATAGATACTCACATGTTACATATTACATGTATATACATATATACTCACATATACTAGATTTACTCATTCAATTGATTCTACATATATACTACATATATGTATATATGTAGTTTATATATATGTTTATCTGTTTATACAGTACATACTTGACATATGTGATATATACATGTCATATTGAATTATATGTCATATGTCACAATATTGACATATGACATACATATATATAAATACACACATACTAAATGTGTAAATACATAATATATACACACATATCTGTATGAATAAACATATATACGTTTATATATATACAGTATATATATATTTCCGAGAGTCTCCTCTGGAGAACCAGAACTGGAGCCTGGCTGAGGAGCCAAGTGGCCAAATGAGGGACATAAAAATCACTGAATGTGAAAGTGTTTAAGGCTGAGACGCGGTGGTGCGGCGTGCAGCTGTTTGCGCCTGTGGCTCTGTGAAGGTCAGCGCCCCACTTTCCTGCTGCCGTTAGCACTTCTTTAAGCCTGGTGGCTCACAGTGGGGTCTTTTCCAATGCTAATCAGCTGATGCTCAGAGCTGACAGCTCCTGCCTTCAGACCCAGAGTATCAGATGATGACGGGGAGGAGTGGGATTCCAGGCACTGGAGAAGGATTTATGTGGAGTCAGAATCCAGGAAGAAGAATGTTCTTCAACTGTTGGTCTCTGTCCTGTCAGTGAATCACTTCCTGTGTCTGATGTGAAGATCGTGAAGATCGATCACTTTTATCACCCATTTCCTGACTCACGTTTATTACCTGGGCCTGTTTAGTTGAACACTACTGTGACGTACTCACAGGAATTGAAGAAAGACACAAAATGTCCTTCTCCTAGAGTCGGACTCAAGTACTACCAGTTGAAAAGATAAGTTCTGTCGTCAATGACGGCACATTTTTGTATCTTTTTGTAAATAAATATACATGGAATGTCTATATATATTTGTTTTATTTATTTTCAGGGTTTGGTGGCGGATGAGCAGCTAATGTTTTAGGTTTTTTTCCCTAAATCTTCACGTATGACAACACGATAAACATATATTCTCTAATCCACACTGGTTGACTGGAAATGGAACGACATCATCGTGAAATTTCATTTCTCTTTCTGCGACAGCTGCGTTTTAGAGAAATTATTTTCTACAGATTATATGGTACATAATCCCAGGCAGCAGAGCCTGGATGTGATGATGTTGCTGGTTTGGCTCCAGCTCAGCTCCACAGACACGGACCTGAGATCTGGGCAGGAACCGTTCCAGTCCGGGTGGACGAGCGGTGGGGAAGCGGGTTCCTTCTGCTGACTGAGGACTGTGTTATCACAGCTGAGAGCTGGGCTGTGACTCCAGCTCCTCATGTTTCTCCTCTTTCTGTGTCTCCAGGGAAATACGCCCCCGGTGGTGGTGAATACTGACACTCTCGATGGCTCCCCCTACGTAAGGACCGTCTCTCACCTTCACTAACGCTTTAGGAATGTTGATGATGCATTTTTGGTTTCTTTTGTTATTTGTTACCAGTGACGTCTTCACCTGGTATGGACCACAGTGTCTTTGTCTTTAATGCTGCACTGGGGACAGAGTGTAAAGATCGATAGGAGAGTGGAACTGAAGTCTGTGGAGCATTTTTTCCTGTTCTGTGTTAAAAAGTAGTTTTTAGGTCAGACTTTTACTTTGAAGCCTGAAAATTCACTCCTGGCCTGGAACCTCAAGGCTGGAGCTGATGAGGCTTCGAGATGAACTGGACCAACATTTAGTCCAGTTCACATTCACTCTGTCAGAACAGAACATCAAAAAACATATATAAAATGTATAGAAACCAACACAGTGCCCTGTGGAACCCCAGACTGAGTGTCTTTAACAGTGAAATCCTGCTGTAATTATGAAGAGACTCTGTTTCTGTTCCAGGTTAATGGGACTGAGGGTGAGATCGAGTACGAGGAGATCACACTGGAGAGGGTGAGTCTGACGGGGGGCGCCTTCTCCTCGTCTTCACTGCCGTCCCACGCTAACCTCCCCTCTCTCTCGCCCCCTGCAGGGTAACTCAGGCCTGGGCTTCAGCATTGCAGGGGGAACGGACAACCCTCATGTGGGCGATGACCCCAGCATCTTCATCACCAAAATCATCCCAGGAGGAGCAGCAGCTCAGGACGGACGGCTGAGGTGACCCACTCTCACAGACCTGCATGACCTTTGGAAAGTCCTTCAGCTTCAGATTTTATTCTGTGTTCATCAACATGCACAGTTTAAACTTCCTCACCCCGGCCTATAGGTGGTGCTACGTAGACCTGATCCATCATTCAATCACTGCTTTGCTGCATTATCCAGTAGTTCATCAGTACAGACCTCAGACCAACAAAAATCCCTCAAGTCACTAGGTGGCAGCAACTCATTTGTCTTGTTGTCGCTTTGATTATTGTTGGTTGAGGCAAGAGAGGTTGTAATAATATTTCTGTCCACTAGGGGTTGTGACAAATTAATTGAAGACCACAGTTTTAGTCCAACCGTATACATGTGAAGCTGTGATGGACCGCTTAAAATGACACGATGGGCCAGATTAGGCCCGCGGTCCTTGTGTTTGACATGGTTGACATTATTACTACTGCTAGTACAGTGACTTCCATCCACATGCTTTGATTATTGATGTCTGCTGGGACTCGCAGCCCCGACGAGCCGATAACCGATCCCACGATGAACAGATCTGCTCCATCAATTGAACTCATGTCGGGGTTTTTTTGTTTGTTTGTTTGTTTGTTTGTTTTCTTCCACCTTGACTCCTGGCGTCCGTCTGTCTGACTGTCCCCCTGTCTGTCTCCCAGTGTGAACGACTGCATCTTATTTGTGAATGATGTGGATGTGAGGGAAGTGACACACAGCCAGGCTGTGGAGGCTCTCAAGGAGGCTGGTGCTATCGTCCGCCTCTATGTTCTCCGCAGGAAACCCGCCGCCGAGAAAGTCACTGAAATCAAACTCATCAAAGGGCCTAAAGGTGAGTGGAGGGGGGAGGGGGCGGAGGGGGTAATTGAGGGGGCAGGTGTCACTGCAGAAAACCCATTTACACCATGTACTGCACACTGCCCCCCAGAGGATGGAGTTTATAATGACAGGAGGATGAGGAGACTCCAGAGACTGAAGTGGTTTTAACAATGATATGGACATCATTATCTGGTTGCTGAGCAAGGTTGCTAGTTCAAGTCCTGGTAAAAAACAGTAAAATTAGCATTTTATATATAGTATCTTTAATGACTTTTGTTTGTTTTTGTCACATTTATTGTAACACCACAAAATTATTATTTCAGTGAAATTAAAGACAATTGGCCTGCGTAAAATAAGGCCCGGGGTCCAAATGCGGCCCATACAGCTTTGTATTCGGGCCCGATAAAGGTTTACAGGACGGTGGTGAGACCAGCCATGATGGATGGATGAGAGACACTAGGAATAGACAGAAGACAGGAAACAGAGCTGGAGGTGGAGGAGTTAAAGATGTTGCTGAGATTCTCCTTAGGAGAGACAAGGATGGACAGGATCAGGAATGAGGTGATTAGAGGGACAACACAGACAGGAAGACAGAGAGATTGAGATGGTTTGGACATGTTCAGAGTAGGGACAGTGGATACATTGGTAGAAGAATGATCCTAGAGATGGAGCTACCAGGTAGGTGACAAAGAGGAGATTGATGGAGGACATGGAGGTAGTTGGAGTCAGAGTAGAAGATGGAGAAGAAGGATTCACTGTGGAAACACCTGAAGGAGAAGAGACAAGCTGAAAATGTGTGATAATTTCTGTCTTTTCCCTGCAGTGCCTATGTCTACCTATAGATGGCAAAAAGAGGCTTAAGGCGTTTGAAAGACTTTGTCATTTATATTAGTTCAACATGAACTGTATGTCCAATGTCCATCTTAGGACCTGCTGTGACCCACGAGTCAAAAAGTTCTCACACACCATACTTATAATCTGTCATTAAGGGGACTCTGCGTGTGTGTGTGTGCAGCCAAGTCAATAGTGAAGTCAGGAGAATTAAAAACCAACGTTAGATCTTCTCTCCATCCATTAGGGTCAATTCAAGTTTCTCAAACCTCCTGCCAACTTCTCAGGGTTCTTCTGCAGCTGCAGCCTCTCTCTCTCTGACTGTCTCTCTGACTGTCTCTCTGCTCTTCACTCAGGGTTGGGTTTCAGCATCGCTGGAGGGGTGGGGAACCAGCACATACCAGGAGACAACAGCATCTATGTCACCAAGATCATCGAGGGCGGGGCCGCTCACAAAGATGGCCGACTGCAGATCGGGGACAAGATCTTAGCGGTCAGTCAATCTCCAGGTTCTCTAAATGCCAATGACATGCAGTGATACACACACCCACACACACCCACACACACACACACACACATACAGATATATGAGTGTGTGTGCGTCACTGACTCTCACCTCTTTCACACACTTATACCCGTGTTTGTGCTGTTATGTTCACTTCAACCTGGATTTACATCTGAATGAATCAGGGACGGAGGTGAAATAAGTGTAGCGCTACTGCCATCTGCTGGAGGAGTCGGGGAGGACTCTGAGTCGACCCAGCTCTACTTGGATGGCAGTGGTTTCAAAATGGTGCTTTTTGTATTTAATGGTTCCTGAGGTGGAACTTCCGGTCTCAGTAAAGCTGCATTATGATTATTGAATGTAAGGTTTTTATTTTTGGACAAAACAGGAAAGAAACGAAATGGAATGCAGCCCGAAATAAGACATTCACTGTTTCTCTTATTGACTGGGTTGCGGCCCAGTTGTGGTCGTTGGGCCTCATCACACAGGCCTCACAGGTCAAACCTGGGCTTTGGCTGAAAACAGGTTCAAAGTCCTGGTTCTGTTTGTCCTCAGTCATCGGTGTCTGTGGTCTGAGGGGACAGTCTTTCTATTTTTTTCTCTCCACCCAACCAGGTGAACAACGTGTGTCTGGAGGACGTGATGCACGAGGATGCGGTGGGGGCTCTGAAGAACACAGCCGAGGTGGTTTACCTCCGGGTGGCCAAGCCCAACAACCTGTTCCTGACCAACTCCTACAACCCTCCAGATCTCACCAGCAGTGAGTCCAAAATAAAGACATTCTTTGGATTCTGTCTGTGTGTCCTGGTACCAGAGGGAAGCCCTCAGGGCCTTCAGCTGGTTCTCACTGAAGGCCCAAGAACAAATACTGAAAGATTATATTTTTCCAAATATTTCTTTATTCAGTGAGTTCATTCATGTCGTTGTTATAAACTTGGACTAATATTTCTTGGGAAACAAGTTCAAAATGGAACTAAAAATTGACCAATCACAACATTCCTTCCACTGGTATCTGGGTAAAATAGACACTCCCTCATTCAGAAACACAGGGCCTGAATGCTGGTGCTGTTCAAGTTAATGGAGGCAGTATTTCAGTCCATTTTTCACAGACAGAACCATGGACTGGTTCTAGTCTGCAGCCTAGGAGTTCAAATATGTTCAAGCTGCATCCTTCGTATCTTCTACAGCTCCCCCTGGTGGACTACAGTCGATCTAATGCTGTGTCTGTGTGTGTTTTCCCAGCATATTCCCACATGGACACTGAACTTAGTCACCCCAACTATCTGGGCTCAGATTACCCACAAGCCCTCACCCCCACCTCTCCCAGTCGGTTCTCTCCCGTCTTACATGGCATGATGGGAGATGACGACATTCCCAGGTGGGTTCAGAGCTCCTGACCTCTGGCTCCTGGTGTCCATGGTGTCATCAACGCTTACTTTCATTTTTATTTTCATCAGGGAGCCTCGCAGAGTTCTGATCCACCGAGGGTCCACGGGCCTGGGGTTTAACATAGTAGGTGGAGAAGATGGAGAAGGAATCTTCATCTCCTTCATCCTGGCAGGAGGACCAGCCGACCTCAGTGGAGAGCTGCACAAGGGCGACCAGATCCTCAGTGTAAGGACAGGCGTCAGACAGCGTCAGAGTTCTGATGGTTCTGCTGGTTCTGACCTGCGTTTGTTCCTCAGGTGAACGGCGTGGACCTCCGTATGGCCACGCACGAACAGGCAGCGGCGGCGCTGAAGAACGCTGGACAGACGGTGACCATCATCGCCCAGTACCGACCCGATGGTACGGACACGGACTCCAGAAACTCTTCACTGTGATAATGTTAGAAACAAAGTTTGGTTCCACACGGTTCTGGGTTCTCTATGTTCCAGAGTACAGTCGGTTTGAAGCAAAGATCCACGACCTGAGGGAACAGCTGATGAACAGCAGCATGGGCTCTGGGACCACCACGTTAAGGAGCAACCCAAAGAGGGGCTTCTACATCAGGTCAGTGAGGTTCTCAAGGTTCTTAGGTTTCTCTGGGTTCCTAGGAATCTTTGGGTTCTTAGGAGTCTCAGGGTTGTGAGGATTCTTGGGGTTTTCTGGGTGTCTCTGTGAATTCCTCCTCCTCCTCCTCTTCCTCCTCTAGGGCCCTGTTTGACTACGACAAGACGGCCGACTGTGGTTTCCTCAGCCAGGCTCTGGGCTTCAAGTTCGGGGACGTCCTTCACGTCTTGGACTGTGGAGACGAGGAGTGGTGGCAGGCTCGGAAAGTCTGTCCCCAGAACGAGGCGGAGGAGGTCGGCTTCATCCCCAGCAAACACAGGTCAGACCCTAGAGTTAGAAGAGATGGTTCCTTTGGATGGTTCACAACACAGGTTCTCCTCCACCTCCTCCTCCACCTCCACCTCCTCCTCCTCCTCCTCCTCTCTCTAAATGTCATGTTTTCACTCTCGTCTCCAACAGGGTGGAGAGGAAGGAGTGGTCTCGTGGTAACACCAAGGAGAGGGTGAGTGGATTGACTTCAGATCAGTGATGAATCCGTCCAAGGGTTTGAAACGTAAATGTATGTCTTCTCCTTCTGACCACAGGACCACGGCAGAGACAGCTTAAGTACTAAAGGTAAGGGGTGGGGGCTGGTCTGGGGTGCTCACTGACAGAGTCCTTGTCCTTCCTGAAGGAGTAAAAAAAAGGACAGAATCAGAAAATGCTAAATGCTAAACTCCAAATGATCTGCCACCTAGTGGTGTCCTCCAGAACTTCCCCACAACACCAAAAAAAGGCCCAAATTGTATATTATTGTCCTCAAAGTAAATTTTTTTTCATATTGTACATGACATTATATCATATTTTATGAGTTAACGTTGAAAACAATGTCCCTCCGTGTAGTTCTGTTTAGTCCCGTCCTCCAGTGATTGTGTCTCCTTCGTCCACAGGCAGAGATAAAACGCCAAACAGCTACGAGACGGTGGCCCAGGTGGAAGGTGAGGACGCTGTGACAGAAGAAGAAGAAAAATCATAGAAAAGTCTCCTTTTTTTCAATCCTGTCCTCTTGTCTTCTTCAGTCCACTACGCACGGCCCATCATCATCCTGGGTCCAGTCAAGGACAGAATAAACGACGACCTGTTGTCCGAGTTCCCAGATAAGTTTGGATCCTGTGTTCCACGTGAGTCTGTCCTCCTGTCCTCCTGTCCTCCTGTCCTCAGGGTTTCTTAGTTTTTTTGAGGAAGGTAAAAGAAGGAAATGAAAATGTCTTTTTCTGGTGGACAGACACCACGCGGCCCAAGCGGGAGTACGAGGTGGACGGACGGGATTATCACTTTGTGTCGTCCCGGGAGCAGATGGAGAAGGACATCCAGAGCCACCGCTTCATCGAGGCTGGACAGTACAACAGTCACCTGTACGGGACCAGCGTCCAGAGCGTCCGTGAGGTGGCCGAGCAGGTCAGTGGTCAGTGGTTTGGATTTGTGCCTGACAGGTCAGGTGTTCATCTCCTGAACATCAACAAAACTGTTGGGTCTCAGTCAAAAAGTTCTAAGACAGAAGCTCCTCAGGTTTCTGTGAATTTTCTTCTTTAGTTTCCATTGATTGATTGATGCTTTTGGAGAAAATGTTTTTGATCAAATTTACAAAAATGTCCTCAATATTTCTGGGTGCTATCTTCATTCTATGCTAAACTTTTTTTTTCTCTCCTCCTCCTTGTGCTCTCTCCTCCTTCTCCTCCCACCTCCTTCCTTTGCCTTTCCTTCCTCCTCCTTTAACCATTTTTGTCCTCCTTCTACTCCTCCTCCTGCTCCTCCTGCTCCTCCTCTCCTTCTGTCGGTGTTGGAGCAGCAGGGGAAACACTGTATCCTGGACGTTTCAGCCAACGCCGTGCGTCGACTACAGGCGGCTCAGCTTCATCCCATCGCCATCTTCGTTCGACCCAAGTCACTGGAGAACGTGCTGTGAGTTCATCAACTTCAGGGGCCGCACAGAGAATAGAATAGAATAGAATAGAAAAGTCCTTCATTGTGATGAAGCTCCAACAACATTAAGGAAAATGAATGGATTGTTGGTGTTGATTGACAGAGAGATCAACACTCGTCTGACAGAAGAACAGGCCAGAAAAGGAATGGACCGAGCCCTGAAACTGGAGCAGGACTTCATCGAGTGTTTTTCAGGTACAAACACATTCACACTCAGATACACAATATTTACACAAAGGTTTAATTACCCAGTATCCTACATCCTTACATCCGCCTTACGGTGTAGAGTAGGCATGGGCAAACTAAGGCCCGGGGGCCAGATGTGGCCCATTGAGCTTTTAAATACGGCCGCCAACCTTATCTATATTAAATAGTTTAGCTAAGCTATCATTATATTTCTGCCTTTTCCTGCAATGATGCATTTCCACAGTTGGTGGCACCATATATATATATAGGATATTAGGTCTTATACATGATTTTACCTTCCATTTATCGTAGTCCATCTTTCTGCTCTGGACTCGTCCCCCAGGTCCAATTTTTGTCAAAAGGTTCGCCCACGTCTGGTCTAGATATAGTTTATTTTATTGAACTCTTTTTTGTTAGTTTCTACCTGCTGCTTATCTAGAAATCATTAAATGTAGCCATAAAGTTCAGAGTCTGGAGGAGACTCTACAGGTATTTCTACTGGACCACAGGGTTTTAGGGACCCTGACGGTCACTTGTCCTCAGGGCAGAGACGTGAGGATGAGAGACTTTGATTAAACCCAGGAGTCATTTTTTATTCTGATTAAAGTTGTATCTTCATGACTTCACTCTCTGAGGAACCTTCTCTTCTCCCTCTCTCCTCCTTTTCTGTCTTTCTTTATCTCGTCCACTCTCCCTGCGCCTCCTTCCTTCTGCCTCCTCCTTGTCGTCTCTCTTTCCTGGACGTCCAGCCGTGGTGGACGGGGACAGCTTTGAAGAAGTTTATCACAAAGTAAAGACAGTGATCGAGGAGCAATCAGGGCCTTACATCTGGATCCCCACTCGGGAGAGGCTGTGATTTCCCAGATCCTCCCAATCCTCCCAAAACCTCCTCCTCTCCTCTTCCTCCTCTTCCTCCTCTTCCTCCTCCTCCTCGCCGCCCTCACAGCCACCGACCGACGCCACCTTCCACCCTCACAGCCAAGCCAGCCTCGCCTGCCTGCCTGTCTGTCTGTCTCTCTGTCTGTCCTTCAGCAGAGTCAGCGCTCGGGCGATCACAGAGAGACAGAATTCTATTGGTCGACGAAAGCGGAAACGACGGCAGGAAGTGATTCAGCCAGGAGACGGATGAAAACCAAAAAAAAAAAAAAGAACGACAAGAAAAGAGAGACTCTGAGACGTGAAGGCAGTCCTGCGTATTTGGACTGAGAGACTCTGAGAGAACGGACCTGAGCCGCAGTACTCCACTTACACCACCAGGCGGCGCCAAGGGGCCGAGTGCTGTTTTTTTTGCATTTAGCAATGAAATGCATCCTAGCCATAACTGGGCAGTGACTGCACCTGAGAACAGGGAATGCAAATGTCCTCAGTAGAGTTGATTCATTTATACTCACTTTTACTTTGTTACGTCCGTCTGAAGCTGACTTCGGCCATTTTTTTTTTCGGAGACGGAACTTTGTGAAGCCTCTGGGTGGCAGCAGCCAACTGTGAATGGTATGAAAACGTCCAGAGCAGGAGCAGTCGGAGTCAGGAGGTCTGAAGGTGGAGGGAAAAACACGACGTCATCAGCAGAAAACGTCAACCATGAAAAAAATGTAATAAACATCAACTCAAAAGTGGTTTAATTCAGGTGAACAATTCAGTCCATTGTCACGTACTTTAATCTACAACATTTACCAAACCCCTAGGGGGTGCTGTGTACCAATTTTGGAACCGCCCCCACAGAAACCGTCCACAGATTCCCAAACAGAACGTTAGTTTGTTTTTCACTCCACTTCCGACTGTTTTCTCCGTCTTTTCCTGTTTTCTCCGGTTTCCATACAGGTAAACAGGAAGCTGAACGTCAGGGGCGGGGTCTTTGTGTATATTTTCTAAATTCTGGGCGTGACCTCCGGCGAGCACAGACCGATGGAGGTTCAGTCGCAGCCGTGTTGAACGGATATAATAACGCTGAATTTTGCATGCGTCCTTCGAGACAACGGAAAGACACGAGCCAAAAATGAGACGTGAAAAAAAAGTAGAAAAGGGAAGTGAAGACGTGCGACAGGCTAGCAGGGTCCGACCTTTTGTTCTTGGGCATCTTATTGCGAAGAATTATTTCTTTGTTTTGTTTTTTTTTTTTTTTTAGCATGCCTTCAGAAAGTACGGAGGAGGAGACAGAAAGTCGCGTGATGCGGTGATGATGAGAGGCCAGCTGTGAGCCCAGGGGGCGCTGTGACATACAGCTAAACCCAGGCGTGGGCAAACTCTTTGATTTGGTCCTGAAAGTGGGCACCGGACCACGAGTCAGGAGGAAACAGACGGAGCATTCCTGCTTAAATTAACAAAATGTCTGAATTACTTCAGCCTTCTCAGCGCCATCTATAGGGAAAACATGGCCATTGCAAGGTAAAGGCTACAAACTAGTTATATAATTTGGACCAGTTGGGTGGGTTGGGTGACAAAGTCGGACGGGCCGTATGGGGCCCGCGGGCCTTAGTTTGTTCACGCCTGGTTTAGCCTCTGCTCTCATATTGTATACAGACACACATACACAGTGTTGTGACCTCAGCTGTTACCTAGCACACTCCTCCACCAGGGGGCGGCTGTTCTGACCCGCCCGTCAGAACCAGGTCGAACGTTCTCTCTCGGCACAAACAGTAGAACCTGGTAGAACCTTCCCAGGAACAGGCCACGCTGCCATCACTCTTCCAGAAGGTTCTCTACGCCGCAGACGTCCCCACTGTCCCCACAGTGGCCACAGTCAAAAGCCATGGTGCGCGTGTGTGTGTTTGTGTGTGTGTGTGTGTGTGTGTGTTTGTGTGTGTGTGTGCGCGTGTGTGTGCGCATCCATGTGTGGAACCTCCTCAGTGGAGGAGGAACTGGTCTTCTTCTTCAAACCTCTCTTCCACTTTACTCTCTCTCGCTCTTTCGTCCACTCTAATTAAAGTCAAGGTTAACAGACACTGGCCTACAGTACACACAGCAGTATAAATAAATATATAAATATATATATAAATATATATTATACAGTATATCTTTTTTATAATCTTTCTATCGGGGCTAGGTCTGCAGAAGTCAACACCTACGACGACAACAACGACGATATTCCATGCGTTTCTTTGGGAAGTGTCTCCGTTCGGTCGTCAGATTTTCTCGCGCTCCCATTTTATCGCTGCGGAAAAACACGGCGTGAAGAGTCAGCCGGGGGGGGCGGTGACGATGGAAGCGCAGATCTCACCCTTGGCTGCATCCACACCACTTACAGAAAATATTTAAAAACCAGCCTTTGGAGCCAGGTTTGGGTCAGAATCGTGTTTAGTCGAAAATGTCAGTTTCTTCAATTTCGGACAAATGCCAGAAGTCCTGCTGACACGGGCAAACTTTTTGACTGGAGCAGATGGACCTAGTGTTTGCGTGACCTTAAATTAGACGTTCACTGTGCGACTCAACCCCTGAGTTTCACAGCCTGTGATTCGTCGCTAAGACTGTACGATCTGATGGTCGGATACGATTGGACTGACAAAAACAAAACAAAAACTAATTGCCCTATGAATATGTTCAGACATGCCAAAAAATTTGACGATAATTTGATTTTCATCCGATCGGTGAAAATCATTGTTTGTTGAAAATGAAAAATCTCGGTAAAGTTAAGTCAAAAGCTCAAACGCTTAAATTATTTTCGTAATTTTAAGGCCATCTACTGGTGAATGGTGGTCATTGCAGAGGTTTAATGAAAACCTAAAGTTTGACTCCGATCAGTTTTCCCACAGCTGCGCCAACAGATTGTAACCCGTGAATCTTTGTTGCGTGTCACGGCGGCAGGTTCTCGATAAGATTTATGGGAAGAACGTCATGTTTTCGGGGCTTCCAGAGGAAACGGCGTTGATATTCAAATGATTTCGCCTCGGGGGGGCGGTGAGTATTTCATAAAGCCGGCGTGTTGAGGCGTCTGCGGCCGCCGACGGTTTCCAAACAAAGGCAGTGGAGTGGATGCAGCCACACGTTCAACTCCAGGTGTGTTTATATATGTACGAGTGTGTGTGTGTGTGTGTGTGTGTGTGGTGAGAGTGTGAGACACGCACAAGACGTAGTGCAATACCGCTATGATGTTATGCAAAGCAGATGGATTATATAAAGACGAAGGATTATATATAAATCTAAGATGAAGAGAGTATTTATAAAGTTTGCACTGACGACGACGACGACGACGACGTTTCCGTTGAAGGACGAAGCGCAGGACGTCAAGGTCTAAAGAGCATGTGTTTTTCTGTGATTATTTATAATTTGTCCTGAATTTGAAGAGTGAAGGTGGACGTGTTGATGGACGTGTCCACACTCATATTCTTTCCTTTGGTTTGACTCACTGGCTTCTCTCTCTCAGCTCCTGCAGCTGAAGCCAATCTTTTCATTTGTGATTCGTTATTTATTTAAACTGGTGTTGGTTTCATTTCAGCTCTGAATATTTTTGTACATTTTTTTTTTTTTAATTTATTTTCTGCACTGAGACGAGATGGGAGTTCGGGGCCAGAAATGTTGTAAATATATGGAGTTGCTGGAGAGAGAGTCTAGAACCCATATGAGTTGCAGCCCAGTCGTCTGGTACACGTGGGCCACAGCAACGTGGGCTGCATGGTTGCAAAGTGGGTCTGAATCGAAGCGGTAAATAAATATCACACAACTGAAGGGAACTCCTGATCTTATTAATTTAATCTAATCTGAAAAGCGATACAATGTAAAACTACCAAACTGACTGAAATGACTTGTGTTAAAACGTAGAAAAGACGGGTCACATAGACTGGTTCATGTTAGGGAAGTCCGATCTTAACGTTTGCTGATATGTGATTTTACCCAAAACTGAGGTGAACTCCTCAGAAACTTACGTCCGATTCCAGTAAATTTGGCAAAACCCATGGATTTTCATTATCAAGGAAAATACAATGTCGATCTTGCGTATATCATGTATTTGTGTAAATATCGCTGTCGGACATGATAACAAGCATAGTTTTGGGGGTAAAAACTGGCAGATATCGGTATTGGAATATCGGCAAAAGTCATTTTTGGACGTCCCTAAAATAAACCACTGTGTTTGACCTACAACTTTTTCTACTTTCCGATTTCCGATCACTTGAGTCAGATTTGCAGATTTACGTCATAAGGCTTTACAGATTAGATTAGAAAAAATTAAGTAAAATTAAGTTTTTGGGCAATATCAGCAGAAGTTAACATCCGACATTCCTAGTTTTAAGACAACACCTTCGTGAACAGTCAACACTTAACGTCTATCGGTATCGGTCAGTGTCAACGTTAACAACATTAATATCGGAACTTCCAGAGTCACAAACCCATGTCTATGATGGTGCGAGGGCGATGGTCACGGGGAGCACGCTCGCTAATATCTAACTATTAAATTCCACTTGGGCTCCACCCACTTGTGGGCTGCTGTTGGTGTTGCCCACTCATACTCGTCTTAGAAAATCCGATCAGTCTTCAACCCACTTTGCATCCACATGGTCCCGTTTAGAACGACGACTGGAAAAATCCAGCAGAACTGACAGAAGAACATCTGCAGCATCAACACACACACACACACACACACACACACACACACACACACGTCCATTCACATCAGCGACGACAACAGAACCAGGAACAGAACGAACCTCTTCAGTTTCTTTGCTCACGGTTTCTTACTCTCTCTCTCAGTCATCTCTCCATCCCATGGTGTGATATTCCTTATAAAGATATATTAATTTTTACAGAAATAACTGATTAAACTCTTACGACACTCAGTCAACTGATGCAGAAAAATATATTTAAACAACGACAGTATCAAGCAAAATAAAATGTTCCAGTTCAGTGAAGCGCTTGTTGTAAATTAGCTATAAAATAATAAAATGAATTTAAAAATGCTTTCTGAAAAATGGACTCCAGACTCGGTTTGGTTTTGTCGTCTTTGAGGATGATTTTGGGTCAGAGTGCTGAATCATGTTGTGGCAGGACAGACGGAAATGACCAGGAGGGGGCGCTCTTCCATCTCTAACATCTGCAGACACTGTCACTGCTGCATTTATTCTTGGCTAAAGATTTATTTCAGAATGTGTTAGGTTCAGATTAAAGTTGGAATAAGGATAAGGATTAGGAATATATTTGAAACATAAACCAGAATATATTTTTTGTCCATATATTTTTGATCCCTACAGACAATGTACCAGGCACTAGTTCTGGACCAGAGATCCATAAAACGTCAGAAAACAGTAGTTTTTTTGACGTCGTCAAAGTTATTGCTGGTCAAAAAGGTCAGGAACTCCACAGGATTCAAACCTGCAACCCTCCAGGCACAGGGTCAGGCTTCTTCCCCCCCACAGGCCACTGGATTCCTGTGTAACATGAGAAAAAAACTACAACCTCTTCATCCGAGCCCTGACGTTTATCCCTTCTGCCACTAGAGGCTCCCAAAGTGCAGGCATGTTTGGATTCAACTGTTTCATATGGTTTTCAGCTGAGGCCTCTGAGCAGCGTCTCTGAAGTCACTGACAATTTTGTGAATTTGTCTCATTTTTGTGGATCAACTTCTGCTCAGACTCAAATATCACCTGGGACTGAAGGACGGGAACGAAAAGGAAGAAAAGAAAATACTTTAAATCTCTGCTGCTGCTGCTGCTGCTGCTGCTGCGTCCAACGTCCTGTAGAGTCGTGAGGAGAGAAGGTTGAAGTATTCATCTTCTGATGGTCGTCCTTCAGCTGTGCTCTGGTCCAAGGTCACTGTGAGATGCTGAATTCCTCTCGTCCAACCTCAGCCATCAGTCACAGTCTGATTGACAGCCGGGCCTCTGTCGTGATACAGCTGTAAATGATATAAAAGACCAGGTGGAGACGGGGGACATCCATCACCGGTCATAAAGAGGATTTTAACCTGCAGCCTGGTAATGTCCCGCAGCCATCAGTCCCCCCCGTCCCTCTGTTTCTCTTTATCTCCTACTCGGAGCCGTTAAGCGAGGCCTGCGGGTAACGGCGGAGCAGGACATGCATCTTCTGCCGCAGGCTGCTGGGAGAAGGTGTAGCCGGGGCGGAGGATGTGTGTCAAGTGATGTGGCGTCTTGGAAACTGGGGCTTCAGACAGTATTGGATTACCGTTCCGGAGAATGAACTCTCGCTTCAATCAGGAAAAGTGTCACATGTGGTCGGAATCTCATATTTCATAGAAAGAAAAACAAACATCAAGACGATCAGAGGAACAAGAACAAAAACTGGAGACTGACACCAACACAGATATATATGTACTCTATATATGTACTGTATATATGTACTGTATATATATGTGTGTGTGTGTGTGTGTAGTGCATATATATATATATACTGTTTATACTATATATGTATATATATACACATATATAGAGTGTTGTAAAAAGTTTTGCTGCTACTCATGTCTGTCTGTCTGTCTGTCTACCTGTTTGATTGTTTGTCCTTCTGTCTGTCTAGCTGTCTGTTTATCTCTCTGATCTGTCTGTCTGTCTGTCTGATCTGTCTGTCTGTCTGTCCGTCTTCCTTTAACAGTGTGGATTCTCATTTTAAAGAGTTGTTAGAGTCTTTAAAGAGTTGAACTCATTTACGACCAGTTGCTGGTAACTTTGTTTACGTTTCTCAGATGGTACACCACAGCCTCTGGTTAATACCATGTGAACTGGTTGTGTTATTGGCTGATGGTCCTGCTCTTCTTCTCTTGTTTCTGATTGGCTCAGCCATCGTAGCATCTTTTATCGTCTTACTCCGACTTCTCCGTTCTTGGCGGAGGACATTGTGTTTGTATGGAAGGAACTGGACGACAGTTCGTACGTGAGTTTGTTTCTGAGCTCAGGCCAAACCACGGTGACATCATGGAGGGAGAAAACATTTCCAGACAGTTCCAGTTTCTTCTCATTAACAAAACTTGACCCCACAAAAAAATCGTAATAAACAAAAAATTCATCAAACTGACGTAACACCGACAAGACTGTAAACCGAACCAAACCAAACAATATGTGGAAAATAAAGGTAAGTAAAACTTTTGTTCGTTAACGCTGTTGGTTGAACAGAAAAGTAAGCAGAGCTTTTCCATTGAAAACACTGCCCCCTACTGCTCAACGAAGAAACAACTCTAACCAAGTTGGTTTAACATGTCTGAACAACATAGTGTAAACTCTTCGTCTGTCCACTGGAGGCGACACAGTTTGACCTTCACATGAACGAGAGTGAACATTTTCCGTGCTTCTGATGTAGTCAGGAACAGTGCAGTACCTATTGTTGCCATGTGTGGGCGCCAACACCGTTGGTAGATTTTATCATGGACAGAAAGAAAACGGAAGAGTCGAGTGTTGAGTTAAGGCAAGTCAACCAGGAGGTGGCACTCTCTGGCAACTGGTCATTATTGTTCTGTTTTACTTCTGTGAAAAATGAAAAAAAAAATCTCCAGGACTTTCACCTCCCTGAACATTTTGGACCAAGACAAGGGAATTAGCCAAAAGTTGCGGCCCAGGAACGACCTAGCGGTGCGACATTAGCGCTACAAGATTTATTTGCCTCATCAACATCTGCAGGTCAGTGCTGCAGGTCAGTGCTGCCACCATTGTATCACCAACCATTGTTCACTGCTGTTTCTCCACAATGGCTGGTAATGGAGCTTTACACACACACACACACACACACACACACACCTCTGAGAGGCCGACGGTGGGGTGTGGATCAGCAGCAGTGAAGTGGGACACGAATAAAAAATGCTGACGTGTGTGTGTGTGTGTGTGTGTGTGTGTGTGTGTGTGTGTGTGTGTGTGTGTGAGAGAAGAGTCAACGGAGAATTATCGCAAAGAAAAACTCAAGGAAATCCTGCGAATCGATCACATACCTCTGTGACGGGTGTAGCCGAGCATTACACTGCTACACAAACCTATCGCACAACTCAAAAGCAGAATTATCAGTGGCAGCAGCAGCAGCAGCAGCAGCAGCAGCAGCAGCAGCAGCAACAGCTCCACTCGTCTCTAAACACTCAGGCCACGGTTGGTGCCGAGAGCTGAGGCCTGTTGAGAATTCGCAGCACAAAACAAATCCAACCAGAGTGTGGATGAGTGGGTGGTGCTCTTGCCTCACAGTAGGGAGGTCACCTGTTTCCATCAGTTCTCCACCTCCACAGTCTGTTTCAAGGATGGGGTTCTTTCCAGATCGAACACAGGTCTTTTCTTGAGTTTTCCTTGGACCTTCAGGTTCCTAAGGTTCTTGTGTCTTGATGAAGTTCCTTTTGAGGAACAAAACACCTTTCAAGCTCCAAGAAAGTCCAGCAGCTCCATCCAAACTCTTTGATAAGATGGGGAATGTTCATCCATCTTTGTCCTCCTAACTTCTTGCCCAGGAGGTGAACAGAGACATTCATCTCTGGTCTTCCTGGTCATTTCCACCTCGTTCCACCTGAGGATTGTAGGAGCATTGTGACAAAGATGATATCACATCTTCACAGAAGAGCCTTCTCCTCAGGATGTGTCTCTCCACTTACACCTCCAGGACAGAGGTGAGAGAGAAAGGAGAGCGAAAGCTGAGCCTTGGTCTGGATCAGGAAAGGTGGTTTTTAGAGGAGTCAAAAATACCTTAGGAGAAACCATCACTCAACACAGGAGACAGCTCAAGGCCTCACCCCCCAACAAGAGACCTGTGTCTGTCATTTGTCTCTCAAGACCCTCATTCACACCTTGACTCAGGTGAAACCCTAATCCTGAGACGGGGTCAGAAGGTGGAGGACCTGCTTTGTTGGACCTAACAATGCTTTGGTCAGGAGGTTCATCAGGCTTCAGCGCCAAGAGACAAGACCAATGAGAAGGATTTTAGAGGAACTAATGACTAATACAAGAATTCCCAGGTTCTTCGTCCTCGTCGTACAAGTTAGTTGTCCCCTTTTCATCCTAACCAGGGTTCTGGGTGGTATAGAGACCCCTAGGTCCCTGCTGTCCCTCGGAAGTCCTAACGTTGCACCATTCCTGATGCCAAGATGAAATCATTCCCGGATGGAAATTCCATCAATCCATCTTTGAAGCTTCTACCATACCAGGTTTCAGGGGATACCCAGACTTTCTCACCACAGACAAGTTGACCTGGGATTGGTCCATAGGGGTCCCTCGAACCACCACCCCACATCTCACTGCACCGTACCAGACCCTCAAGAACCTTTATGAAGAGGGTGAGTCCAGTGGAAGGAACCAACCACACTAACTGGGACACAATCTTGGCCTGGAGGTGAATCCTGGAGTTCCACACCAACGACAGAGACATTGTCTCTGGGCTGAGTACTTACTACTTCAAATTGAGTTCTTCTGCTTGTATTTGTGCATATTTTTCACAAAGTTTATACAAAGTACGGCCTCTTTCTTCACCCCTTCATCCGAGTCATTAAATTCCTTCCAAACCACCTTGACTGATCTCATCCGTCTTCTGTCCCTGGTACGACTTCCTGTGCTGGAACAGAGCCTTCAGCCTCGCCGACACATCCTTATCCATCTACCAACCTCCAGCTCCTTCCACCAGGTTGTCAGCCTCGTTTTTTACTTTCATTACGACATGACAGTTGAGGCCTGGAGTCGAGGATCAAACACACAGATACTTCACTCTTCATATTTCATTCTTCATCCCTGCCTCCTGCTTCTCCTCTCTTTCTTCTCGGTGCTCCGTCCTCCTCCTCTGCCTCCTCAGCTTTGCTCATTAAGTGTTGCTCGGTGAGCAGCAGACGTTCAGGAGTCAGAACCGCCGACTTCAGCGTTTAATATATTGTTCTACGGCCATAAACCCGCATCACGTCGTGTTGTCGACCTCGCTGCTGTTTCCATGTTGGCTGCATGGAGATCAGTGCATGTGTCTACAGAATGGTGCACAGCAGGGCACGGTCTTAGGTTTCTGTTATTCTCCTCTTTATGAAGCTGCTTCAAGAAAGAATAAAAGAGCGCCTCCTCTGGTCTATAGACCTGGATAATAGACTCCCGTGGTTCCTGTGGTCGAGCTCTGGGACTGAAGCTGGATTCATCTAACAACTCACAGTGGGATAAAAGTAAAAACTGGGACAAAGTATCGACTGAGCTTAATATTTATTGAAAAATTGACGTCAGATTTTCCTGTTTTCTCTAGACATGCACTGCTGCTTTTTTAATATGGAAACTAATTTTAGTTTCGCGTCAACATTGAATCCAGAATTAAATATAATAAACAGATGTGAAACCTGTTTCCAGGTCCTTTTTTACGTCGGTCCTTTTTACTGGACAAAAATATATGTCTGTGGAACAACATACACCACAAAGACTATAAAGACTATAAATCCACACCATATAAGGGCTGCTCTGATATGATCTAGATCTCAATCTCCAAATGTAATCAGACCATGGACCAGATCTGGCCCCCGGGCCTGAGTTTGCCACCAGGTTCTTCTTCTTTGTTGAAAACAACAGTCACCACAGAAACACACACACACACACACACACACACTCTGCAGCTCCTCTCACCGCAGGTCACATTAGCATACTAATACAAAGTGAGAATGAAAAGAAGTGGTTGCGGTGAAGTGTTTTGTCAAATTCAAGCCAACTCTGTGGCTGCTCTGCTTATTAAAACATGACATGCTGGTTCCACACGACTTCCACTTCCTTTAAGAACCTGGGGATGAATTAAAAATGACAAAGTCTCTGAAATCTTCCCCCTGTGATGATGACAGTCTGTCAGTGTCACTTCACAGCCCGGGGGCCAGAGCTTTACCTCCGGAGGCCGATGATTTTTCCATTTTTAATGCAGCAGGTGATAATGTGCAGGAGACAATGATTATGACTTATTTATATTTTAACTAGAGACGTCCAAAAATATCAACCAACTGATATTATCGACCAGTATCGGCCCAGTTGTTAGGATGAAAATGTCTGATTATAACTCTTGCTGATATCTGGTTATGCTGAATGTCCCCTAACACCTTGTTTTCTGAAAACCGATATTGACCGATACTTAAAAATGTGCCCAAGGTTAAAGTCAACATTAGTCCATATTGGTTTTTAACCTGGTAGTGAAAATCTTACGTCACGATCCTTGAGTTTTGCTGGGATGTTTACATCAGTTTTATGAGCAAAGATCAGAATGTATTTGTATTGGTTGATATCGGTATCGGAGAATTAAGCGCTTGGATAGTATCGTCAAATCAAATATCAGTATTTGTTAATATCGGACATCCCTACTCAGATTCCTATGAGTGATTTCTGCAATTTGACAAAACCCAGGGATTGTGATATAAAGTTTTGGGAAAAACTGTTGTAGTTCTTGTGAAAATCACTAGATGGCAGCATTTCAACTTGCTTTATTAATCTATTTTGAATTGTTGGAGCCAGAGTTAAGTTCAGAAAAACATATTAATTAATGAATATTACCAGGTGCCCCCTAGTGTTTCAGTCCAGGGAGACAAAATCATCTGTCCACTAGGGGGCTCATAGCAGGAAATTACTGGTGCTTAACTTTCTTAAGCATACCGTCAACACTGCACCACTACATCAGTACAGGTTGATTAGGACACTATCGGAAAAGTTAACATTGGTCATCACTAATTTAACCAAAGAGACTCGCAGCGACTCATAGATTTCCTGTTGGTTATTTCCACACTGACAGCCTTTAGAGGGCACTGGTGCAACATAAAGTGACAGAGTGACCTACAGCTCCAGAAGTGCAGTTTTCACTGCTGTCTTTACATCACATTTGACCTCATAAACGTCCGTCCACTCCGGGCCCTGTGTGTCTCACCACTGTGTTCTTCCTATTTCCTGTAAAATCACTCATGGGGACATTGTCACAAACTGTGGGGCCGTGGACCAACAGCGTCAGCTGTGTTCAGCTCCTGCCTCAGGTTATTTATGGCTTTTATTGCCCTGTTGTAACAGAAGTGAATGTGAACAGAGATCTGCTCCTAAACAACTCTTTCTGCTCCTGGTTCTCCTTCACTGTTCTCCTCCAAACCAACCAGACTGGGCTGTAAATGTTCACAGCTTTGTTGACGATGTTGAGGAAAACAGATGAGAGGAAGCCAGGCTCATTATTAGACTAATGATCTGGTGTCTGCACCAGGACTAACGTTTGTTTAGGGTGGAGGCCCAGCAATATCTTGCTAGCAACGACCCTTATATTTAATATTTGGAGAAGGGGAAATAATTACAGGTTATTTTCCAATATAAATATCTAATCTGACCTATGACTTCATGCCAGTTTTTAATTTTGCCCCACAGTGAAATTGAGTTTGACTCATCTGCTATGTCACCCCATGCATTTTCTTTGCAAGTGCTAAACGACCTTAGGGTACACTACTGCCACCTGCTGGACTGGAGCCTGTGTGTCAATATTACCAAAGACAAAGTAATGAACGAACTGACAGTGTGTGATGAAATGTGTCGTGAATAAGTTGAGTCTCTAGTGCAGACCTGGGCAAACTAAGGCTCGGGGGCCGGATGCAGCCCGTTTGGCGTTTAAATCCGGCCCGCCAAACTTGGTCAATGATACTGTTAATCTATATCATTGTTATCTACATTTTTCCTGCAAAGACATTTCCCCAATAGATGGTCTCAAAGAAGCTTAAAGCATTTCTTTATCTTAGTTCACTCTAATTTTAGTACCACCTGTGGCCCACAAGTCAAAATAATTGCCCAGGACTGCTCTAGCGCCACCTTCACCTCAGAGTGAACTAAACAGACTGTGTGTTCTTACTGGTTAATGACCCTGGTGTGAAAAACCTCCTGTGTGATTGAAAAAGTTGGAACCTCCCGAGGACGTTTCTCAGCCACTTCCTGTGGAGCTCCCAGTGCTGGGAGTCAGAGTCTGATTAAAACTCATGAAGAAGAACTCCATACAGTGACAGTTGAATCAACCCTCTCAGCGTCAACCTCTGCTCTCTGTTTCCACGCTCTGTCCATCCGTCCATCACTGCAGACGCAACAAAAGAGGGGAGAAAAGAAAAGCTTCAGTTGTGACGGAGCCGTGTGATGATCAGTGATGTTCACGTCCTGTCGACCTGGGAGTTTCTGCTGCTCAGTTGTTGTCGTAGCATCAAGAGTTCTCCTTTGTTCTGAATAACAAGCTGAGATCTAAAAACAGCAAACGCAGCTCTGCTCTAGAATCACTAATGTCTTATTTACATTTGTCATTTTGACCCAAAAATCTTACACTCTGTGTTTTTCAGGTTGTTGCAGATCTTCATCCAAACTAAATGAATTCAGCAGCTTTGGAGCAAAGCAGCGGCGGCGGTGGTTAATTAAATAAGAAAGAGGACGGTCTTTCAACACTGATGTAATGAATCACTAATGCTGTTCATTTACATGTTCAGTCTTGGTCACAGATCTTCACTCTCATCTGTGGGAGCTGCTTCCAGAAGTTTCAGTCCGGGGCAGTTAGGTGGCACCAATGCATAATGGATAATTATTTCTCCTGCATTTTTAAAAATGTTAATTACACAGAAGGAAAAAAAACAGGGAAGAGAAAAAATCTGCAGCAGCAGAGATGACAGAGCCAGGCTGCAGGGTTACATCATAAGTCAAATGATGCATCTGCACAATTTAGGATCTTTGATCTCAGCAGGCAGAGCTGGAGGTGGAGGAGTTAAAGATGCTGCTGAGGTTCTCCTTAGGAGAGACAAGGATGGACAGGGTCAGGAATGAGGTAGAGAAGACAGATTGAGGTTTGGACATGTTCAGAGGAGGGACAGTGGATACATTGGTAGAAGAATGATCCTAGAGATGGAGCTACCAGAGACAAAGAAATTAAGTCATTGAGGGAGGACATGGAGGAGTAGAAGACAGAGAAGTCGACCTTTCACTGTGGAAACCCCTAAAGAGGACGAGCTGAAGGGAAGAGGAGAAGAAGAAGATTAAAATCTCCTAAATCCAAAGAGCAGAACATTTTCTTCTGAACTCCGTTGTCCTTCCACTTAACATTCAGCTCTGTCGTCTGTCCTTTGAGAGACAGATGTAAAAAAGAGAAAAATGTTAAAGCTTTAAAGCTATCGATTTTCGTTTGGTCTTCACTCCTTCCCAGTCCTGATATGGAGGTCGATGTCCTGTGGAGGCCAATCAATCACTGATAATGTTCCATCGTCTGTTTGTTGTTTTCCCCTGTGTGTTTGGGATCATTGTCCGACTGAAAGATGAACTCGCTGCTAAAAGGGTGCTCCAACGTTGACCCGCTCCCTCGGACCATTAGATGAAATGCAAACCCGAAACATTACAGAAGATCCGTCAGACTTTGGCTGAGGTGGACATCAGACGTCCATCTTCCAAGAATCTCTTCTCTCTCTGGACTCTGAAATCCGGAATTCTGACTCAGTACAGTTTATTGTTTTCATTCCAGATGGAGGAAACATTCAACTAAGTTAGTTGGAATGTTTGACATTAACTTTTTGCCAAACACTTAATTCCCGGTGCCAATATCAACACATACCAAGTTACTACTTTTATTTGTCTCTACAGACCATCGTATGACATACATTTAATAAGCTGCAATGCTGCCATCTAGTGACGATCACTTTTAATAAAGTTATGAAATATGTGAAAGATTTATTGTCGTATTTTCCTCTGATACCCAATGGCTGAGTTCCGCAAATGATGTAGTTTTGCGGAACTCAGCCGTTGGGTATCAGAGGAAAATACGACAATAAATCTTTCACATATTTCATAAGTTTAACGGACGTTTTAAGTCAAAGAGTTTGGAGAAGTGTTGAGAAAGAAACAAGCTGACTTCTGTATTTAATTAAAAAATCATTTCACAATTAATCTGAACATCATGATAAGGATGACGGGGCCTGGAGCTGAGGCACTGATTTATGCAACACTTCCCCTAAAAGACAGAAGCTGCACGTCAGCGCCTGCAGACTGAACTCCCTACACTCATTGTTTTGGAGTCCAGAGAGTCGTGGACGCTGTCAATCTTCCCGGATCTCACTTCCAGTAAGTGTCAAAGTAAAAGTCTCTTAGTACGGGGTATTAACTGTTTCAAACCCTTTCAAGAAACCATTGCAACCTGTAAATTTCATGACTTTGTTTATTCTTTACTCTTGGGAAAGGTGCTGCTAACCACTATTTTAATGTTAATGTTTGTTTACTTTTCCAGTCATTAATAAATTAATATTCAACTATTATTGACAAACTGATATTTTCTGCCTGAGAATAATTATGCGATATATATAAAAAACATTTTTAATGCAAATCTATTAAAACAATTTCCTTTTTTTTTTTTGCCAAATTTGGTGCAATAGCACATCGTGTTCTGGGACATTTACCTCAAGTTTAGCGCCACATATTGGTATCGGTTGCAAAGGTTAATTCTGAACATCCAGTCATCCAGTTTTTCTAACTAAGACAGACACTTGATGTACATTTATCATAATGGCAATTTTCAATTCGGAACATTTTATTTTGAACTCCATTCTATTAATCAGACATTATCTTCACCATGTATTCGTTATTCACTATCATTTCCCAAACTGTGTTTAATAGAGTATTACAATTTTTTGTAAAGCTTTTATTTTGAAAGTACTTCCCGGGGACGTCGCGTGTTCCCCACGCCATCTTGACTGTTCTCGTTGAAAACAACGGGATGGGCGGAGATTGTCGATGTCGTCGGACTGTGAGCTCAATGCAGCGGCGAGAGGCTCAGTGTGAACAGCAGCAGCAGGAGGAGCAGAGGAGCAGCTCTTCTCTTCTCTTCTCTCCTCTTTTCTCCCTCGACTCCTATGATACTTTACCGTCCTTCACTTCAACAACCCGCGAAAACGACTCCTCGACATTTTACCGCCTTCTTCGTCCTAAATTTTCCGGCCAAAACCGGAGCAGACTTGACCTGTCGCGCTGTTTCCTTCGGCCACCAGGAGCAGCAGCACCTGCTCCGTCTTCTCCTGCTCCTTCCAGGGATTTATCTTTCCACAACCCGGTGAATTAACCTCGTTTTTAAGGACATAACAGAGGAAGAAAAGTGGGAATAAACTCGTGGAAGATTAAGCAGAAATGGAAGTGACCGAGAGCGGGGCAGCGAGTCAACTTCCAGCCTGCTGAGTGGAGAGGAAGACGGGCTGGGATTGGAAGGAAACCCGGGAATAAATCAAGTTTGTGAGGTGGATGGTGTAGTGGGCTGACAGACAGACAGACAGACAGACAGACAGGTAGACAGACGGAGGAGCTGACGAACATCTGCCACCTCCTCCTCCTCCTCCTCCTCTATCAGCACCAGCAGCACCAGAGTTGGAGAAGTTTCCAGTTTGTCCAGTGTTTACAGACATCCACTGACCCTCCACCTCCTCCACCTCCTCCTTCAGTGTTGTGTGATTCCTTCACATGGACTCAGGTCCATCTTGAACGCGGACCGGTCTGTGTTCAGCGAGCCAGCAGCGCCACCTGTTTTTTTTTAAAATATATTCAAGCAGCCACTTCACTTTAGAGGAACCGACATGGAGGTGACACACCTGAGCCTCCTCTTCCTCCTCCACCTGGTCTGCCTCCTCCTCAGCTGGGTCTCTGCAGAAGAAGGTAGGTCACAGTCTGCTTCTCCTCCTCCTGCTCCTCCATCTCCTCCATCTTCATGTGATTTTATTTATTATAAATTATATCCTTTTGAACTTTCCTCCTTCTCCATCTTCTCCTCCTTCACCTCAGCTGCCTCTTCCTCACTGTTTTTACCTTGTTTGCTTCTCGATCTTCTCCCTCTCCGTTCCATCTTAATCTCCTTCTGTTCCTCTCCCAGTTCTTCTCTCCCTCATGTCCTAGCCCAGTTTTCCCAGACTGTAACCACACTCCTCCTCCTCCATCTTTAACTTTCTATTTTTTCCCATCTGTCTTCGTCTTCTTCTTCTGTCTTTTTGGAGAAGGACGGCTGATTTGTACCAAGCCAACACAGTTCCATTTCTAAATAAACTCCCAAAATCTTCTTCTGGTGGAGGTGCCTTCATCTGGAGCTGTTTTCTGTGGTTCCATGGCTGAGTGAGATGTTCAATTAGAGCTACATCCTGTTCCTCTCCAGCAGTGAAGTGCTGTAAAACCACAAGTCACTTTAAAAGCCTGCTGTTCCACCGTCACACAGGATCTGAAGCCCAGATCTCTGGAGGATAATCACTCTGGTGGCATCAGCAGGAAACCAAACCACTGCTACTGTAACCTCCCTGCTTTAAGACGCCAAAAAACTAACTTTATTATCCTCGTTATCATTAGTAATCATCGACAGAGTTAGTTAACGGTCTTTATTTTGTCTGAGCGACTCTTCCTTGTTTTGGGTCAACCTTGACTATTTGGAAAACAATCGAATTAAAAAATAAAGTTTTAATGCTTGTGGGTTAATAACCTGTTAATCTGTGGGTTAATTATTTGGTCTCAGTAAAGGTAAAAACTTTTCTTCTGACTTCCTGACTTGCACTTTGCTGCCTTTAAGGTACAAACGCTCTGACATTTCAATATCTGGGCGTCAGAAATGAACAAAAGATGTTTTTATTAAAAACACACTTTCATTGATTTCGTGTTGGATCGTGGATAGTGTTTACATGAACACCTGTCTGTCTGACGACTGTCTTACGGCTCCGTCACAATGTTTACCCTCCGTAGCGATGCGTCGGCCCAGAACGTAGCGAGATAAACGGTATAATTAGCAAACACTGGAACATTGTTTCCTCTCAGCCCTGAATCCCTGTGCAGACAAAGACGACAGTGTGTTTGTGTGGAGTGATTTCTTCACACCAGCGTTTCTTACCTGAGGAACTGGTTGTGATGTTGGATCAACAAGGCCCAACAGATCTGGTCTGATCTTCTCTGCTGTTGTTGGCACCTCTGGACTTGGCAGCTGTTGAACTCAAGTCAACACTAAATAATAAAATAAGAAGAACGCCTTTTGGCTCACAGGAGGCCACAGCTGTTCAGGCGCAGCCTTTATTCCGACTTGGAATTGATCTTGGAAAGTCGGGATATGATGGTCACCTTGGGATTTGGGGATACTGGAAGACCACCTCCCTGACTCCTCGGCCTCAGTCGCGCTCCCTGAACTGTAGACAACTGTAGAGTTGGACCGTTATAGAAGCGTCAGGTTACCTTTTATTTTATTACTTTTATTACTTTCTCCGGGTTGTTTTCCCAAGAGGAAGAGTTATTTTATTTTTTTATATTTTCCTCATGTCACTTTCAGAACTACTCTTTCTAGAGACCATTTGATCTTGCCTTGGTTTTGACCTATGTCGATGCTTTTCCAACTTCTTCGGCGCCGCCCTTTTTTGCGATATTGTTTCTAATTCCCAGTGAACTGTAATTCCTACGAAGTGTTGTTGAACAAAGACAATAAACTCCCAAATCACGAGTTCCCCCTCGCTTGGGACCGTCACAAAAGATACTGAGTTTTATTTACCCCTTGATAGCGAAGTGCCCTCTGGGGGCGCTAGTCCCCTACTTTGGGAACAGCTATTCTAGTGAATTTCTCGAGTTTATATGGAAGGATAAGAAAGCAACGCAGGGTTTGATTTCAACAACTACTTCAGCAACGTGTCTTTCAGTCAGAATACAATCCAAACCAGTGCAACAGGGATTTTCTTAGTCTAATCTCATATATATATTAGTCAATTCTAATCTAATCTGATCAGATTTCTATCAAACAGCACCTGTAGTTGTTGGTAAATGTTTTTTCGCGGTTGCTGGTTCCTGTAATTAACTTTTTCTTCCAATCATCACCACCTGAAGCATCATGGTCCGACGACTTTTTGAAGCCAGTGAACTGTTTCTGACTTCCTTCCTGTTCAGCCCTTGACCAGTTCAACCTGAGATCAATACTAAACCATTGGGAGTGCGTGGGTTAATAGACGCTGGAGTGGTTTCTGTCTCTGAGGTCTTGTAGAGCTTTGGATAAGATAGAAACATTAAAAAAAGCGTCTGGTGATTTCTATCAAACGTTATTTGACTCTGAAATGATGTCTGACTCTGGGGGCAGAGAGAAATATGGGAGACAGAAATTACACATCACGCTGCTAAAAGAAAATGATGCTTTCGGAATCGTCTGGCTTTACAGGCGAGTGTGGCGGCGTCTCATGGGCGAAGCGAGCGTCTGAATCATTTGCTTAATGCAGAAGGTGGAGGACTCCGGTTCCACTGAGCTGCAGTGACAAATCAGAAGGCTTGGGATTCAATTATTTTTTAATCTCCGGTCATGTTGCTGTTTTGCAGACGTTGATAGGGAATTTTTCAGCTCTGCTGATGATTGAAGAAAGGCCAGACTGTTCTGAAGGCCAAACTTTTCCTTAGGTTTTTATCTAAACGGTGGGTGAAAATAAGTGCAGTGTGGATCAGAGGATCCCTGCTGGGCTGCTGTCGAACACGGCCTTTAAATGTAGCTGTTGCGTCGGCTGTGAGGTTGCGAGGACTGCTCAGTATTCTCCATCACACTCTTTTGTCTCACTGATGCAATTTTGGGGGGGATTAAACGCAGCTTCTTATGCGGCGTGAAGAGCCGACGAGAAGTTGAGTCCAATCGTTTGGCCCTCAACAAAGAGAGGAAGATAAACTTGGACGGCGTCCACCGCTGCTGCTGATGTGTCAGAAATGACTAAAAAACAATGAGCCCTGCAACAATGGACGTGTTCCTGAAGTTTCCCTCGTGCAGCAACAGTTTCTGTCAACAGGAGAAACAAGATCCACGCATGGCTTCACATACACTTTGGCAGGAACACGGTTCTGTCGGATCCGTCCGTGCTGAGGACTGGATGTCCTCCCCGGCTCGTATTTTTATTCCTATATGTGATGATCTTTGGCGGGGCGTCTCCTATACACTCTATAGATGGATGTAGTCGTTGTGACATTGCTCATGTATGTGTTGTTTTAGACTGCACACACACACACACACACACACACACACACACACACACACCTTTCAGAAAATAATGTTAAATCACTGAAGCCACTAAGGAGTCGAACTCCTGCGGGAAAAACCATTGTTGACTTTGTATGTCATGAGTGAAGAGCGGGATTTTCCCAGAGTAATTTTTTTCTTTAGCTCAGCGCAGGGTTTTAATTCTTCTGTTTATTGTTCTTTTTTGTGGCTGAGGGACTTTGGGGATACTTAACCTCAAATCTGTGTACGGGAAGTGATGTGCTGTAGGTCAGTGCGGCCGCAGTGGGTGAAAATAGAAGCCGGCTGTAGAACAGTTGCTGTTGACTTTGCTCGGCGTTCTTCTCGCTGATGATAACAAGATGTCGGTTCCAAACCCTTCAGAGAAACCAGGTTCACTCTGGTCCAGTCTGCCACGGTGCAAATTCATTAAATTAATTCTTTTTAATGTGATTAAAATCTTTCCATTCATCCAAACTTGAAACACGTGATTTAAAACATTCGATCAGTACAAGAAAAAAAAAAAAATGAATGCCAAAGTGGAGCGACGCAGACGGTTGTGTCATTGATTGATGCTGACGGGGAAGTGTCGGCGCCACAGTCCACATCTTCCACTGCTTAATCCTTGTCAGTGTCGTGATGGGGTTAGAGCCAATCACAGCGGCCTTTCAGCCACTGCTCTGGTCCCCAACCTCTTGACACCGTTAAAGGACCTGCAGCAGGACTGTGTCTCCAGAGGTGGAGGCCATGCTCATGCATGCATCTAGTCAGTTCTAGACAGTGTAATTATTACATAAATGATGTAATTATAATAATTGTTTTGGGTTTTTATTTTCAGTCTTTCTCGTGAGGTATTTCTGGCCTCGTCACTAGGACCTTAAGGTGCATGAAGTGATGCCAAAAAGTCAGTCAGAATTACAGTTGTAGCAGATAAGACACCAGTTAGAATCCACTCACTTTTTCAGTTCATCCTCCTCCAGAAATAAATCAAGTTCTTCATCTTCAGTGTTTGGGTTTAACAGTTGGAGGGAGATTTCAGCATCAACCTTGATCAGTCCAGTCTGTGGGTCTGGTTGATGTCACCGAGGTGTTGAGAGATGATTAACTCCACTTTGGAGTTATGTCTTTTTCCCGTTGGCGTTTTTGGGGTCAGAACAATATAGTATAACTGACAAAACATCAAGCTTTGGAGTTTACTAAAGTTCTTTGAAGAGATTGACTTGTGCCGTTCAAGGTCAGTAAACACAACCTGAATCCATACACAAGATGTGGAGATGATTTTTGAAAAAACAGTAGGTGTTTTATGGACCCTTGTTCTGGGAGATACAGTATTGTTTTTTTGTAAAATGAAGGTTTTTTTCCACCCTAGCGGTTAAGGAAGTGGACTTGGGTCTTCAAGGCTTGCTGCCATGTTGCCACTGAGGTTCTTCGAGCATACCATCGTCCTGGTATGTGTAGCAGTGTGATTTGGGTGGCAGTCGTGGAGACTGCAGCCCCTTGAGACCCAGTAGCAGATCATCGTCTATTTTCTTAGGGGTTGCCTTGACAGTTGCCAAGATTCCAAATACTCAGCAGCCAAGTACTGGTTCCTGGCCTTAGGTTTGGTTCACCTGCCCGAGTCGATGGTACAGAGGCAAACACCAGTCACTTCAGTGTGAACCATGGACCTCAGATCATTGAGAACATGCTAACTACCTACCCCAGTGGCAAAGTCTAGTCAAAACACTGACCTTAAGTTGAACCACTGTATCATGTGGGTTCTAGTCTTTGACTGCACTTCATTATCAGCAGGATAAACGAGTCTCTGACAAGTCGAGTAAACATGTCATTTACCCTGATGATTACATCCTGGCTGAGCTGAAGTTATTGGACTCGTAACTGGAAAAACCGCGGAGACACCGTCCCAAACCTCCGGCCTTTTCTGTCTTGTAAGAGAAACTCACTCAGTGGTTATTATCAGGTCATTTATTCATTAATTAATTATTGATTCCTCGAGTCATTGTCGGAGCTGTTGTAGTCGTCTGGGCGCAGAACTCTGTGTCACGGGATTAGCAACAGAGGTAAATAAAAACAACGGGAACAAAAAAGATCTGTTCGGAATGTCGGGTCATGTCGGGTGGACACTGATCCTGAAGGGATCGATGCATCCTTGGCAGCAAGCTGTGGCGTCATTCCTTAGATCCAACTCTTGGTGGAGCAGTAGCGGCGGAGGTGGAACCGAATGGTCACCGTAGCCACTTTGCTGATCCCAGAGCAGGGTTTTCTCGCCAACACAGAGAAAAAAGAAGCAACATGTCTGATTTCCATGTCTTGGATAATGGTCTGCTCCTCTGCCAACACACTGTAGATCGGCCCCCCCCTAGTGGACCCCCGCCTTTATTCTGCACCTAGTGGGGAATTCAGTAATGAACTGATGGGAGGGCAGATGAAGCTCACAGCTGCCAAATCTCTCTTTTCCAACTAAAGGATAAATGACTCACTTACACATGCCACTTGCTTGTTCAGCGCATGGATCTGTCTCCCTTCTGTCTCTGTGAAGATTAAAACACACACACACACACACACACACACACACACACTCCTGATCAGATAATGACTCTGGGTGTGGGAGTCAGTATCAGGGATGAACACTCCTCTTTCTTCTCTCCCTATAAAAGTGTGTCTGGCCTTGGACAATCTAACCAAAGTCTTTAACTGAAGAAGAAGGTTTTCAACTGAGTTAATGCTCAACTCTGCAGCTTCACCACAACCTTAAAAACTTGAACTTATAAATCTGAGCCTTAAATGTTCCCGTCACCTCTGACACACACTCCAGAACCCATAAAGTATGGAGCCAGAAGAGTCTCAAAAAAGAACACAGGCGTGAGCACGGATCCACGAACGTAGTCTGAGAAAAACGCACAAACAACGCTGCACACGTCAAAATACATTTGTGAATTCTTCATGCAAATCATGCTTTTAATTTGTGAAACTACGTGCAAGGGAATTTGTATTTTTGAGGCTCGTCTTACGCAGACCAGATTAGCGAGTGTAATTTTGATACATCATCCGTCATCAGCCAATCAGAAGTCTCACTCGTTTGCAGCCAATCACGCGGCAGTGTCCCCACGAGTGTTCGTGTGTGACGTCACTAATCTGCGCCGAAGAACCAAGCGGATACATTCACGGATCCGTGCGTAGCCTTACTATTCTGGCTCCATAATAAAGATCCATTTTGTGTTTTTCTTTTTTTTTTTTTCCTTCTTCTGGTTTTTAAAAATTAAACCTGGGATCACAGAACAGAACCACTGACAGGGCAGTGCTGACCCTGAGACCTGATCTCACTCCAGGTCCAGTTATTGGTTAGGGTTCAGACTGTGGTTTCGTATCAATATATTGATTCAGATGCAGTTTCAGGTCCAGACCATGAACATTGTCGACACAGTTGTCATCAATTCCCAGGAGTTGTTTTGTCTCATTTCAATAGCCTGTGGCGGTGAAGAAGTCTCCACTGCTGGCAGATCCGTGGGGTCACTGGAGGTCTGAGAAAAGGCCAATCGTTCAGCTCCGCCTCCCAACGCCGCAGCCGTAAACCCATTGGGCGTGTCCTGGTCGGCTCATTTGGCTCATAGTCCTGATGCAAATCTCTTCACAATTGATTGTCTGCCAATGCAGAGGCTCAACCCAGGCATTTCAATGGGTTAGAACCATCAATCACCTTTGGCTGACCAATAATATCCAGCCTCCTCTTCCTCCCGCCCCCTCCCACCTCTGACCAGATGTAGTCGTTCTCAGCCCCCCAGGATTTAGACCTAACAAGAGGATTTCAGAGGTTTTGACAAGAACCTGGCGATAGGAGAGGTTTCATGATACGGGGACAACAAGACCACATGTTGCGATAAACTATTACGATATATTAATGTTGTTTTTTTTTACATTTGTAACCATGAGAGAAAAAAACAAAGCAAGATGAACCAATATTGATACAGTGTTATTATTTCCCAACATTCTTAACATAAACACAGCCAGGTGGCGTCGGCGCTAACATCCTTCAGGTCTGGATTACAAACACCTCAGATAATATCAACAAACTCTGCTTATCTTGGAACAAGAAAGTAAACTGGAGGAAAGAACGACGCTGACGTGTCACGGTTCCTCGATGCTCCTGAACAAACCAACAACAGACACGTTGTATTTAAAGTTGCCTCAGTTTTTTGTTTCGTCCTTCGGTACCGCTCGTCCAAATCTGTCGTCTTGCACGGTGGACATGAGAAGGTTGTTTATAGGCGTGACTTCAGCGCCCTCTGTCATCTGACTGCTTTTGTCTCCTTTGGACAACGTAATTCTTCAAGTTTTCTTTGTGGAGTTCGTGGCTCAGCACAAGCTGCTTCGTTCTTTTATGCGATTTTACTTGTAACTTGTAATATGAAAAGACTGATCCTTCGAGATAAACATCGGACTCAGACATTGAACAGGAATGAGGTGTTTTTTAAAAATCCTTTTAATAATTGGATCTTTGCTGGTGACAGAAAAATAAAGAATTTTAATTAAACATCATTTTGTCACCCACACATGCCTGTTACAACAATAATAGCATTTTTCTGCAATTTTCTTCAAAACCATTAACCAGTTTTGCAAATGACAAACTAAAAAGGCATGTCTTTGTGCTGCTACCAACTGGAGAAAAAAAAAGAAAAAACATGTATTTAGCAATATTTTATCCAAAAAACAAACCAAATCATTGCTTCTTTAAAGTAACATCAATTTATCTGTTTGTAGTTTCTGTGGTCGTAGTAAACGTGGCTCCATGTTCGGTTCCAGACTCTTTTTTTCTTGCTGACTCTTTTAGAACCGAGGCCTCGATGACAAATGGGTGGAAGACGAAGATTCGTCTTTTCTTTCACAGTGGACATTTTGACATTGAGCAGGTGTAAATAATGTAACGTATGTGTTTTACATGCCTGGGCCGAACACAGTTGTCCTTAATGATATCAGTAACACCTGTGTCTTTCCATTCTACCTGATATGTCAGAATGTCTGCTGTGAAAAAAATACAACAAAACCCTGGGATATTTAGATGTTCTCCCCGCGTTGATGTGCTGCAGGTTTTTCTTATTTTTCCTTGACATTTTATGAGTGCGGCCGTGTAGACGTGAATAAAAACAGGTGGAGGCAAAACACCACCAGGATTGTGTTACATGAGCGTAGATCAGTGGCGGTGAAAGAGTTGCTGCAGAGATTCTCCTGCCCTGGTGTTATTGTAGATGAAATTACACTCCTAAATTTTAGGCGAAATAGTTTACGTTTGGTGTTAAGTACAGAGCAGGGCTGTAAATCAATCCTTTTTTCTTTTTTGCCCTGGCAGAGTGGATTGTCCCTCTGCCTCTCTCCAAAATGCCATGTTCCTGCAGCTGTTGCCTCATTTTTACAAGCCATTTTCTCTCCACATAGCATGCGTGCAACAAGAGAGACTACAGCTGCCAGAGTAATTGTTTGGCACGGCTCTGTTTTGTTGGATGAAAATCATCCATACCATGGGGGAGAAGGATGAAGTGTCATCCTGTGTCTTGCAAATGTTACCCGTCGTTAATAATAAAGGTGCCCAGATGTCCCCGTCTGCCCCGGCTCACCGAGGATTTCTGCGTCCACTGGGAGCCGTAGGGATGAAGCACCTAGGTAGGTCAGCCTCACTTGAAAAATACCTCAACCTTCAGCAGCTGCTAATATCCATGCTGGCTTTTTTTTTCGGTGTCCGGATCACTGCCCATATTTACACCATGTGCTGACAGTACACTGCTTTTAGGAGGAAGTCAAGAGTGAGATCAATCCTCGGTGACTCCTGAGGAGGAGGAGGGACCGTTCCTCCATCCTGCTCACAGTCTGGTGTTTATTCTATCACCTCCTCACTCCCCCGCACTGTAACTAGTTTGGGGAAGAGTGTAAGAGCTTCAGAGTCCAAACTAAAAGTGACTAAGTGTCTCAGACGCAGTGAGGACGTTGTTATCTACCAGGCCTCCCTGGAGCTCACATCCATTCCTTCACGCCTGTGTAGCCTTTTATTTTGCTACTCTTGCCACGTCCTCTGTCTCCTTGATGTTTGACTGACGCTGCCCAACTCCACTCTTGCCGGCTGTCTCCCCAGCCGTCAAATTGTGGATTGTTTCCCAGAAATCTCTTTAAACGGAACCAGTTTTTTCTTTTTTTTTTATAAGAAGAGGATTTGCATTTAAAGCAGCCAACGCCCCTCCCTCCCCGGTCTCCCCTCCTCTCAGTGGAAAGCTGCAGCCCATCATCCCCTGTACCTCAATCTGGTGATTAGTTTCCTCAAGAGTTAAACAGCCGTCCAAGTGCCACAAGTGCTCTCCAACCCCCGTCTTCCTCAATCTGTCTTTGCGTAGAAGGATGTGAATTGCAGGTGCATGATAGGCTCTCTCTGTGAGAGGATATGTTTCCCGCATCACCAGCCCATACATTCACATCAGGCTTTCACTTTGGCGAGAGCTCGTCTCTCCTCCACCCACACGCTACTCTGAGAGAGCGGGACACAATGGGGACACGCTGCAGCGCCAGGGAATGAGGCCACAGCCTATCAGACGTTAGCACCAAGGAGAACGGCACTTTGAGACGGATGGAGCTCTCTTTGAAGTGAGTCAAGGAGAGTTGGGGAGACTGGCATGAGCAGGGCTTGGGTGAGGAAGGGTACTGGGGAGGGAGGGGGACAATCCATGAACACTGAAAGATGTGTGAAAATATTAGTAGCACATCTTTATATGCAGCAATAATTAACACCTGGAGCTGCTGAGGTGACGTGAGATCTAAGAACTGGTGCAAAATTCATCTTTAAGGTAATTTTGATCAATTCATGGCACAAACTGAGCAGCAAATCCACTCAAACTTCTCCTTTAAATAACTAATAATTCATAATTAATAAAACATGGCCGACATGTATAAGATTAGACTTAAATATCATGGAATCCATCAGCCCAAATAAATGGGAATAAAAACATTATATCAGTCGTATTGACTAATAATACCATGGAAAATACAGCAGTAAGTTATATAGGCCAACATCTCTCCGTCTTTTTTAAACCCACCACCAGAATACAAAGCTCAGCCTCCAGGAACCTCAGACGTGTTCGTATCATTACAGCCGAGCAGCATATGAATAATAACAGTTATAATAGTGATGGTTCATCGGTGATTAGACTGTTTGTGATGTCCGGAACCTTGTTGTGATTATAATTAAAGATGCTCTTATTTTGACAGTGGTTGGTGTTTATTTCAAGACTGTTCTTCTCATTTACATCAAAGAACGTTGGGATGAGGTGAAAGCTGGTGTAGGATTTATTTTTTTGTGGTAAGGAGAGAAAAGAATGAGGAAAAAAAAAATCCCATCCTGGATTTTAAATAATTCCCTGCTTGAAGCCTGCTCTGCGTGTTGCGATATTTTCCTGGCTGCATCATAAGCTGACCTACATCCGCGGTTTGATTTGCTGCCTTTTAGTTAACATGCATTTCTCTGGGTTCAGCCTCAACCTGGAGAACATTTGCTTCCACCTTTATTCGTGCTCACGGCTTCGGCTCGTCTCCCAGGGCCTGTGTTTCACACAGCACACTGCAGCCAGCGGGCTGCGCTCTACACACTTTAACAGACATTCTTGCAGACTAGCAGCCCTCCTACGGCTCGCTCACAGCTACCAGCTCGGAAGGAACGTCCGGCTCCAGGAGCGAGAGGTCAGTTGAATTAGAGAGGCACAAAAACACCTTTTCTTGCCAGTCTTCCGTCTACGTCTGACAAAAGCTGCACACAAAACCGTCCGTCACGTATTTTCTGGCCGGTGATGGATTACCTCTGCTCATCCTGCTCCCAGCCCCCGGGAGTCTCGGTTTTATTTACCCCGGGCAGTTTATGAAAGGTGACAAATGAGTGCTGTTGGACTCCAGATACACCATCAACTACTACATTTAGACAAAATCAAAACAAAAACGACTCAGCCGGCGCCTCCTGTAGTTAAACAAATGCACTCACATTTCTCAACAGTATTATTTTGTCATTATATACAGAGAATATTGATCTCCTCTGTAGAAATGCATCCTAACCAGCAGTGATAAAGACAATTACCTCTTAGTGAGTCTCTGGGCAGTTGTCTGTGACAAACAGTCACAACAAAAGAGGAATACACTGCCAAGACGTGTCTTCTTCTGCATTTTTATTATTTTTTTATTTTTTTATTTTTTGTGAGCGGGGTCAACCCTCTGATGGTTTATTTAGTCTGAGTTTTCAGCGTTAGCTTTAAGCTGTCCACCTCCCACAGAATATTAGTCAGTGAGACTTTGTGGTGCGTTTGTGTTCGATACCAGGTGGTCACCCGAAAGAAAGATGGCGTAGTAGGATTTATGAAGTGCACTGACTTATTTTATGATATTTGCGGATGCTACACAGAAGCTCTGTGAAAGATTCTTCTCTACAACACAGATCTGAAATGCAATCAAACACAAACAAAACGTCCAATTTTGGGGAGGAAACCATTGTAATTTTCCCCTTTTGTGCCTGGGACTGTGGTTATTGTGTTAGAACAAACTGTACTGCAACCTTGAACACACTCTTTGAACACCAGAACTCAGGAATGATCCAGTCCAGACAGGTTTAGAACGTCTAAAATAAAATAAACATGATTTATTTTATCTGTTTGTTGAGTTGTTTGACTCATTTTGTTTGAAATCATTTTGAGATAAATCACTGTCAGCTGACTGCATTAACCTTCATGGACACCAATGTTTTTGCTGGTAGGTCAGGTAGATAGTTCTGTATATGGACATATGTATTTGCAGTCGTTTATGATACAACATAGGACGTGTGACTTGCGTAATCCTAACATTTTCTAATTTGTCTTGATCGTTATTTTTGTGAAGGCAGTGACAGTGCTGGGGTTGACGTAGGAGAACCTACGTCAACCCCCACAGGCTTTTGAAGTCAGAGTTAAAAGACCCCTAAGTCGCTCATGTTAATGATTAATCCATATCTCCTTAACTGGTAACCCAGCCAGTCTAATTATTGAAAGACACAGCAAAGACGTGGGTGGCAAACGCTCCTGCTGCTTCGGAAGATCATCCCAGATTTCAGCTCTGTGGGACTCCAAAGTGTCCGTCCTGACAGGGAGCCAGTCCATGACTAACCCGGACCACAGAGCTCAGTGTGCACCGGAGAACACAGGGAGTGGGGGGGTGGAAATCCTCTTCTAAAGGAGATTGAAAGTGTTTGACAACAAGCACACAACCTGCACTTTCCCGTGGTGATGACAGCTCAGCTCAGCTCTCTGCAGATTGCTTCATTTTAGGCCAGTTGGTCTGGGGGGCAGGCAGGGCAGGAGGAGGGAGGGTGGGGGGGCAGCTCTTCTGACAACAGTGTGTTGAGGGATGGGGGGGAGGGAACCTCACTGAGATAAAAACAAACGGGTGAATTGGCAGCTTGATTTTTTTTTTTTTGTCCTGGTATCAGTCGACAGACGTGGTTATGGTGTAGATTTTTGATTGTGATCGTAGCTGTAAAATCATCAGGACAGATGAACCTTTGGTTGACGGTGAAGTCCAGGAGTTAGTTATAGTAACCATGTCCTCATCTGCAGATGAAATTCTTTATTTTTGTTGGAGAAACATCTCTACGTCCGTGCTGTGATGGTACTCTTAATTTCTTCAGATTCAGATTTCTTTTATTGCCATTGTGCAAGAAACACGTAGGAATTTGTCGCGTCCTTGTAGGGTTAGAAAAATCTAACTCTGTATAATGGCTGCAAATATGTAATAAAAAAGCCAGGAGAGACAATTTCTTCATGGTTAAGGCAAAACTCAATGTACTCCTAGGTTCAATACTGTAACTGTCCAGCCCGAAACCTAGTGTTGAGATGAATGACCACACCTTGGACTGTGGCTGTGGCTGTGGCGTGCTGAGCGAGCAGCTTTTGCTTCCCCCGCGCTTCCAAAAGTGAAAATTCCCCCAATTGGGTTGATGGAGGAAGACATATTTTCCCCCTCATGTCAGGAGTGGCTTCTTCGTTTTCTTTAGTTCAGTAATGAATGTGCAGTCAGAGGGAGGGATGGGTTCAGGGTGATGAGGAGTTTAACCTGATAATGTTTGGAAAAGAGATGATAACTTTTGTTGAGCTGTTGAACCTGGTGATGGTGCTGGAAAGGGAAAGGAACAAGGTTGAGGGTGGAGGTTGGAGGGTGGAGGAGCAGTATCGGGGTGATGTGACAGAAGGACGGCAGCAAGAGTGCAAGGGTGGTTTACAAGGAGGTGGTGACCCCTGCTATGATCTATGGTTTGGAGACAGTGGCACGGTCTCACTGACAGAAGGTTGAACTGGAGGTGGCAGAGTTCAAGATGCTGAGATTTTTATTGGGAGGAACCACAACCAACAGGATTAAAAATCAGATTATCATGAGCCGAGGAGAGGAAGTGAGTCCACTGCCCAAAAGATGGCGCTGACGGTGCTGGCAGTCAGAAGAGTAAAAGGATCACGCCGAGGATTAGAGAACGTGGAGGAGAACATGCAGATGGTTCTGGAGCTGCAGGCGGCTGATCTGCTGTTACAACACCAATAAACCGCGTTCTCCGCTTTGATGTTCCGTCGTATAAACGGCGTCGGGCGACAGACAGAAGAAGCTGCTCTTAAAAAATGACCACCTTTGTTCGTCTTTGCTGGTCTGAGACCTGCTTTTGTTGCCAGTTGCAGTGTTGTGAGTCACCTTCACTCCCCTCCATGTTGGTTTCCCAAATGCAAATTCCCTGTGTGTAGCTGTGCAGCCTGGGAGAACACACCGTGGCATCCTAATGATGGCACCGTTGCTTTTAGTGTGGGTATAATGTGGAATTCTTCTTTCATCAGTGGATATTAGCACTAATGTGGCTGATGATGATTGTCATCTGAGACAGGGAAGGTAATTCAAGGTGGAAAAATTGCCCCGTTATAATGGAGCAGAGAAAAATGAGCCTAAACAATGGAGGCAAATGACAAAAGTGTCAGAGCTGAGAGCGCGGCTCAGGGAGGATAACAACACGTGACTGGAGACGTTAATGCTGGAAAATATCTTTAAATTCACTGAATATTTCGAGACTCCAGTCCTTAACCAGGACGTGTTGTTTCTCCAGGAATAAATCGTTTTCAGCTCAAATATTCTTTTAGAATTAGATTAGACTTTATATTATAACGACTTCTTATTTTAAGCAGTAGTTTCTAAACTCGCTCTCTTTTCCCTCCTTTGTCGATGATGTCAACGACCTAAAAGTTAATGCTTTAGAGCTGCTGGTTTTCTTCTCAGTTGGTCCAGCAGATTTAGACGAATCCTTGTAGATAAAGATGTTATAAATCCAAAGGTGTCTGGTTTTTGTGACAAAATATTTTTGGTTGCATCTGTCGACTGTCTTCATTAAACCTCGCAAACGTCTTTCAGGTCTTTTCTACCCTCAACATTCCTTTTCACAAACACGAACGTCACCTGGCGACGAAGGAAAAATTCTTCTCTAACCAAACAGTTTATATCAAACTCTTGCTGATTTTTCACCTTCAGATACACAACTGAATCTCAAAGAGTTTTTCTTCCTAGACGTCTTGTCAGAGACTCGGTCTGGTGTAATAATGGTGACGCTGCCTTTTGATGTTCTGTATTTAAGGCGCCGTGCTGTGCATTTCACTGCATTCATTTTGGTCTCTCACATGAAGAACCGATTCTGAAGTTCCCTGTAAATCAGTTGCTGTGTGATATTTTGGTTTTCATGAATGAACAGCAGATTGTGTCGTTTGCTGCAAGAATCTTGGCATCGATCAGAGAAGATCGAAGATCTGACGGAGCCTTTTTGTTCTTCAACCTTCATCCAATCAGAGTAAAACTTTAAAAAAGGCTTTTGTTTTTCAGCCTTGACTGGGGGTCGCCGTAACAGGCCATTTAACATAAGTACAGACATTTTTTACAGCGACTCATGCACGGCCACTTAGGACGGATCCCAGAATAAACATCTAGAGCTGGAAATGAACACAATGGCTCCCCTTCGCATGTTACATCTCCTGCAAAAATGCAGAGGTCTGACAGAGGGCACGGTCGCCCCTCGAAAAAAATTAACATTTTCTTGAGCAAGTCTTTCAAGTTGATTCCCCCTCCTATAAGATTCTGCATTAGGGAGTCACTGGGGAGCGAGGTATCGCCTCCAAGAAAGTTCTCAATAAGCTGTCAGGATTTCACTCTCTCTTTATTCCTAAAGATAGTTTGAGAAAGTTTTGCCCCATTTCTGTGTCAAGTCAATATTCCAAAAAGGCTTGAATAGGCAGAAAGTAAAGCAGATTCATTTCACCGTTTCAAACTGGGCCTGGGTCGGTCTGGGATTTTTGCAGCATTTAAATCTAGTTTTTAAAGCCTCAAATGTTTCATTCCTCGGTTCTGAATTATTCATTGCCAACAAAATATCGACATTGAAGGCGTTTAAGGGCAGTATTTTTCAGCCTTTTTGTCTTGGTGGAGCAGTTGAAGCCAAAGTAAAAATACCGGCAGTTTTTATCCATTTTTTTGTAGGACACAAACACAGGGAAATACTATCACTGTCGCCCGTTTGTAAATGGTTTTCATTATTCAGCAGACGCGTCTCTAGGACGGTGAACTCTGTCTGCGTGGGAGGAAAAAAGCAGGCGTTGGGTTGGTGCTTGGTTCACAGCAGGGTCTGAAGTTAAGAGAGTGTCGGGGCCAATGTCAGGCATCAGAAATGTCCTTGGAATTCATCTACGCTGGCGTTTGAGCTGCAAACATTAAAAAAAGTCGAATTTTAGCAAAATCCCAGGGTTTAAACTCTCTTGCTGTGCATTCATCTCCACTTAACCACAATGTTATTGACCAGTAAAGTTTATAAAACACTATTTTCACTTAAACAAATGGAGTCCAACTGGTCCAGGTGGAGTCAGAAAAGCTGCAGACCTGCTGCTGCTGCTGCTGCTGCTACCATTCCCCACTGGGGCCTAATAAAGAGCAGGTCTTATTAGACCTTAATGTGTGTTGAAAGATGGAGGAGGTCTGAACATTTGATGACAGTTGGCGATATAAAAATCTGCTGCAGGAATAAAGTGGTAATAAGTCGGTCGGCCTAAATCATAGAAACAACAACGATGGAATGATTATTCAGTCTCCGACGATTTGTTTATCACAGCTGATGTTTGTCCGTCCAAGTCCAAGTCCTGACATTTCAGAAACAAAGTAGTAACAAAGTTTACTGTTTCCATCACGTCTGGCATTTCTTGAAAGATGGTTGTAGTTCATCAGACACCAGGACGGAAAGAAAAAACAACAAAAGTTAAAGAGTGAGTACAAATGACGCTGCATTTAGGAAATGATAAAATAAAAGATACATCAGTCAACACTGGTCCAGACCATGAACTTACGTCAACTTCTCAGATCCTTTCCAGAGCTGCTGATAAATGGAGGACTGTGACGATGTAAAGACTCCATATTATATTAATGCACTGTAATGCAGTTGATTATTTATTCATTAAAGTAACAGTCTCTGTTTACTGCTGTGTAATAAAACAACTTTTAATTTATCAGGTTAAAAAACTCTCCCTCAGGCCATAGAATAATGATGTGGCGTGCTGCATTTGGGCCCTGAGCCTTGAGTTTGGCACATATACATCATATGATAGACCATAATCACAGACCACGTCTCAAATATGTCCAGGTTTAACACCAACCTTACCAAGATGCCGGTCAACTTAGTAAATAATTAGAAAATAATTGCTCAATTGGTACAAACTTGTGGTTATTGAGTTATTGAGTAAGCATTGGAATCAAAAACTGGTTATTTACCATACAATGTGGAGAACAAATCTATAAAATATTATTATAAATTTAACTTTCACATCAAGTTGGGGGCCTAAAAATGTCATGCCATGAGTCACAAATGGCCCACGGGCCGCGAGTTTGAGACCACTGATCTAGAAGGAAGGAATAGGAACCTGTGACTTGAAGGTGAAGGTGGTCAAAGACCTTGGTGAAGAGATGTTAAACCGTTGACTCTAAAGGTTCTTGACTTCCTTCGTGCTGCAGACGCACAAACAAGTCAAGGCCTCACGTCCTCATCAGGGTCAATCCGGCCTGGTTTAGGGCTGAATTTCCCTGTGAAGCTGATGTGATGTGAATAATGCAACAGTTTCTCTTTACATCTGCCATTAATTAAAATGAAAAGCTCAGGATCCCAGATGCCTGTGTTTGTTTTCACCTGCGTTCTCCGATTTGCCATCAAACAACAAAACAAAAGCCGTTGTTAAATCCTTTTTTCTGCTTCACTCCTGTCGTGCTACACAGATGGATTTGTGTTTAACACTCAGTGAGGATTTGAGAAGATTAAACAGGTGTACGCCTTGAGACCAGAGCACAATACGTGTGATTGAACAATAACCACAAATTAAAATCTCAGGACAACTGGGGAAACACTTTTATTTGTGAAGCGACCCTGCTCATTGACTCCCTCTGTAAATCCAAAACAGTTAGCGAGGAGGTGTCAGGGTTAATCCTTGGTGGCGGGTTGAGGAGAATCAGGCTTCCTCTCCTCTAGACCTCTTCCTGTTCTAGTCCTTGGAGCGACTGTGAATTCCCTGCAGACAACAACGGAAAAAAGTGTCAAACATGGGAAAAAATGGCGTATTACCCTGGTTGTTGCCCCTTTGGTCCACCTCAGTGTCTGTTTGTGGCAGGTGGGAGTAGCTGGTCTCATTGTCTTACAGTAACGCAGCAGCTGCCTTGACCTTGTCCAGACCAGGAGACAGGAAGGAGTCAAGAACCAGAGGAAGTTTAGGTTTAATCCCAACAGACACGACTCCTGTTAAAGATACACAAACATCCACGTTAGACACATTCTGCCTTCATGGTCTGCATCTTCAGGTTCCATGTGAACATCAAGGAGACGTCACTTCTGCTCTCCTCAAGGTTACCATCAACTCCTCAAGGTTACCATCAACCATGGTTACCATATTTGACTGACTTTTATTGTAGCACATCTGTACAAAACTGTTATTTTACCCAATAGCAACGTCCCCAGTGAGACTATTGAAATAAAAACCAGCGCAGGTGTTTGGACTTAACCTCAGAAAACAACGTTAATGAGACATCTTTAAAGCTGGGACATGATTTTTTGACCTTTGAGCCGACGCCGACTGACTGCTTCCTACTGTTTCCTGTCTTTGTGCTTAGCCAAGCTAACTGTTCGCACACACAAGGCCTGTTCGGCGGTAATTTCCTCATGTAAAGAGGGCAGAGAACAGCACATATGTATGGGTCTTATACATATGTGAAAGTATCGAATGGCCGCAGGCGCCAGAAAATCCCAAAAACACGTCTGATTTCAGGGTTTGGAGCTTTGCACAATTTGAAACATGTGGTGGCGTTGTTCTACCAAAACATGAGGTTCAGAGGGAAAGCTGGAAGACATTAGTCACCTATCAAAGGAAATCTGACGAACAGAAAAAAAATCTACTTTCCTTCCAACGTTGAGTTCATCAGTTATAATGAAGTTCCCAGAAATGTTGGTGCAGCTCTTCAAAAAAAAGTCAAATGTAAGAACCAGACCCGTGATTCGGCCAACGAGAACAGCAGATGCACAAAATAAAATTATATTAAACCACTTCATCAGAGATATTGCACCTGACGTTACTTGTATTCCACCTCTATTAATAAAAGTGGGCTGCTATTTGGGTTATAAAGGCTTCTTCAGACCACAGAGCTTCATGAAAGATTTCACATTAAGTGTGGAACGTGATCCGAAATCCTCCAATGTTGGAAGAATAAACAAATCCCCAAACCTTCCATCATCCTCTGTGTTTTTATGCTTCTACGGTTTCTTCAGTTTCTTCAGCTCCGTTCTTCTTTGCTGCCTGCGTCTCCTTAAATGCAGAGGGGGGTAATTGGCTCTGATTTTTTAATTAAAACGAAGCGATGTCTAATTGTACCTAAGCTGGGGCAAATCCTTCTAGAACAGTAATTTCCTTCCCTGGTTCCAGGCTGCTGTAAAATTTGGAAAAAAGACTGGAAAATACCAAATGTGAAGTGGCATTTTACAAAAAAAACAGAAACAGAAAGAGCTTCAGGTCAAATGTTCTCAAATGTACACTCATTTGTTAAGTCTGTGGACAGATGTAAGGATCACGAGGGTGGCTTGGTGCTTAGTCGGTTCCCATTGTCAAAAAGTCAGGTTTTACATTTCAAAGACCCCCACCTTCCCACCACCTTCCCCCGCCTCCATCCCCTGAATCCACTGTTATGCAGAAATTCTTTCTCTGCTCCTGTGTTTTTCTGACACTGCGTGATGATAAAAATACCACCGTACCACCTCGTACCCCTGATCTCAAACCACATTCCTCAGATTTCTTTCCTTCTCATGAAATCCAACGTTGGCTCATTATTAACCATCTAAAGCCTCTTTCATAACCATGGGTCAGCGCCTGGTTCAGCCTGAGCTCCTGAGTCGTCTGTTATTGTAGTCAATTGTACAGTAATTACTGTACTACGGTTTGTTTGGGGTTTTAAATATGGCCAGATGACGAGTTTTCATTGTTTGTCCATTTTTCTAGCACTCAGGGCAATTTTCCGGCAGTGGGTGGTCACCTCTGCTGGAAGAATGTAGGGGAAACGCCGGCTTCCTCCAACAGGACCGGAGTCGACTTGAGTGAAAGGCAAGGCTGTGCATGCACTGAGCAGAGACACATCCTGTCTCATAAACCTTAATGATAGAGACACGATAAACAGTGATTACCAAGGCCTGGAGCTCCGTGTTTCTTTCCCACCTCACATGAAAAACGCACAGGTGTGCACACCAAGGGTGGAGGAAGAACTCTTCTTTGTACCGCAGCCCGGTGGAGGTGCTTTAAATTATGCTGGCGTGAACTGGAGGTTCCTTTTTGCAGTGGCCTGGATTGTGGCGTCCAATTATCGTCCTCATCCACCTCTGTCCTCCTTTCTCTGCTCTTTATACACTGTTTTTCTCCTTCCTCTTCATCACCTGTCTCGACTCTTGTTAAAAGCCAGTGGGCAGCTGTGCTGGTGAAGTGGAGGAGGGTGAAAAAGCTTGTTGGTGTTTTTTTTTTCAGAAGGTTTGCAATCAGAGAGAAGAAAATGAGACTGGAAGAAGGAGAAGTGCAGGAGGACAGAGGGATCAGATTAATGTGTGGTGAATTTTCCTCCTCTGTTAGAAAAGGAGGTCGAGTTATTTTCATACGCAGTGTGAGATGAAAAAGAATAAGAGTTAAGATTGAGATTGATTTGTGTTTCAACGTATCGACATGTTTGTTCCGTTGACGACATTGTTACTCTTTGTTTTGGACCAGTCTTCCTCACCGGGGAACAAACCCTAGACCTAATGAGGCAGAACATAATTCCTGAGGTTTTTGAGGTTTAACAAAAGATTTGAATTGTACTTCCTGTCAGCTGCGACTACAGCATCACCGGTTGTGGTCGGTGTTAGAGATGAAGCCGTTTGTTGAAATCAAATGAATATTTGTCAGAGAGGAAAAATCCAGCAGGTCGTCCCACCTTCAGTTACAACATGTTGATGCAAGACCTTCGACGGGCAGATGTTTGTTTAAACACGGTCGCCAATGGCAACAGGCAGGAGGCCCAGACTGGTCTGGTCTAGACTTGCCTTCAAGTTCAACTCTGTTTGCGATGGTCATCTCCTGGACTTGTCCGGAGTTTAGTTTCAGTCCAGACAAACAGGTTTTGTATATAGTGTATTTACATACCTCAAAGCCTCTGGTCCCTAAATCCTGCCTGGCCCTTAAACACTGAGGCTCCCGGTGCTGGACCCAAGGGTCCCGGAGTGGAGTCTGGAACCAGTTGCAAAGACAATTTTCCCAATCAATGAGTGTGAAGTAAATAAGGAGCCTGAGAAAAAGGACAAAAAGGAAAGAGATGTTTATAAAATATATTTATGTGATGCAAACAGAAGAAAAAGGCAGTTGTTGATCTGCTGGATCATATTCTCTTGACAGAAAGTGGAAATAACGCTTCAAATGACATTGTAGACATGTTTGGAAAACGTCAAAGTTTTTTTCTTTTTTCATTTATAGTTATAGTTTACATGAAAATGCTGTTGTGTAGTTGTAAAAATCTGAGGCAGCGGCACCATGAGGAAACAGGGAGGTTTTGTTGTCGTGCACTAAATTGAATAGAAATGTGATTTGTGATGTGGTTCGGTTTTATTGTTGTTGAAACAGAGGAAGGAAGAGAGGAACAAACAAACAGACGATAACAGCAACACCTCCCTTTATGTTCCAGTTTGGAGAGAAGACATTTTCTGACCAGTCGTCACTATTATCAGATCTCTAACCAGCAATTAACCATCGAGCTCTGACGCCAGCCGCAGACAAAACATCTGTCTTTGTGCCGTGGCTGGTGTCTCCCTGGGACGTGGGCAGATAAGTGGTAAATATGATTGGCTCTTATTTCCTCCAGATCACAGATTAGTTTCTGTGGGCGTCGCATTTATTCCTGTTAAAATACTACAATTGCCCGTGTGTGGAACGTATTCACCGACCGTGGAGGATCTCCAGCAGCCTCTGTATCTCAACAGTCTTCTCTACGACCCACACACCAGTCGTGGCGTTGGTCCATCCATCCATCATCGTCAACTGCTTATCCTGATAAGGGTCGCAGGGGAGGACGGGATGTGGGGGGAGGGTGGGAGCTGAAGCCAAACTGTGGTCATTAGGCCTCATTTTATTTAGCCGATAACAGACACTTGGACACAGTTATCACCAGGTGTCATCAGAGTCTCATAAACAGGGGAGACAGTATTCATCACTGTCAGTGTGGGACCGGACCGGACCGTACTGTACTGTATGTCACGATACAGAAGTATTGCTGGTAAACATGCTGAGTCTGATTGTAATAACACCGTTGTCGCCCTCTAGAGCACAGGTGTCAAACTCAGGCCCGGGGACCAAATCTGGCCCGCAGTGTTATTCTATTTAGCCCACATGATCATATCAAATATGTACCAGAGTTGACCCAGCAGTATAAAGCCCTTATGTACTGGCAGGATTTGTAGTATTAGTAGAACATGGTCTTCGTTATAGCACCGACTTTTTTTTTTTTTTTTGTTGGATCTACAAAGGTTACAAAGCCAAACGCCACTGATGTTTTACTGCTAGCTAGGAAATATTTACAGTTTATTTTTCAATGAATATTCAGTCTGGATAAATGTTGTCTTGGATAAATGTTGCCGTCAGGACCGAACGATTAAGTCAACGATGGATGGACGTCTCTAACGCCTGGGTTAGGGTTTGATTAAGTAACTGTTGTCTTTGCACATCCAGCTCTAATAAATGCATCATTTCTTTTATCTGCTAGATGGGCGGGGCTAAATGCTGTCTCAAAAACTCTACCGTAAACATAATATAACTAAAGAGATTGTTGAAGCAAGAAGTATAGTTGAGAAGTGCTCGCTTTAACCACTAGGGGAACTCTAAAAACCAACATTCATTGATGGACAGGACATAAAGATTGCACTTATATACAGTATGTCATAAACTGGAGGAAACTTCTGTCCTTCCGGCAGAAGTTCAGTTTCTGCTCTCAGGTCAGTACAACATCCTGCCTCCAGGCGGGGTATGGAGCCAGGTCGGCCGTGTCAGGCGTTTCCATTCATTGCACTGAATAAGTTGAATGTGTTTTTTTACCTGAGATTTTTTCAGTGGAGACTCGGAGCCTTTCACATCATTTTCTCCATGCAGATAACCACATTTTATCTCCGCAGGCGTCGCTAGCATAATTGGATCTCGACAAAGGAAGGCTTTATTATTAAACCTGTGCAAGAAAAAGTCATTAGGCAAGAAACGCAGAGATGAGTTCACGGAATCTGTGCTAAACATCAGATAAACAGGAATTCAGAGCAGATGTCGGAGGTGGATACCTGCACTAACTGTTGCTGAACAAAAGCCACACAAAGCAACAGTTTGCGTTTGCTTTTTTGTTAGAACGCGGAGCAGAGCGTTCTGTAAAGGAGTTGTTCTGGTCACAGCTGACAAACGCTCTTATCCTAAAAAAGTATGAATAGAACCGGGCTTTGGAGGCAGTGATGTTCTTTGTGTAAAAACTTGTTGAATTTAACTGAAAAAAAAAAGATTACCATATTAAACTGCTGTTGGGCTGGAAATCCATCCTGAAAAGACTTGAAGATTCTATTTTCCCAGGAACTGCCTTTGTGTTTTTGTTCACTTCCTTTATTAGTGTTTGTTGTTCCTGACTTTACAGCTGAACCTCATTCTACGAACTTAATTCAAACGTCTTAATATCCTGGATGATAAAGTCGCAATCAGACCCTCCCCCTCAGCCCCTCCCATATCCTTTAGCTCCACTTCCTGTTGATCGTTTTGCTGTGAGACGTAGTAAACTATGTTTATTGGTCTGACCTGAGACCAGAGGAAACCTCATAACATACACTACAGGTACCAACTGGAGGGGGTGGAACCGTATAAAAAGTTAGAATCTTGGATCAATGACTCTGCGTCATTTTGAGTTTATTGTTGTTGAAAATATTTCCTCAAATATAGTTGCATTATTGATGATGGAATCCTAGCCATTCTATTGGTCAGTTCTTTTGTTGATATGGATATGGATCAAGTGGAAGGAATAGACAGATGGGGACAAAAGGAAACATTATTTCTCTGTGGACCAACACCAATTCACCCACGGACCGGTACCGGTCCCCAGCCCAGTGGTTGGGGACCAATGCTCTACAGTTCTACGCCTCCCTGTCCAAACAATCTGCTGTAATTCTCCGACAACAAGGGTTTCGGCTTCTTGGTTTAGCAAAATGGTACATGAACATTTTGACAGATTTCTGAGCGACATTCGAGGTCCGTGAACAGGACCAGAGTCCACACATAAGGTGCATCAGAATATAAGGCGCATTGACAAGAAAATTAGGAAAAAAAATCTAGGTTTGTGAGTCTGTGCTTGGAGTCACAAGCAGCTCAGGTCCAGGAAAACAGCCCTTCCCCAAAGATAATAAAAAATAATAATAATTCTGCTGTTATCACATAGTGTTGACTGGTTGAAATCTTTTATATACAGCAGTGTTGGTGTCTGGTGTGGATGTGTTTTGCGGTTCTACCTCCTGTTCCCACCCTCTGTTTCCCCTGACAAAAGCCCAGTCTTTTCTGCAGGGTTAGTGTGACCGCAGCCTCCATATATCTGAGGGCACAGGAGGCATGATGGGAATAAAAACAAACATGAGAGGGAAGACAATTTGAGGACGGTGAGACGGCTCGGGTGGATGTAATCGGCTGGAGAAAAGCCATCTTCTGAGCCCAGGATCAGCCACCGCCGCTGCTCACGTGCTTCTCCCTCTGAATGTGAATGAATTTTGACGTATTCCATTTCCTGTGTTTCTGCACAGACGTCCTGATGAACACCAAGACGGAGACGTCAGACCTGAAGTGGACCATCTATTCACGCAGCAAACCCGAGGTACGTCCCTCCACCTCCTGTGTCTGTGTCCATCTGTATTCTGAAGGCAGAGCCTCCTTGTGGTGACTGAGGATTTTTGGCTTCCAGCTGTTCCTTTGTTATGTTGGCTATAAAAGAGTTCCTTCTAAGACCAGTAACTGACAGAGTAAAGGGAACGCCTGAGTGAGCCTGGGATTCACAGTGTATTGGAAGCAGATGCTTTGATACATCCATCAACCTTTGAGCTGCTCACAATCTGAACCAGAGAGAAGCCTCCGAAAAAGGACATATTTGTAATTTGATCAACTCAGCCCTGGTTGCTAGGCTGTTTTTATGCCAACAGAACGGATCCACTCACCGTTGGGCCTTTCAATGCTTCACAGTGTAGGATTTGGTGACACCTACTGTTTCTTCACTGGTCTGTTACCCGGTTTGAAAGGCAGACATTTTTAATCCAGAGTAACTTACACAGAAGGATGGACATTATTGAGATGTTTTGTGTGGGAGTTGAACCCTAGACCCTCTTCTCCGGGGGCAGGGATGCTAACCACTACACCATTCATCCATCCGTCATTGTTGCCAGTTGGTTTCCTGAACAAGGACTTTTGAGAGGTCTTCGTCACTGTTTGAGAAACAAAAGGCTCGCAGGCCAAGGGTGGTCCACTTACAGGTTAAATAAGGCCCAGGAAAAAAGAAAAAAAAAAATACTACACCAGTGTCCCCTAAACTTTTTTGCGTCACAGACTGGTTGAATGTTCCGTACTATTTTCACAGACTGGTCGTTAAGTTGTAGCAGATAAATACCCCTTCATGAAATTGAATTTCAGTCTGAAATATTTCCCTACCTATAAAATTTTCCTACCCTAATTAATAAGGATTTCCAAGCTTATAATTTTCTGCTGCCAAAAGGAAACATTATTTCCCTGTGGCCCAGTACCAATTCACCCACGGACCGGTACTGGTCCCCAACCCAGTGGTTTGGCACCACTGTATTTAGACCAAAAACACTTCTGGTTCAGGATGTTTTGGTAAATTATATTTGGTCGAATGTTAAGATTTAAAGATTAAATGTTAATGACACAGGGCTTCTTTACTCTGTGATTTAATCTAAAATCTCTAATCTAATCTAAACATCTAATCAGCCTGTGCTTCTTAAGGAATTAAGAATCCATTCAGGACGGGGACTGTGTTTACTGTAACACTGCTGTCGTCAATGAAATACTTAAAAAAAATCCATTTCCATCAGTGGAACTCATTCAGACCTGCTGGTCCATGGAAGTAAATCCACCGAGGAATAAAAAAAGGGAAAAGGAAATGGAAAACCACTTTCATTCTTACCTGTGTTGGTGACACCTAACTCAAAAAACAGAAAATAAAAACCAGGCAGAACAATCACGTTCCCTGTCATTTTGTTAAAAATAGACGAGAGCGTTGTGTTTAGGAGGAGCCAGCGCCTCACGCAGGCGAGCGACTGTGTGGCTGCTCTAATCTATTAAATCGTGCGTCTAAATGAAGCAAGACGGCACAGCCGGTGTGGGCCCGGCCTTACAGTGCATTAAAACAAGACTCAGTCGATGGAGACGAGACGCAGTGAGGAGACGCCGCGAGGTGTCCACGTCAAAACTGAAGGATTAGCATGTGACTAAAATTAGCAGTGATGTCTGATGGCTGTGTGTGTGAGAGACAGAGACACGTTGAGACAGAGAAGAAGACCAAATATTCAGGTCCATATTTTTATTACAGAACCTTAATGGATTTCTTTCAATCAGGGATCACCAACTTTTTTGAAACTAAGAAATATATATATTTCTCCTTTCAGCTTGTCCCTTCCTCAGGTGTTTCCACAGTGAATAATTCTTCTCCATCTTCTCCTCTAACTCCAACTACCTCCATGTCCTCCCTCACTGCATCCATCAATCTCCTCTTTGTCTCCTACCTGGTAGCTCCATCTCTAGGATCATT
>JAFBJS010005374.1:329074-348180 GCA_016785265.1 Paraplagusia blochii
CTTCCTGTCTGTGTTGTCCCTCTAATCACCTCATTCCTGATCCTGTCCATCCTTGTCTCTCCTAAAGACAATCTCAGCATCTTTAACTCCTCCACCTCCAGCTCCGTCTCCTGTCCTCTGTCTATCCCTAGTGTCCTAAAAAGTCAATTTTACAGTAGATTTCCACAGTAATGTGATTTCCCCTCATCGTCATGGCGACCCACGATGGTCTGTGATCTTCGGTGGTGACCTCAGAACATCTCCATCCCCCTGTAATCAAGTATTTGTTTGTTTACCAGGGTCACTTCATCCAAACAGTGTCCAGGAATGTTATCACACACTGCAGTGTAAATCCACAAGATCCCGCTGGGAATCTTTTTCGGAACAGAAAACATTTTTCTTTCAGAACTGGGTTACAACAAAATCCGAGGTATTTATTTGTGGAGGATTAGAAGGAAGAATTCTCCTTTCAAGTGATTTTAAAACCTGCCTCTTGGTTCTTGGTTCTTGGTTCTCTAATTCATTGCGGCTGGTGTCCTGCCTCACACACACACACACACACGTCATCTGCAAATGGATTTTTAAAGATTTACATATTTACATAACTGCATTTCCGAGCCTCAAGTTCAGCAAATCTGCTAAATTCTGCCCTTTGAATGTGTTAATGTCGTCCTCTTGGGGACACGGTGGTGGCAAAGATGTTTGCAGTTGAGTCAGAAGCCAAACATAAGAGTATTTTTCAGTCGTATTTGTGTTTCTTTTGCAGAGGTTCCTGTCAAATCCTCTCTGAATTCTCCCGTTTTATTTTCCAAATGTGTTTGAGCAGAGAGAGCCGTGGGTCTGTGGTTCTGTGGTTCTGTGGGTCGCTCTCTCTCTCTCTCTCTCTCTCTCTCTCTCTCCGGTGCTGTATACAGCAGTATGTTCCGGTTGACAAGTGAGACTTCCCACTCACTGAGCTGCAGCTCAGTGGGAGGAATGATTTAACAACCCAGATTCATATTTGGTGCCGATCAAAATCCGCCAGAAGGCCCGGATCTGTCCCTGGGGGTTCTGACAGGTTCAGTACAGAGAAGGGAAACCTCATTATGTTGAAAGGACAGTTCATACAGAATAATTGTCGTATTTTTCGGACCATAAGGCGAGTTAAGCCACATGAAATTGTCAGATAAGTCGAACTTTATTCAATTTTATTTAGAATAACTGAAGAGGAGGAAGAGTCTAAGGAGAAGGAAGTCTCTCCGGACTCTTCCTCCATGAAGATGGACAATACACTGGATTTTTCAGTTCAAACTCTTCAAAATTCCATCCTCATCATGATTATTCCAGCCTTGTTGGAATTTGCTTATTCTGCTGGAATTTTTCTATTTGTGAACCAGATCCATCATCTTCAATGACAGAGAAGAGGGAGAAGATTTTTGGACTTAATCATATTTATAAAAAAAAAAAAAATCAGAGCTCTGGGTCGGATCCCTGTACATTCCAGATCATCCACACAGGGAGTCAGTTCACAGAGTCTCAAAGACCGACTGTCTTTCCTTGTCCCAGGTATTAAGGCGGAACAAAACGTCCTCTTTGATTGGATGTTTCTGTTCGTCTCAGGATCTGGTGCCACGTCTTCTGCTGTGGATGAAGTCCCTTTTACCATGAGACAATCGCTGTCTCCTCCTCTTTAAGTATTATTTTGAAGGTCACATGTATATGGTCGTCATCATATACTGTTGATATATATGTCACACCATCACCAACTGATTTTTCTGTTTCTGCTTTTCCATTCTTGGAGTTCTTGTGTATTGATATTTATCATAAAGACCTAAGAATTCCAGAGATCCCAGTACAGTGTTACTCCACCAGCCTCCTGACTACGGTAGCTGTAACACTCAGACTAAACATCAAGTGTTTGTAGCTTAAAAAAGTCCAACTTGAACATTTTGACAGATTTCCGAGCACAGCTCGAGGTCAGTGAACACAACCAGGATGATTTATGAGGAAATTCCAGCTTTTTAATTGCGCCTTATGGTCCGAACATTATGGAACAGTGACACAAACTCTGGTTCTCTGCTTCTTGGCCAGATGTCAGTCAACGTCTGAACCTGTTGTGATTGTGTTTTTCTGATCCGTCCTCCTCAGTGGGAGGAAGTCAGCGGTCTGGACGACGAGAACAACAGCGTGAGGACCTACCAGATCTGCCAGAGCGACAGCTCCTCCAGCCACTGGCTTCGCAGCGGCTTCATCCAGCGCGGGGGAGCGTCGCAGGTTTACGTGGAACTGCGGTTCACCATGTTGGAGTGCTCCTCCAGAACCACTCACCACCGCAGCTGCAAGGAGACCTTTAACCTGTACTACTACCAGACCGACACCAACGACGCCACGGCCTCTTACCCACCCTGGATGGAAAACCCATACACCAAGGTACGTACCGTCTCTGGAGTTTCCAGCGGCAGTGAATGTGTCACAGACGCGGGATGACGTATATGCTGCACTGTTTTATACACACTTCAAATCCTAAAGCAGCCGTGACCAGAGGCCAAACCAGGGGCTGTACCAGAGTAGACCAGCGGTTTTAATGGAGGCTGCAGCTTATTTCTTACAATTATGTTTTTATGACCATCAGGTAGAGCAATTCATTTTTTAAAACCATATTTTCACTTGTTGATTACTTTTCAAGATTCTGTTTCAAGGACTGAGGATTTTTTACTTTCAGCTCAGTGACCTGTAGCATCTGTTTGGGTTTGTTTCTTAGTGTTACTTATGTTTTGTGAAACTTTTTACGAGTTCTTTTGTTGAGTTTTGGTCTGGACAAATGTTTACCCACTGGGTCAGAGTGTAGCTATGCTAACAATCAGACTTTATAATTTAATGTGGTCTTAAATTGTAGCCAAACTCAAGGATTTCTTACGTTGACTTGTCTAACGTGACTTACGATGCCTATGTATTCTTAAATAAAACAGTATTTTGACCCTGGCATGAACTAGTTCTAATGTCTAACATCTGAGCATCAGTCCACGTAAACCTGGTGGATCTGTGCCCTGAGAGTGAGTGACACAAATAATAAATTCAGAGAAAAGACACCTTGGCAAACGTCCACCGTTTGGATGTAATTCTGATGATGTCACCGGGGTTATCGTGGACTCAAACCTTGTCTCAAACTATAAAGTGCAGATGTGGCGTGTTTAGCACATGGTCGTACACCAGGAGAGGACGGCGTAAAAGAAACAAGTGATCAAGTCCCGGAGGACTCTTTTCCTCCAGTCTGCAGGTCGGCCTCGAACCTTCCTGCTGCCTCTGGCCTCGGTCCAGTTCCTCTGGGCCGCGGTGTCTCTCCCTAGAAATGTTATTTTTATGGTCATTATTTTGTGACTTGCGTTTTATATCAAATTTACGGCGGTGTCTCGTGGGAGTGAGGACCGTCTTTAAAGCCTCCCCCCTCCGCTGTCTTCTCATTGGGTTTAACAACCGTCCTGTTGTTCAGCTGATGCGTAGCGTTGTTGACAGCGTCACCGTGTCTGTCCTCCGCCATCGCAGCATCCTTCAAACTCGCCGTGTCACGGAGCCGATTCAGAAAACTGCTGCTACTTCTCAACTTCATAATCACTTAATAATATAACAGTGACAGAGGAATAAAAAGGATAAAATGTTCATTGTGATGAATCACCCGTCCTTGCAGCCAGATTCCTGTCCCGGCTTGTTGAGGTTCAAAGCTCCATGTGACAAATGAGAAACAATGGGTTTGAGGAAGGTAGTAAATCAATCTGAAGTCACAGCGTGGGCTCTGGAAAGTCTTCAATAATGTAAAGCATATGCCATGTTTGGTTAATGGACATAAATGACTCAAACATGCAAAAAAAAAAAACGTCCGTCCTTCTGCTGCCAGTTTGGCTTCATCCTCTCTTTGTTCATTCCTGTCCTAGGTGGACACGGTGGCTGCAGACTTTCTCCTGAGGAAGGGTGGAGAGAGGAAGTTCAACGTTAAGACCCTCAGACTCGGCCCTCTCTCCAAGAGAGGTTTCTACTTGGCCTTCCAGGCCCAGGGCGCCTGCATGGCCCTGCTCTCCGTCAGAGTGTTCTTCAAAAAGTGCCCCCCGCTGGTCACTGCTCTCTCCTCCTTCCCCGAGACAATACCCCGGACTTTGGTGCAGGAGGCCCAAGGTGTGTGTGTGGAGAACGCAGACCAGCAGGGCCCTCGGCCTCGCCCGCCTAAGCTCTTCTGCGGGGAGGACGGTCAGTGGGTGGGCCAGCCCACCACCTCCTGTGCCTGCCGTCCAGGATATGAGCCTGGGGAGGGACACACCAGATGTGTAGGTAAGGAGACACTTGTTAAAGTCCACATCTGGACTGGTCCTCATAGGTGGAACATGGTTCTTTCTTTGGTCCAGTGGTTCTTCTCAACAGGTTGAACCAGCCTACAGTCCATCTGACTGTTGTGTCAGTCGGGGTCTGACTGACTCTCCTGGACCTCGGACCAAAGGCTGAAGCCGAAACAAATACAAGATCAGCATTGATGAGATGGTTGGGGTGTGAAGATGGATCGTTGTGGATTGGTTATCGTTTTGTGACCTACACAATACACTGGATCGATCATTTGATATTTTTAATAAATCGTTCCTGAATCGGATCGTAGCCTGTGAATCGAGATATGAATCGTATCGTTATGTGAGTGACGATTCACACCCCTGTCCAATACCCATCTGACAAAAATTTCCGATTGCGATATCAACCGATACCAATATCTGGTTGGAGACAAATCTCTACAATCGTTCTTCTCCCCCTGTATCCAAGGTGTCCACCATGATCTAGTCATTTAGATAAAAGGTTAGCGCGGCGTCTGTTCTGCTGTTGAGGACGTCACTTCTCAGCCCCTGTTTAATACAAATTAAAAACACTTTCCTTTTTATGAGACAGGTAACAGTATCAACACCACACCCTCAGTCCAACAACAAACAAACAACAGGGACACAATGGTTATAGGAGGCTGAGGAGGGGTGAGGTGTTGGGGGAGGAAATGAGGAACCAGGGAAGTTGATGACTGAGGTGAAGCGCTGGGGCAGCAGGGAGGAAGACACAGGTCAAGGGTGAGGACTGAGACAACTGGTGGTTCGGGGGAGATAGTGGAGATGAAGGCACTGAGGGCGTCTGGGTGGAGGGGAGGGCTGATGAGGGGGGTGGGGTGAGGAGGGGGAGGGTAAAGATCATATCTCTTCACAACATCAAAGCGACACTGACACAAAAAGACGAGGAAACAGAAATATTCTCTCAGCAGCAGCAGCTCCACTTAATGAGTCCAATTAACAGGCTGCTGCGTCAACCACACACACACACACACACACACACACATTGTCTTCCTTCAGAGGACATCACATTAATTCAGATTTATATCTGACGTGTGTCCGTCTCCTCCAGGTCGTCTTCGTCCTGACGTTGTGTTCAGGAGCTCCGTCTCCACCAAACCTTGTTTCTCCTCCCGTCTCTGAATGTCGGGTGTAGTTTGATCTCTGTTGGAGGCAGAGAGTGGGGAAAAAAATTGCTAATAATTTGCGACATTTTGCTTCTGGTGAAGTGCGTCTGACATTTTCCAGAGTTGTGTTATCAGGCAGTGTGGCTGCCAGGGCAGAAATGGAATCGACATCTAGGTTTGAAATCCAATTAATTTCTGTCTGTAACGCTATTATCTGGAGCGCACGTATATTTACTGCATCAAACACAACAGTCCGGTGCAAAATGTACGAACGCTGTCAGGTTGATCCAGCGTCTCACCAGAACTTGATTAGAACGTCTTCACCAGCAAGAACTTCAGGGAGGTTTTCTAACATGAGTGAAAACGATATCCTGGTTCCAGCTGTGATCATTGACTGAAGCTCTTCATATATGTACGTTTATATGTACATGTATATGTATATGTATTGAGTGGAGCATCAGGACACGAGTATCATTCATCCATCTGCTCGTATTTCTCCAGCAAAGTAAGGGTTAAATGAAATATTACTGGTTGAACTTATGTCTTATATTAAAAATAACTAAACGTGATGTTAAGATAACATTTAATATTAATGTTATCTTTGCACACACGGCCATTGTGTGTCATTGTTTCTGCTTGATGCAAAGAACTGCTGCTGAAGACTGAATGAATGAGCGCTTTAAGAGGAGGAGACTCAGGTGTTTGAGATGTTTACCTCAATTTTAGGGGCAACTGGTGGCATATATTGGTATCGGTCGATATTGGTATCGAAAAATTAGGTGACTGCATCGGCAAAAGTTGATATCGGTCCCTGGTCAATGAACCAACTGTTGCTCTAAGTATATAACAACGTGTTTTATGTTGTTTTTTTCTCCCTCTGCTCCTCTGCTCCTCTGCTCCTCAGCCTGCCCCGTGGGTCATTTCAAGTCGACCACCGAGGGTCAGTGCACGGCCTGTCCCAGGTTCAGCCACGCCCCCATCGCGGCCTTGTCCGTCTGTACCTGTCAGTCTGGATACCTTCGCGCTGCGTCTGATCCTCGTGACGTTCCCTGCACCAGTGAGTATTCCAAGTAGACCTCACCATCCCTGCTCCTCCTGCTCCTCCTGCTCCTCCTGCTCCTCTCCCCTCAGCTGAGCTCCTTTTCTTCTTCTCTCTTGTCTTTCTCACAGCTCAGGGCATTGACATGCGTGTCTTTTGTGACGGGGGTTTTGAGGAGAGGGTGAGGGGGGAAGGGTGGAGGGGGAAGTCATTGATGGAGCAGGGTGAAACCTCTGCGCTGATTCAGGAATTTAACTTCAGTCACGAGTTCAGACTTCTGAATGAGAGGCTTTTAAATTCCATCTGCGTCTCCTCCTCCACCGCGGAAACAATGTGGATCTCAGTGTTGTTCTGCTGACATTTACACTGTGACGGGGGTGGTGTCAGCGCCACCTGCAGGTGCGGTGTCTGAAAGACTGATATGTTTAATTACACAGGGTTTATCTTGATAACTGATCAGACCAAACGTTCTTCTCTGCACTAACACTGATCCCTCTTTGATCCAGGCTGTTCCCACTCACCGTGAGACGGGAAAATTCCCAGAGTAGAGGCGAGATAGTTCTGAGGTTATTTCCCTGAACTGGATCAGTCTTCCTTCTCACAGTTCTCTGACAGTAAAGTTTGAAAAATGGAAATATTAGAATATGCAGGAGGTTGAAGAAATATGAGGTCACGGAGAAGGAGAGGTGAGATGATGAGAGATGTTACGATGACTGAGCCAGAAGAGCAGGACCAGTTGGACAAGAAGACACAGAGTTGCATTAGTTAGTTTTGTAAGATCAAAGAGGAAAGGTTCTGAGGAACGAAAGGAGAACAGGGACGTGGAGAGGACACACAGTAGGACCAGAACCAGACGTGAACTCTCTTCCCATAAAAACTTCCTACGAATTTTCTTTACGATACATTATTTGACTGTAGGAACGTCAAGAACCTGTAGGACTGTAGGAACCGTCCAAGTTGGATCCACTGTGCTTTTACACCTGTCTTAAAATTAGATTGTCCGTCTCATCCGAGACACATAGAACCCCAGTGGGTTAGAAAGACTCTGCAGGAGCATTGATCTGCTCCGTGAGGACACATGTCCAACTTAGAGAATCGATGAACCTCAGTGAGACAGACAGAGAGAGAGACAGAGTTTCTGTCTCTTTGTCTTTCTCTGTGGGTTAAAGGAAGGTAGAACAGCAGCAATAAGAGTGTGAGTCTGAAGAGATCAGAAACATCTGATTTGATTGAGAGACTTTCTCCGCCCACTTCCATCATGGACGTACGAGTGGAACGTTCCACGTGGAGACATTTTTGACGGAATAATGTGACGGTTGCAGACCGGCTTTTCACAGAGACGGAAAGTGAAGTGTTGTCGCACGTAATGTTGCTCTTCATGACTTTCTCCCGACGCTGCATCACATCCACGTGACGTTAATGAGTCTTTCACATCTGAGAAACAACGGCGTCAGGAAAAATAAAAACTTTACATGGCACAATCAACAGGTGGCGCTGTTTTATTTATAAATGATTCTCCACAGTGTTTTATTTTGAAAAAAATATTACATTTGTCTGTGAAAAATGTTTCTATGTTTCCCTAAAAAGATGATCATGATAATTCTTTTTAATTTAATTAACTCCTACATCACCACCAGGGGGCGCTCTAACCCGAAAGCTAACCTCGATCCTATTTCTCACTCCAGAGCCTCCGTCCGCCCCTCGCACCATCAGCTCCCACATCAACGCCACCACCCTCATCCTGGAGTGGAACGAGCCTCTGGACAGCGGCGGCCGCTCCGACCTCAGCTACTCCATCAGGTGCTCCGTCTGCCAGCCCTCCAGGGCCTCCTGCCTGCCCTGCAGGGACAGCGTCAGCTACCGGCCGGCCCAGCAGGGCCTGGTGATGCGGAGGGTGGAGGTGTACGGCCTCCTGCCTCACACCACCTACACCTTCACCGTGCAGGCGCTCAACGGCGTCTCCCAGCTGAGCGGTAAAGAGCCGGCCGGCGACAGCGTCAACGTCACCTCCAACCACGACGGTGAGAGGCGGAGGGTGAAAAAGATGGAGATGTTAAAAATAGTCTGAAGTTGATGTGGTTTTTATGACTCCGTCCTCTGCAGTGCCGTCACTGGTGTCAGTAATTCGGAAGAGTGACTCCACGGAGAGCAGTCTGACTCTGCACTGGTCAGTCCCTGCTCAGCAGCCCTACACCATCCTGCAGTATCAGCTCCGCTACTGTGAGAAGGTGAGAGCTTCATCTTCCATCTCTGCTCCTCACGAGACCAGCAGAGTTCCATCAGCCTCCATCACTGTTCAGCCAGGACCGTTTGATTGGACCGCTGCGCTGAGGCGGGACTTTATTTATCTAACAGCTGTTTTCTGGTAAAAAAGTCGTCTGTAGTTGGTTAGCAGGAGGACGGTTAGCAGGAGGACAGTTAGCAGGAGGACGGTTAGCAGGAGGACGGTTAGCAGGAGGACGGCAACCAAATAAACCAAGTTCTCTGTTCAGCCTTTAATCTGAAATTTTAAAGAAGCAGTTTAATAACAGGAAGTGTTCGTTCTGTAGAGGGAGGTAGGGGAGGAGCAAAGACACACAAATGGAACTTTGAGATAAATTACCTACATCTGTCCTGATACAGGACGGGGGACATTTTTAATGTGTCCTGTGTCGAGGAAATAATTATGTTCTAGAACAGAGGTGGCCAAACTTGGACTCGCGGGCCACATTGGTTCCCAGAATTAGACACAGGGTCCGAGGCAAGAGCAGAAAGAATGAAGATAAATAGCAGGTAAAACTAATGTATAAGCAGCCTTTCTGGTGTCGTCCACTGGGGAACAGCATAGAAAAGACAGAAGTATAATTGTAATACAAGGCTGGCGGACCGCATTAAAAAGCTCGGCGGGCCGCATCCGGCCCCCGAGCCTTAGTTTGCTCATGCCTGTTCTAGAATAATATTTCTAGAATTCCCCCTCTGATGATGAAGGTTTATTTTTAATACTGTCTTTGTCCATCATCTGTCCAGGAGCGTCACAGCGAGGACCAGTGTTATTACCGGGAGTTCACCAGGAACCAGGTGGTTCTGACCGACCTCCGCCGGGCCACGCAGTACGAGGTGCAGGTCCGGGTTCGAACCATGGCCGGTTACGGCAGCTTCAGTCCCGTGGCTGTTTTCCGAACCCTCCCTGACGGTGAGAAAGTTCTGCTCTTGACTGGATTTGATCGAAGCAGCTTTTTCATCTTTTTTCTTCTCTTTCTTGTCGAGTCAGACTTCACACTTTTCCTCATTATGAAAGTATTGCCTTTGTCCTTGTGATGAGTTAGTGTCCTTGCATTCTTCCTCTTTAATATTCCATTATAAATTCCGCTCATGTCCTTCCCGTCCCTCTCACACTTTCCTTAATTGCCGGTATAAACTTCCTGTCATTACATCAGACCAACTCTCCGTCTTTTCCCTCTTTTTTTTCTTTCTTCCCTCTCCTCTGACTCAGGATACGACGCCGCCTCCCAGTTCTTGGTCCCCGGCGTCCTCATCGGTGTCGGCATGCTGATGCTGGTCACTTTTGTCCTGGTGGCGGCGTACTGCATACGGTGAGAACCGGGGAAGAAGACCGAGAGAATACCAGGAAGTGGGAAACAAAACAGAAAAACTAGAGGGAAATGGAAAATCCCAAACAAGCGTGACCCTTATTTTACAGTTTTGCTCCACTTTGTTTGGTGTTTTTCCTAAATGGGTCGTGTCTTATCAGCAGCGACCCGGCCGTTGCGGCGTTTCTGTCTCAACGGCGGCGAAGGAGGAGGAGGAGGAGGAGCCGTGCCAATGATGGCAGAGCTGAAAGTTCTCTGCTCATTAGGACGTTCTCCTTTGTTTGAGTAAATAGTGATGGTGCCATCACTGAGAGAGTGTGTGTGTCCGTGTGTGTGTGTGTACGGGGGCGAGAGAGAGAGGGAGACAGATTGGGAGAGAGAGAGGGAGACAGATTGGGAGAGATGGTGGTAGAGGTTGGAGGGCAGGGAGAGACAGGATGCAGGCGTCCCAGCCCTGTTTCCACAGGACAGGAGAACAATAGCTGTGACCTTGTGACTTACACTCACACACACTCACGTACGTACAGTTAGTCACACACACACACACACACACACAGACCAGTGGCTGAGGCCCAGATCTGCCACCAACCGAGGGTGGTGCATTACTGCTATTTTAGGCTTATGAGGTGGGAGAGGGAGACGGGGAGAGAGAGGGAGACGGGGGGAAGGCAGAGATCCAGGAGCTTTGTGGTGGTTTCAGTCCTGCAGCCATGAGCGCAGCAGATTTATAACAAAGCTGCTCATGTCGCCGCGCAGAGACGTGGCGGTTTGTGAAGGCATTCATCATCATCATCATCATCATCATCATCATCGGCGGCGGCAGCAGCAGCAGCAGCAGCAGCAGCTGCTGTCATGTGGTGTGGTTTTCTCCACCGCTGAGGAGTGTTTAAGGTCGACTCCGTGTTTTCTTTGTCTTCATAATAAACAGACGGATCGTTTGTCTCCTCCACGACGTTAGCGGTTGTTCTTCAACCCTGACCTCGCCGAGCATGCAACCCCGAGCGTTCCCTGAGGGAATCAATAAATTATCGGACTGTTGCCGCGCTGTGTCAAACACACGGATCGATCCCATGATCACCGTTGACATTTTAATGTCCTCATGTCTGGTTTCAGTTTGTCTCAGAGAGAGACATCCGTCTTGGGTTTTTAATTAGTCCTGGCACCGTTGTAGAACTGGTCCACACGGGACACCTGTTATTGAATTAGTGACGTTTATGAGTTTGAGATTTTGGCGACTGTTTGGCTAATGCTGATTACGATTGTGACGATTGTGACTTCGATCATAATGACATTAATTAATTGTAAAAACTTACTCTGGAGTATAAGTTGCACCAGTCAGCTAGAGTGCCCCCTAGTGGCTGTCAGTGTGAAACCAACATGTTCATTTTCAGTGGTGAAAATAAGGTTATAACATGTGAACATTTTCATTTTCAACCATATTCTGGGGCAGACGTGGGCAAATATTCCAACCCGCTGGGCCACAGTAGGTACTAAGGTTTGACAGGGGGCGCCAGATCTGGAGCAGATAGATTGAGTGTGTGTGTGTGAAGGTTAAGATGCTGCAGTTCCATCCATTTCTATGGTTCATATACAGTAGATCAACATTGTCATAACCAGGCCCCAGGCCTTAGTTTGCTGTAGTTTTGTTTATTAAGTCCATTTTTTATGTTTTCCTCTTCGTCTGATCCATGCTGATGTTCCTGTGTCTCTGTCTCTCTGTGTCTCTGTCCCTGTGTCTCCACCTCCTGCAGCAGACACAGCCAATTAAAGGATCCGGAGCTGAGCGACAAAAACAGCCAGTACCTCGTGGGCCAAGGTAACAGAACAAGGACACAAACACACGTTGGTTTCAGCTGTGATTCAGAGCTCATTCATATCAAGGAAAGTCAACAACAAACAGAGAGAAAAGGGAAAACGTGGTGAAAGACGTTGGTTCCCTCTTCACACTCTGATCAAAATCAGAACCTTCTATTGAACGTCCTTCTTTTTTACAAAACTCTTTTCAATGATGAACAACAACTGTGAACAGAACTTTTTAATTAAAACCAGATCTAGTTTAGAAACAGGTTTGACGCCAGAGTTAGTGTCTTTGAAACAAAGCTGTGTCATATTTTTATCACCAACGTTCTCCCTGTTCTTTTTCCACAGGAATCAAGGTTTACATCGACCCCTTCACCTACGAAGACCCCAACGAGGCGGTGCGAGAGTTTGCCAAGGAAATCGATGTTTCCTTTGTCAAGATTGAAGAGGTTATCGGAGCTGGTGAGCCCCGGGCGACGCCCGCTCTTTTTTCCCATCATTCACGCTGGTACTTTACACTATCTTTTGTGTCGCGTCACAGACGCCGCGTTTCTTGCTGCCTTGAGAATAACTTCTCCTCACAGGAACTGAACAGAAAAATAATTTGCAAAATTGCGTCCGTGACATTTCAGTCCATTGTCTTGTTTCTTTATTCGACTAAATGAACTCCTGAACGCTGCAGAAAAGGCAATTAACTGATAAATATGAGTGAGCCGTGTCAGAACAAAGGGCAGAGTTAGATTCCAGCTGACGTTGGCGGTCGGTGAAGGGGGCGGCGGCGTTGACGTTAATGACACCATCGTCCGTGTTGGTGTCTGTGTGCAGGGGAGTTCGGGGAAGTGTGTCGAGGTCGACTCAGGATCCCGGGGAAGAAGGAAAACTACGTGGCCATCAAGACGCTGAAGGGAGGCTACACCGAGAAGCAGAGGCGGGACTTCCTGTCCGAGGCCTCCATCATGGGCCAGTTCCAGCACCCCAACATCATCCACCTGGAGGGAATCATCACGGCCAGTTGCCCCGTCATGATCCTCACTGAGTTCATGGAGAACGGAGCTCTGGACTCGTTCCTGAGGGTGAGAGGTCATGTGATATAATAATATGACATGTGAGAGCAGATGTAATATAATATATATAAATATACATACATACATACAGGAACCACCGAACCAAACTTTCACCACACAACAATTTTAACATTTAACACAAAAAAAAAAACAGTTAATCCCCGTTTTTATTCCGCAGCTCAACGACAGCCAGTTCACGCCCATCCAGCTGGTGGGAATGCTGCGAGGCATCGCCTCCGGGATGAAGTATCTGTCGGAGATGAGCTACGTCCACCGTGACCTGGCCGCGCGAAACATCCTCATCAACAGCAACCTGGTCTGCAAGGTGTCGGACTTCGGCCTGTCGCGCTTCCTGCAGGAGAACTCGTCTGACCCCACCTACACCAGCTCTCTGGTGAGGCCACACTCCTCCTTCACCTCCTCCTCCTCCTTCTCCCCTCACCTCCTCCTCAGTCTGTAACCACACATCAGGAATTGAACCAGATCCGTTCAGAAACTTTTGTTTTTTTCAGGCAGTGAATGTGGTGAATTAACGCTCAGTCATAATCTTTTCATTCACACAGAGCTGTTTGTAAAGCACTTCCAGTGACACACACATCTGCTTTTCTGTTCTCACACACACACACACACACACACTGTCAGTGCAGCCTCCAGCAGCAGCTGGGGGTTAAGAGCCTGGACCGAGGACACGTGGACCATGACCACACACCACAGTTTCAGCAATATTTTCGACTATGTTTGCAATTTCTCTGTTAGTGAACAAATGTGTTTGGATGATAAATAAAAACCATCTCTGCAGGAAGCAGCAACTGGACTGGAACCCGTCCAGAACACTGAACTGAACTGAGAACCTCAGTAAAAGTCATGAAACACAGTGGAAACTTGAGACACGAGCAGAAATCTGGTCCAAGAACCGACTTGTAACTGGAGTCGGTACTTTAAGCGTACCACGCTAACGTATCTCACGGCAAAAAAAAATGTATCTTCAAATATGTCTAGAATCTCAGCAATTCATGATGTTCAAGTTCTAAACCTACATGTTCTCTTTAATGAAGTTGCTTTCATTTTAATGTTGCTGCTGAGGATTCATCACTTTGAGGGTCCGAATCCTCGGGTTCTGAACCGTCAAAAAAAATTAATTAAATTAAAATATGTTTTTTTGGAATTCGGTCTTGGCCCAGATGTGGTCCGCGAACCACCACTTGTACAGTCTGGGTAACCAGAATGAATGGACTGAGACAGAATCATCTGTCTGTGATGTCATCACCAAAATGAAACCAACTTCAGTGTTACAGTTCGCTCGATCGTATCCACGTCCAGGACTTAGGCCAAGTTCCCATCACTGTTTATTTTTACAGTATCGACCAAAAACACAGTAACCAAAAAAGAAGAGCCTCATGTATCTGATGTCTGAGACCAGTGCCTACACCCATCTGCTCTGTCAGGCTGACGGGTGGAGCTGCTGCCAGAACAAACTCCCGCTTCTGAAATTATTCATCATCCCTGACGTCGGGCAGAGATTCATGACTTCTCCTCCACAGTCAGCCACCAGAAAAGTATTTGTTTTGGTGGGAGAACAAAAAGAGTCTGCGGCTGTCTCCTCTCCTCTGTCTCCTCTCCTGTCTTCTCCTCCCGTCCTCCGTTGTCATCTTCTGTCCTGTCAGTGGGAACGCCGACTGTTCCTGACGGTTTCCTTTGTGTCTCCCTCCCAGGGTGGAAAGATCCCGATCCGATGGACTGCACCCGAGGCCATAGCCTTCAGAAAGTTCACCTCCGCCTCAGACGTGTGGAGCTACGGCATCGTCATGTGGGAGGTCATGTCCTTCGGAGAGAGACCCTACTGGGACATGAGCAACCAGGACGTGAGTTTGATGGAAACAGAAAACAGAGGATTTTTGAGTTTTTGGTTTAGTTTGTGGATTCACTCCTGTCCAGATTTCAGTCATTCATCTTACCCTGGTCTCAGGGTCTCCATGCCTGCCACCCAAATCACACTGCACCACCCTGTGTGCCTTTGTGTGGGTCGGGACGGTGTTATGATCAGAGCGCCAGAGATAAAAAAAATTGCAAAACCCAGATGTTGCGTTATAGGTTTTTCATTATCAGAGGAAAAACTGGTAGCAATTTTACTGATATCACTTAATTATTAGCAGCATTAGGGTGCTAGCACCCCCAGTGGTGGACCTCTGTCACTGCACCCAGCTCAGACAACTCTTCATTGTGGCGTTGATGTAAACATTAACGCAGCAGCGACAGCTGCAGGGCCGTTTGAGACGGTTCTGCACGTCAGCTTTTACAATGGAATTTCAACGGCTTTGTTTTCTTCCTGGAAACGGCCTCAGATGGTGGAAGCACCGGAGCGAAGTTCTTTGTTTGATTGAGTCGTAAAGTTTAGGACAAATTTGTACTTTAACTTTCAAAGTTTCCTTTGGCTTGAAAAGGTTTTTGTTCTGGGTTTAAAAAGGTTTAATTTCTCAGGTTTGTTGGAGATGTTTCATATTCATCAATCACAGATGAATAAAAACACGTCAGACGACAGTCGTCCATCACTGGGTCACAGGTTTTTCGCAGTTTATGTTAAAATTTATATTGTTTTTCATGACATAATAGACAAAATCATAATTTTTTAGTCTAAGAAAGAAGAAATAAGTAAAGACATTAATTACACAAACATACAGGGTATTCCAGAAAAAAGGGGTTAACTGAATTATAAATGGTTCGTAAAAGAGGCATGAAGTGGGTCAGCCTCACGGAAATCCTCTTCTTGTTTGGCTTGAGCTCGTGCACGTGCGTGGGACCGACTTGAAGCTGCAGGATTAACTTAAAGTTAAGGCTAATTATTGGAGAGAAGTGAAGAGAAACTGTGGCGAAAATAAAACTGTCTCACAGTCGAAGATTCACTTCAGGAAACTCAGTTTCCACAGACTCTGAACTGAATATTTATTTCCATTCCTCCTCCTTCTTAGTGTCTTCATCTCTTCTCTCTGTTTGTCTCCAGGTGATCAACGCCATCGAGCAGGACTACAGACTGCCCCCGCCCCCGGACTGCCCCACCCACCTGCACCAGCTGATGCTGGACTGCTGGCAGAAGGACCGCTCAGCACGTCCTCGCTTCGCAGACCTGGTCAGCGCTCTGGATAAACTGATCCGCAACCCGGCGTCACTGAAAATAGTCGCCCAGGAAGCGGCAGGGTGAGTGACGTCAAAGTGTTTTCATTCTTTGATTGACGGACAGAGGGACGGACAAAGACGCCGCATTCTCAGGATTGTGGGTAGACCCTGTGGTATCTGACAGTCAGGAGGACAGTGGACCACATTCCCTAAGACCGGTCTACTGTAGATCCTGTCCATCCTGCTGTGACCTGTCAGGCCCCCCTTGGTCCTGCTCCTCATTCTCCATGTCAGGCTGAGGAGACGAGGAGCAGAGACATTCCAGGTGCTGACGGGTCCATTCTCTGTCCTCCTCTGTCAGTCACTCAGAGACAAGACCCAGTGTGTGAGCTGGAATGTTGCAGCTGCAGGACACCATGATGATGATGATGACGTCTTTTGTCTCTGTCCCCAGGCCGTCCTACAGCCTCCTGGACCAGCGGTCTCCTCTGTCCCTCTCCTCCTGCTCCTCCGTAGGGGAGTGGCTCAGGGCCATCAAGATGGAGCGCTACGAGGACAGTTTCCTCCAGGCTGGATTCAGCTCCGTGGAACAGTTGTCCCAACTCAGCACACAGTCAGTGACTCAAGTCCTCCATATATTTATATATTAAGATAGATATGTGTCTATATATGTATAGATGTTTGTATATATATATATACTGTATAAAGTATATTTACAGTATTTATATTTTACAGTATATTGTATATATATACTATATAAAGACATACGTTAGTATGTCTTTATATATGTTGTACATGTAATATATATGTATATATATATGTATGGTGCATACAGTATATGCAAACATGTAGCTCTAAACATATGGATACCTGTATATATTTATATATCTGCATGTATTTGTGTCTGTGTATATATGTGATGTGAGTTTATATTTATATCAAATATATACATATATCTTTATTTAGAGATACATATATGTATGCACAAATGCATGTACTATAAACATATATATGTATGTGTGTGTGTGTATATATGTTTCTCCACATTTCTAGTTACATCAGTGTAGGCACATAACGTGTGTGTACTATATAAACACATATATTCACATATATGTGTTTATATAGTACTGTAGACTGAGTCTGTGGCGTTAATCACAGAACGGTTCCATGCAGAGAATATTAATCCTTGAGGAACGACCAGACTGGAACACAAAGAAAACAAAATATATTTCAACATAATTCTTTATGGCCACTGGGGGCAGGGGGGAGGGTAAATATTTGGGGAGGGGTTCCATTCCTGGGGCGTTAGAAGGAGGTGTTTGTTCTCCCATGACAGTAAAATGGTTTTGTTGTTTTAATCTTTAATCTGGGACAGTTTCACTGAACTCTTTCAACATCACTTTTCTTTCTGGACATCACTGGACATGGCCGTCCTTTAATCTGTCTTTCTTCTCTTTGATCAGGGATCTCCTGCACATGGGAGTGACCTTGGCTGGACATCAGAGGAAAATCCTGTCCAGCCTTCAGACCATGACCTTCAGGAACAAGAGCACAGCGACCGTGACCTTCTGAGCCTGGACGTGAGCGGCGGTCGGTCCGGTCCGGTACGGTCCGGTTCAGCCCTGGACTCTGAGACTCCGCCTCCTCTCCCGTGAGCCACCTTGAAGATGAGTCTCCGGCAGAGATTGGACAAATTTAATCACAAAAAAAGAGAAAAAATTCAATTTCCGAAAAGGATGAATGTTCATCCGCAGCCTGTGGATGGCGCCGTCACCCGGGGTGAGGAGGGTGAAGCTCCAGTCTGTTATTTTTCTAAACTTCCAGAATCAACGCTGACAAAAGCAGCTCCGTGTTTACAACTTCCTGTCGTGTCATATCAACATTTTTTCGTCGTTGCTAAACCAAAGGAGACAAAAAAAGGACAACGTTGGGGACAATTGAAGACTCACGTAGTTGTGTTGATGTCAGCGATCTGCTGTTAATCCGGTGTCTCCTCTAATCCCTCTGGATTATTCTGTAATTATAAAACAGACTCCTTTTCACACAACTGGATTATTTTTCCTCTTCCAGTTAATTTGGACGTTAGCGTCTCCTGGCTCATGTCTGACATTGGAAGGCAGACGGTGGACAGATCAGTCCTCCATCAGGAGGACGTCCCTCCCAGCAGAGTTTTTGAGGTTGTTTGTGGACACAGATTACTCAGTGGGTGAAACCAAATTCATGGGCTCTACAGAGTTCAGTCGTCGGTATCTTGACGTCTTCTTGGACCTCGGAAGACGTTGAGGAACCAAACGTCTCCTGAGCTCCAAGATGACGTCCAGCATGGACGACTGAACTGTTGGGAGAACAGACCAGGACGATGGTTAATCTCCACAGATGAAATCATTCTGTTAAACACAGAGCAGGGCTTAGGTACTTTTCCACCACCTACTGGGCTGGAGGTGAACTGCAGTGTTACAGATGTGCCTAAAATTATTTAATATTTTCTTATTAAAGTACAAAGCTATTCCATTTTTGTTTTATAGAGTATATATGTACATATACATATATAAATATATGTATATATATAAACACATATGTTTATATATGTAAATACACATGTTTTATATATATGTATCTCTAGGTTTAGAAATATATGTATGTACCCATATATTGTATGAACTTTATATACACAAACACACACACACATATATATACATATATACACGTATAAAACAGTGCATATATATCTATATATATATGTGTGTGTGTGTGTACTTATACAGCTGTATTTCAGAGATACATGTATGTATGTATGCATGCATATAAATATATATATATATATGTATGCATACATATATATACGTGTGTATATGTGTATATATACTTTCTTAATATGCACAAGTTTTAGGCAGGGTATACACTTGAAAGGTCACTGGTTCAATTCCCAGTTGTTTCGACTGAAGAATGTTTGTGTCAGGAGACGTTTTTACCATCAGTTCAAATTCAAACCTGTTTTTTTTTTTTTTTTTTTTTTTGGTGTCTGTGCGATGATGTCTTGAGCATTTGAAGAAGTTTCTCTGCTGTTGTTTGGACGAGACCACAGGTCCAGT
>JAFBJS010005378.1:0-25661 GCA_016785265.1 Paraplagusia blochii
CATTTTGTCTAAACCAGTCCTTTGCCTCTCTGTGCAGCATTTAAATTAAACAAATAATGTTTATTGTTGGACAGAATAATTTGCCAACAACAACCATCAACATTAGAAACTGGGTTCATTGAGCCCTCACAACAATAGGCAAATAAAAGGCACAGATAGCCCTCGATTAAAGTGCGTAAGCGTTTCAGCATTGCCCCAATGTAAATGATTCGGTTAATGACAAGCAACACGGCATCTAACGGTGATTTGCTGGAAAATATACGAGAAATATTTACAAATACCATGAGGTATGGCGTAGCAAGGCTTAAAAATTTTCACATTTAGTGAATCCTGAGTCTTAAAGGGGAGAACATGGCTGGTCATCAAGCATGATGCACTACATTTTTGTCAACTTATATGCAACTTTGACTATTTCAGAGACAGCAGTGTTGTTGTTTATTCAGTGTGTCCATTCCTAGTGTTTTTTTCATTATTTTGCTGCATTATAACACTTTGTGATAAAGAGTTAAAATCCTGCCCCTCACCCTCACATGACAAGCTCCTTAAAGTCATTACAAATTGCACTTTGGTTATACCCAAATAAATCCCAGACCTGGGCTTGGACATCACTAATTATAGTTGAGATTTTTATCAAAACACCATTCAAGAATGAGGAAAAAAGAAGCTAGCAGTACATTAAACACTGATGTTGTTTATGGTGTTTATGACCAGTGCAAAGCAGTTGACAGATGACCAGTCAGTGGCAGACCTGGACAAAGTAACACATACAGTACATCAGTCAATGGTAGGAGTCATGATCAGGGACAGAAGACATGGTGGGAAAGGCAAGCAGATTTGAACAGCTTGAAAGGCTTACATTTATGAATTGATCAAATGATCTTACCTTAAGGTGAGAAGCTTTAGTAACAGATGGTTGATGAATGGCAGCCGCAGCTGCTGGAGCAGTAAAAAAAAAAAAAATGACATTGATTGGTACAAAGATCCTGAATGAAGTCTGGGAGATACAGACCAGTGTGGCTCACTAAAATAGTGAAACACAATTATAAGGAGAGGTGTCTTATGTTTAATTATCTTTGCACAATCAGTAAATTTACATTTGTGCCTCTACAATGCCATCTGCGTGAAAATAATACTCATACTTTAAATTTTGTGTTATTATGCCACACTGCGTAATGTGATGCAGTTCTCCGTGGAAAACAAAATGAGTGCAACAATTAATTAAACACGTTGTATCAGACGAATTGTCTATCGCAAAGTGTGGCCGACTTAGCCAACTTAATAGCCTATACAATGTCAGAAAATAAATTATTACTAAATATATAATTCCAGCTCCCACTGCTAGAAAAGATGATATATATTGAGCAAGAGACATTGTGACTGCCTTTATTTACCAGTTATCTTTATTATGTCTAACATTGTAAAACCTTTATGCCTGATGTTAATGCCCTAGAGCTTAAAGCATTAAATCCGTGTCCTTTTTTACTTCACTCATTTCCTCAGGGCGGAAGTTTGAAAGACTTAAACTTTCTTAAGGTCCCAATCCAAGTCCAGGGTCAATTCATTCCCTTTGTATCCAGTGTTAGATTATTTTTCCGGTCACTGTGGCCTACAGGCGTAGGGTTCAGCTTGTGAAATCCATCCCTCCAAGCCAAGCTCATCACCCCTGATATGACCTGCGGTGGTTTCATTGTCAAATTTAATTATAGAGCTGGAGTTGTAAGAAAGAACGGTGAATACAGATGTGAATGCTGCACACGGACCTGCTGAGAGTTGGCTCTAAACAGGACTGAGGAGACGAGGCAGAAACCCAGCAAGAATTTGTCAACTGTTGTTACACCTTGAGTGCAGAAAAAAAAAAAACCTCCCTGTGCTGATAGACTAGCAACTAATTTCAACAGTCACATAAAATCAATGAACAAAAACTAATCTTCACTTCCAGCCAGATGCTCTTACAGCAATTTTTTTTTTTTTTTGACACATGATTTATGAAAGTTTAGTTGACTCGGCAGATGCCAACTTCTTCCTCATCTCATGTGGAAGCATCAACAAATCATTGGGTTTGTCAATAAAAGTTGCCAGGGGTCCAGGAGTTTTGTAATCATAGCTTGCTTTTTTGAAAACTCTAGGTATACCCTTTATGATCGCACACTTTTCAGATTATTTCCCTAAAATACATCTTCTGCAATTGAGTGTTGACATACTTCACTTTTCTTATAGATGTTTTGACGTACTTGACTATAAACCCAGCGCCAGAGATGAATTTAATGAAAAAAAGTTCCAAAATATGTCTGGGGTAGGTAATGTGGAGTAGCTGGAGAGAAATGTCAGCCGAGTGATAGAAGGGTGAAGTCAAATGTGATGCATGGTGTGAAGACATTGTCAGTGTCTAAAAGAAGGAGCGAGGCTGGAGGGTTTAACAGTTGAGGATGGTAAGATTTTATTTGTGGTGACCAAGATTTGCAGGATGGGATACTAGCACTTGAGATGTGACAGCTATGGTATATCAGTTTGAAGGTAAGGCGGCTGAGGAAATGAGGAGGAAAGGTTTGTTCACCTGCAGGAGAAATATATGGATTGGATGCACATAGGATGCCAGGCAGGAGGAAAGAGACTGAAGAGAAGTTTTATAGATGTAGTGAAAGAGAACATGATGATTGCTGCTTTAGTAGTGAAAAAAGTCAAAGCAAAGGGTTGCTTGGCGCAGGGTCTTTTTGCTGAGGCAGAAGGAAGTAAAGATTTGCAGTTGAATATGGAAACATTTGGACCATCTGAATGTGTTAATCGCTTTAATTCACTATGTACTGAAAATTGTGTTCTACAGCAGGGTTTAATAACATCCAGTCGGGGGACCGGTGCAGGTTCAAGGGTCATTTGGTCCTGGGCCACTGTAGATAAATATATATTCAGTTTTGCTCTTTTACTTTTTCAAGGGTTCCAGTCATATTATTATAGATTATTTTAAAGATAATCTGGGAATGATCCAAAACAGTAGGTCATTCAGACTCCTATAATAACTGAGTAAAGTCTAGAAGACTGTGAGGGAGGGCAGTGGTTAGCACACAGCTGCAGTTGCGTGATGTTTTGCTTTCGAAATGTCCATCCATCAATCCATCCATCAATCCGCTTATCTGGAGTCGGGTCGCGGGGGCAACATTTAGAGGAGGGACACCCAAACTTCCCTCTCCGGAGACACTTCCTGCAGCTCATCTGGGAGGATCCCAAGGTGTTCCTAGGCCAGCCGGGCAACATAGTCGCTCCAGCGTGTCCTAGGTCTCCCTCTGGGTCTCCTCCCAGTGGGACATGACCCAAACACCAGGGGGCATCCGATGTAGATACCCAAACCACCTCAACTGACTCCTTTCGATGTGGAGGAGAAATGGCTCTACTCCGAGCTCCTCCCGGGTGAGCTCCTCACCCTGAGATGAAAACTTGTTTCCGCGGCCCAAAGTTCATGACCATACGTGAGAGTAGGAACATATACCATACGTGAGAGTAGGAACATAGATTGACCGGTAAATTGAGAGCTTCGTCTTTTGGCTTAGCTCTTTCTTCACCACGACGGATCGATACCTTAGCAGTAACTTGATGGTAGGGATTCGAACCGGGGACATTGCGAACCCGAGTTTGCTACCTTAACCACTAGGCCACAACTACTACCAGTCCTAGATACATGTCCTTGGTGAGAAAAGCACTGCAGTTCCAGACTCTGCCATTAAGTTGCATCATAGAAACCTAAATGTACCAACTCTACCATATATAAAAAGATAATTATATAATTTACATATATAATTTGTATGTATGTCTTAATATATGTCTGTTCCAACCATATACACATTTTATTGAGTTTAAACCTTAATTTAAACAGGTTTAATTACAAATGCAGTGCTTTTTGTGGTTAATTTGAACAACACTCAATGCAAGAAGGGGAAATCTGCAACATATTATAAAGATATGTTTCATGTTATTGAAGTATATGTGTATCCTCTATGAATCTCCACTCTCATCCTCACTAGACTGCATAAAATTCCCATGCAGTTATATATCAGTAGAATTGGAGTATGGAAATGTAATTGGAGAAAGGGAAAGAAAGACATATAAATAACAGAAAATAAATCAAATGCACAACCATGAAAAACACAGAAGTGTCTCAGGTGCTGCAGCCCCTGACATAGGGGAAGATACAGTTTTTTGTTTTTTCTTTTATAATCTAGGAACCGCACATGAGGCGACTTGTAATTTACAAAAAAAAAAAAAAATACAATTTTCCAGTCATGCAGTGTGTATCTGTCGGTGAGAGAGATGTTATTCTGTGTGTGTTTGTGTGTGTGTGTTGGTTTACACTCCACGCTGAGCCAGTGTGTTTTTCCATGGAAGCTGTACTGAGTACGCAGGTGAGCAGAGTTAGATTACAATATTAGTCCAAGCAGGGACCGAGGACAGCGGAGAGAACAGAGGAGTTCATACTGGTGAAAATGGAAAGACATAAATGGAAGACAGTGACGGCGGAGAAGCACACAGAAATCATTCATTCAGTCATCTTTTTTGTCTTTTATCAATCACCAGATTGCAGGGAGAGCAGTGTCCACAATGTCTTGTCGTCAAGAAGGCATCATATGGTGGTAAACTTTTATCAAACGCAAGGGAACAAACTTTACAGCAAAAAACAGAGGAGAGCAAAGTGAACAAGTGAAGGACAGACAGTACGAGAAGCTGTGAGATTCCATGACGCATGAGCCAATCAGTGTGAGGAACAGCACATGATCAATGCTGCGTTTAGGTCCTCCGGGTAAACAGAGCTTCTAGCAGTCTTTTTGTTCTTGAGATGTCTTTTTCTTTTATCTTATACGTATATATTTTTTTTATTTAAAAATAATATATAATGAATAAAGCCATGAAAATATAATGAATAATGCACTTAGTGGTGTGAGTACAAGACTTGGGACTAGAGCGTTCAGGTTCAAATCCTCCAGTTTCTTTCCACTGATTTGCACTAACCATGGCACCATCCCTTATTACTGCTCCCCGGGCGCTCAAAGCTGTCCACTGTTCACTTTGGTGATGGGTTAAATGCAGATGTAATTTTTTTTTTATTTTTTGTTTCAATCACGACAATGATGTTTGTAGATGATATTGTGATCTGCAGTGAGAACAGGCAACAGCTAGAAGAGAACCTAGAGAGGTGGAGGTTTGCACTGGAGAGAAGAGGAATGAAGGTCAGTCGTAGCAAGACCGAGTACATGTGTGTGAATGAAAAGTTGAAAGGCAGTTGTGAGACCAGCCATGATGTATGGACTATAGACACTAGGAATAGGTAGAAGACAAGAGGGAGAGCTGGAGGTGGCAGACTTTAAGATGCTGAGATTCTCTTTGGGGGTGACAAGGATGGACAGGATCAGGAACGAGGTGATCAGGGGGACAACACAGACAGGAAGTTTTGGAGAAAAAGCTAGAGAAGCCAGACTGAGATAGTTTGGACATGTTCAGAGGAGGGACACTGATTATATTGGGAGAAGAATGCTAGACATGGAGCTACCAGGTAAGAAATGAAGAGGAAGGCCAAAGAGGAGATGTATGGATGCAGTGAGGGAGGACATGGAGGTGGTTGGAGTTGGAGGTGAGGATGCTGAGGACAGGGTGAGATGGAAATTATTGACTCGCTGTGGCAACCCCTGAAAAATGGGATAAGCCGAAAGGAAAAGAAATGATGCCTAAATATCATGAAACACTCGTGAGATTCTAGAATTCTAGAAAAGTCAATCAATCGATTCATCATCTGCGATCCTTGTAATAATCAGATTAATTTAATGAATTGACAGCCTTTAAAACCCCCAGGAATTTTGTCTAGATATAAAAAGCAGTGTTGACCACACATATATTGGAAAAAGTATGCGCCCATATTAATCATATCTTTTGTTTCACATTGATGTTTCCCCGACTTTTTCAAAAAGCAATGGTCTTGAATAGATACGATGATTACTTCTCAGTCAATAGCTCCCACCTGGCTGTCTCCCAAACCACCCTAGCGTCTTCACATTCTTTGGAGCTAATGTCCTGTAAAAAATCCATTAATATGAACCACAATGCTCATTATCTGTCTATTCTCCCCCAGTATTCTTGTTATTCTCAATTCCTAGCTCCCTCTCTTTCAACCCAATCTTTCTTACCTTGAATTCCTCAGCTATATTTCTCGTTTTCATCTTCACCATCCTCTTTTGTTCCAATACATGGGGCAATTTAATTAGGTGCTTTTGACGGCCATATCAAGCTGCATAAAGGGAGGCCACAGTGGAAAGATATGAACTGTTGTATAGAACTGAAATGGATATGGATTAATTACACCAATAGGTGTGGGCACTCTATATTTATGTGTGTGCTGGTGCATCCACTGTTTAGTCATTTATAAATAATTAAAAATATAAAATATATATATATATATATATATATATATATATATTGCAAAGAAGAAAATAATTAAGAAAAACAGTCAATCAGTTTTTCCTTAAATTGAACTTATGTTCCACATACGATAGCTGTGCCAACGTGAACCCTGTTATCATTACACCTCACTCTGATGTTTCTGAACTACATAATATCAAGTTTACATTAAGATTAAGTCCTTTACCTTTTTTATGGCGAGGCATAAGCAGAACTTGCTTCTATTGGATGTAGTAAGATTTTGGTTTGCAAGCGATGATGATGTATGTGCAGTGGTGCCTCAGCTTTCAGACTTAATCCGTTCCAGGTTGGTGGTCGAGGTCTGGATGAATTTTTTTCCCATAAGAAATGATTCAATGAAAAGCTGCGCTGGCCGCAGATCTGTTCGTGAACGAGAAAGAATGCACGCGGTTTGGCTTGACTAAGCCAAGCAAAGCTGCCCGAACGCCTCTCGGTTTGAGTCGGGTCAGATGTGTATAAGAGACAGGTGCACCATAATCTGTGACTGGATTATGCTGACGTTTATTGACAAAAATGAGGTCTACAGTGACAGGAAGTTTGATGAGGTGAGCTCTGATGTTGTTCTGCTGTGTTCCTACAACATCTGATGTCACCTGGTGACCACTGGGTTACAACATGAGAAAATCTAACAGCACGGTTACCTTATGATGAGCTTTTTTAGAGTTATCCAATGAGGCTACATGGGGATAATTATCACCCTGGTCAAGCCAGGAATCAAACCACGGTCACATTAAAAGCTATTAATTATGAGCATTAAAACAGTCTAAACCACATTATGCAAACTTTTGGAGACAACAGATTGTGTCCTATCAGTTTTGAAGGCAACAACTTTAGAAAGAGAAGAAACAGTTATAGTAAACACCAAAAAAAAAGCACAAAATTGATTTTTTTTTTCCAGTTTGTGAGTTCATTGGCTGAAGAAGCAAAAAGAAAATCCTCCTGTCAATATTATTTAATGTGTTCAGTCCCAATGTCACACAGTGATACAAGGACACCCACAGTGTACTGCAAGATCTTGAGATACTTTAGAAAGAGATAAAGAAAACCTCTATCAGTCGTATACAGACACACGCATACACACAGACATTTTGTCATCAGTGACACACGGAGCTGTTTGAATAATGTGTACATTGTAGAGATGATGCTGCACTATTTATATTTATATATTTTTTTATGTGGCTACTTGTTGCAGGTACTGCATAAAATAAATGAAATGAAATCCCTTCCAACCAACATAACCTGAACTGCTGAACCGAGTCGAGCTGCAACGGTAGCACAAGGAACATATTTTCAAATATTAATGGACATTTTATTTATGCATTGATCAGTCTTCATCCTCTTATCTGTCCCAAGGGCAGCAGTCTCCACGACCCGCCACCCAAATCACACTGCACGTGTCTCCACAGAAAGTTGTGACCCCAAGATTGATGAATCAAATCATACACTCCTGATCAAAATCTTAAGACCAGTTAAAAAATTGCAAGAATTTGCATTTTGCACTGTTGTATCTTAAGAAGGTTCTAAGTAGAGTTTCAAAATGCAAAAAAGAGGAAATGGGAACAAGGGACCAAATGTTTTGAGCAGGCAATTTATTGAAAAGAACAATTAAACTGAAATAGGCTGTTCATTAGCTGATCAAAAGAACCCCTAAAACATAAATTAAAGTCTCATAAACAGACTCAGTAATGAGTATTTCCACCATTATTGTTGATCACTTCAAAAATTCGTGTTGGCATGCTTGATGCGAGTGTTTCCAAAAGGCTCGTAGGAATGTTGCTCCAAGTGGTGAAGATGGCTTCACGAAGGGCATCCATTGTCTGGAACTGATGTCCATTTTTGTAAACTTCACTTGCAATCCATCCCCAAATGTTCTCAATTGGATTTAGATCAGGGGGACATGCAGGATGATCCAAAAGAGTGATGTTATTTTCCTGAAAAAAATCCTTTGTCAGACGGGCATTCTGAATTGCAGCATTGTCCTGCTGAAAAACCCAGTCATCACCACACAGACGAGGGCCCTCAGTCATGAGGGATGCCCGCTGCAACATCTCCACGTAGCCAGCTGCTGTTTGACGCCCCTGCACAACTTGGAGCTCCATTGTTCCATTGAAGGAAAAAGCACCCCAGATCATGATGGCGCCCCCTCCGCTGTGCCGTGTTGACAAAAATCTCAGGTGGCATCTCCTTGTCATGCCAGTAGCGTTGGAAGCCATCAGGACCATCAAACTGCTCCATGATGCACATGCAGCTTTTTAGGATATTTGTGATGTTAGCCTCCAGTGCAGACCTTTTGAACATATGTATATAGTTCAACTAAGCCAAATCATCCATAAAACGTGTTCTGCCTTTGTCTTTTCTGGCTAATGTAAATTACTGCAGTATTTGGCTGAGAACAAGGTACACCGCAGAGTTAGGCCAGCCATCAGCTGGGTCGTCCACAAGAGGACAAACATCCAGTTAGAGTCACACTCATTTAAGTGGTCAATTTAATGTCCAATACAACCAATAAATAGAAGTAAGCCTTCATAGCAGCACTGGGTTTTCAGTGCTGTCACTCATGTGAAAACACACTTTTTTATTATTTATTTAGTTTTCTTTTCATATTTGTCAATGTTTCTCAGGCGTATCTCCTAAAACAACTTCTTGACCTTGTGTCCTTCTAACTTGATTTTTTCTTGGCTTAAAATAGACTCAGAGATATTATGCAGGGACGGAAAAAAAAATGAAACTGACATTTTGAATTTTAACCACTTCAGATTTTTCTGTTTGTGTCTCTTGTAATTTTCCCTTCCTCCCAGAGTGATTAGACATGATTTGACTTTGTAGCCATCAGGGTTATAATAGTTTTGGATTTTTCAGTGTAGTTTCGTTTTAGTTAGTTTTGCCTTTTCGCACATTAGTTTTAGTTATTCGTAAAAGCAACTAATTTAGTCTTAGTTAGTTTTAGTTTTGTCCAAAATGTTTAGTTTTGGTTTAGTTTTAATTAGTTTTAGTTTTAGTTTTAATTTTAGTTTTCGTTTTAGTTTTCGTTTTAGTTTTCGACGAAAACGAAGGGTAGTTCATTTCTAATTTCAGTTAGTTTCAGTTAGTTTTGTTAGGACACATTTTCGTTTTAGTTATAGTTTTTTTTTTAATTTAATGATCGTTTTAGTTAGTTTCAGTTAACGAAGAGTTTTTTTTCAGTGATCGTTTTCGTTTTTTCGTTTGTAATTTTTTCGTGTAATTTTTTGAATAAGCAAAGTGAGATCAGCATAGTTCGAAATAGTTTGATAGTGATCTGACAATGGCAGGTTTTGATTTGTTTCTGTTTCTCAGGGACATTGCTGGTGGAGAACATGCACATCAACGGTGTGGCGCAGGGTCCAGATCGTACCATCTCTCTTTCACTGAGGGATAACCATGGCTACTGGGTGATTCTGGATCCTTCCAAACAAGCACTTTATCTCAACAGCACTGGGCGAGTTCTGGACAGAGATGTAAGTTCAGCAATGTTTGTTCCCCTGTTTGTTTTATCCTCCTTTTATCCTTTAGATCTTTGTTTTCTGTAGACACTATTCGTCCAGGCAACTGATTTGCCTATTGGGCCAAGGTTTACATTATACTCTTCTTGGTGATCAGAAGATTCATTCTTTTTTCAGAGACAAATAGTCAAACGATGAGATAAGATGAGAGAAACCTTGGTGGTTTGTGATTTCTCAGATATGACAAATTATTTCTCCTCTTCTTCCTGTCTCCCTTAGCCTCCCTCATACATCCAGTCCATTGTGGTCCAGGTGCAGTGTACTAATGAGCTGATTGGCACAGTGATCCTACACGAGGTCCGCATCGTTGTTCGAGACCGCAACGACAATTCTCCACGCTTTCAACAGCCAAGATACTACGTTGCTGTCAGTGAGGTAACTGTGAGCATTCACAACTACCGTAAATTCCGGACTACAGAGCGCACCTGATTATAAGCCGCACACACTACATTTTTAGAGGAAAACCGATTTTGTACATACACAAGCCGCACCTGTATATAAGCCGCATGTGCCCACATTAAAACATGTAAACATATTTACAAAGAAAGACGGTACACAGAGAGAGTTTTCAAAGTTTTAATAATATAACTTAATAATAATAATAATAATACCCAAACGGTGCCTGTGACAGGGCAGTAAAACGGTAGCAACACGCTAGCAACACAGTATAACAGGTCTGGAAAAACAGATCTGGTAAAAGAACATACTGGTAAAAATCACGGTAAACCGTCTTCATCTTCTTCCTTTGAACTGAAGCCATCGAAGTCATCTTCCTCAGTGTCGGAATGAAACGGTGTCATATAGACGTCGTCACACACTCCCTCAGCCTCACTCTCGCTGTCGCTGGCACTCTCTTCCTGAGGCAAATCCACTCCTGATTTTGTGCCCTCCTCTCCGTCATGCAGCAGACCGGCTTTTCGGAACCCGTTGGTGATGGTGGATTTTTTGACGCTGTCTTCCTCGACGCATATATTCCACCGGTCTTAATCTTACCTTTTCTACTCAAGCGCCCCTGGCGGCCGTTAGAAAAATTACATAAATTGGCCGCATCACTGAATAAGCCACAGGGTTGAAAGTTTGGGAAAAAAGTAGCGGCTTATAGTCCGGAATTTACGGTATAACTTTTCAGATTATCATACTACTTATGTCCTCTTCACGGTAGAAATATGTCTAGATTAAGAAAAATAAATAATGCTTTTGTCAATGGTACCTTAAAACTTAAAGTCAATCAGCACTTTGGCTAAAAGAATATTATTTTCAATACTGAACTTAAGCGAGAGGTGTACTCCCTGAAGATAACCCTGCCCTTACAGCAGTTCCTCGGAGACTTGTCCCATTAAGGTTATCTATGGGTTCTGCCGGGGAATTTTAGCCACTTTCTTGCAACCTTAGGGATATTTTTGACTGCACCCAACTCTCGATATAGCATCAGTGTCCAGGCAACATACATGATTTTGTGAATTACAATGTCATAATCAAAAGATTATATCTATCACAACTCATATTAAAGAAGACATTTTACAGACACATACATTAGTAGTTCTCTCAAGGTTAAAATGGCCAGATTTTAGTAGACGGATAATCATTCATGTTAAAGGTCTCTGACCTCTTATACTGAAGAAATAATGTAACATGACAATGACTGAAGGCCTCATCATTAATGTCTACATTAATTAACTACAGGAACATGAAGAAATAAATTCTATACACTTTCATAAAGGTTCTGAACTGCCACTTGCTGATCAATTATTACTGTGCTCACGACAGACAGGTCGGTGTCTACTTTATTGTTTAAATACATTTTGAATCCAGCTTAGATAATAGACTGTAAAGAAATATGACTTCAAAAGAGAGGTGTATTGTTTTTATGTTTTATTTTATTGTGCTATAATAATAAATAAGAGTTTGCATGTATACTGACATTCCGGTTTGGTAGTTTAAGTGTTAATTATGTGACATTTTCTTTATTTTTTTGTACCCACTAATTCCCTTGGGTAAAAACTGTCTGCAGCAATTGCCCTGTGGGAATATTTTTGGTCTTTGCTCTCCAAACCCACCACTGCAAAATAGCTGCAATGCATATTCAAAATACTCACTTTGTACTGAACAAAACTTTAAAGTTGGTGGTATTAAATATGTACTTTTTACACGTATAGAAAACAAATGTGCAGTTTACTATTTTTAAAATAGTCTGTATTTGTTATACTGTCCATGGCTCTATAACCTTAGATGGATGAATTCAGCCAATGTGATTCAGAACCTCACTGGACATGGATACATGTATCCGTGCTGCCGGCAAAACCCCAGCAGACCCAATAGAATATCTCATTATGCAGTCTTCGGTGCCCTGTCCAATTCAATCTGTATCCTCAGCCTTCCCATTTCCTTTTCCTGGCCTTTCTTCTGTTTTTGCAGCTCACCTTCTTCCCAAAACCAACCAATCCAACACATGTCCTTCCACCACTCCCAGCTCTTCATTATGTCACCAACACTCTTTTTTTTTTCCAGTACCAAACTCTATATAGTTTTGCTGTTTTGCACCTTGTACATCTATACTTTTTCAATAGCATATTTCATGGAAATAATGATGAGTGGTGCAGCTCTATAGCTCAGAGGCAATGTGGAATCCCGCTGGGGCATTCGATACTTTTCACCCAAATTGTTGCAGTGTGATTAGGGTTGCGGTCATGGAGACTGCTGCCCCACCGAACCAGTATCAGATAAATGGATATAAATGTATAGAAAGTAATAAAATAACCCATATGGGAATTCAGGAAAGCCACATAAACCAGGAAAAAAAAACAATTTCCTGTTAGTGGATCAGAAAACAAGGTTGCCAAGGCTTTAACTACAACTTTTTCAGGTCTGATACCACAATACTGCATCTTAGAGTAGTTGCCCATACTGATGAAGAAAACTTTTGCGCAGCTACCGTTCAACTGCGCTGATAGCTGATAGCACATCATTCATTGTCAACATTTGTAAATGTAAACAATGACTCTATTGTGAGAGAGAGACACACAGCTGGGGCCATTGTGAGTGCAGAAAAAACGGGCCCATGCTCCATTAGCTGTTGATGCTCTGACTCAGTAGGTGGGAATAGTGTGAACCTCACTGTATAATGTGTTATAAAGAATTGAAAATAGATTTGACCATGACATTTAATACTTTTGGGGAAAAATAAGAAAGAGAATATCTTTTTATGATCAAAAACCACACAGGCAATCTGAAACAACTGTATTTTAATAATTGCGTAAAAAAAATGAAAATAAAATGTAGAGTATGAACACAACAGAACTGACTCTTAAAATATCATTTTTGCACTAATCTAGCTTCTTTGTAGTTGCAATCCAATCCAAGGAAATATCATTTAGAAAAGAAAATCTAACTGGTATAGCCCGAAATGAGGTCACAAACCAAATATGGTTCTAAACCTGACTGTAACTCATGTTTATCAAACTACTCGCATGTACCAATCACAGATTCAACTAAGAATGTATCAGTGTGCTTTACCAGAAGAAAAACACCATGTTGGATGTAACCAAAAAGAAGGAAAAGTGTAACTTGTGAGTATATAGGACAGTGGCAATGTGCCAGGGTTGTCCAGAGGTCATGGTAGACAACATTTGAAACCTTGTTACATTTGACGAGCACCTGCTTTTCATGTGCTTTGAGTCATAATTATGATGAAGAATATGACTTGCACATTGCCAATGTGTCTCTGGGATTTATTGTGGAGATATATTTGAGCTGGTTGGTGATTTGTTGGACTTGACAGTATGTTGCTCCCTAGTTTATGACTCACAGCTCACTCTAACTTGAGCCCTGCGAGAAGTCACAGTTGTAAATGTTGAATGAGCTAACTGGGATTCTGGATTCTGCTTTATTTTTGGCTCTGTTTGCTATTATGAGACACTGAGAGTTGGTGCTTTTTCTCAAAAAAAAAATGCTTGAAAACCTGTCAAGTTTCGTGGGTTTTGAATGAAGTCTGCCCAAACTTGAAAAAGGCCTAAGGCCATGACCAGGGTGAAGTAATCAACTCAGATATGATGAATCTTCAGATCTTGCTTTTAATTCAGTTCAAGACTCATTCATTAGGTTGAAAACCTTACAATAAAGAAAAGAAAACAAATGAATTGTCGTCATGTATATGATTGAACGGCCATTAAACAAACAATGTGTAGCAACATATCACGCTAAGCTAACACATGGTTGATGCCAACAGACACTACTAAACCCCTCACTGAAAAATCAAAAGCCAAACCATAACAGCCAATAAACAAACTCACCAGTAGCGTCCCTGAGAATGGGCTAACGCTTCACATTTCCTTTTTTTTCAGCACTCACAGCTCTTAACATTACACCACCAAGCTGTGCTCCTCTGCCAAACACATTCACTATGAAAAAGGAGGCCCATCAACCTACTTCCCTTTATACAAGAACTTCAAAGTAAAAGTTTTTTTTTTCCTTAACAAATTATCAGGCTGCTCTTCAAAATAAAAGTCTCTTACAGGGTTTGGCAGCACAATACCTTATATTAATAATGGTTTTCCAATAACATATTTGACAGCATATCAAGCCATGAAATTGTAAATATTCACATTGTAAATATTCACAAATTTCTATTGCTGCCAGTCCTCCTCACTCATTAAGTCACGTCCAGTAGAGAAGTTATCATTGGGTCTTGCATGTCGGCTGATTGTGCTGATTTGCAGAGATTAGTAATAAGAAAATAATGAAATTCTAATTATGATCATTAGTTATTTTTTATAGTCAATTGCAGCAGTAAATTTAATGCTGAGGGTGAACCAAAACTACGCCTCCTGTTTTACGATATGTAAAACAATATTAAATGAACAAACCATTTTTTCTTAGCTTAAAGTAGATGTTTGGGCCGGATTTGGACACAAATGGTCTGCAGGCCAAGGGTTTGACACCCTAGGATAAAATTTAACTCCACGTTAAAGCTGAATCTAATACCACCGCAGTTTATTCAGAATGCACTCAAATTTAAACGTATACAGCCAAACAGCCAAAAGCTACAGTTCTTAATGGGACTTAGAGCATACACTCGAGTCTTGTTTTGCTCTCTGTCAGCAGTAACGTATTGCTCCCAGCACAATTAAATTACTTAGTCTGAACTAACTGTTGTAATTTGAGGGGTCAGTGGTCAGACAACTCACAGAGAGCCTACTCACATCTGCCGTTTTTTCCAAAGTGGGAATAGAATTTATTCAACTTTCACTCCCAGGTCAAAAGCATCTTTGCAACAAATGCCACACGAAGCAGCTGTAATGTAAACATGACACAGCAGAGAGCTTGATCATTTGGCTGTGTGGTACTTCATAATGGCACAGCAGTTAAAACCACTCCACAACCCAAGGCCATAATATTGTACATGTAGTTGTAAAATAGAATTGCTGTTTGGATGTATTTGGTTGTATAATCCCTGTATTAAGAGTTAATTCTTTGAAAGTCAGTGTTTAAAAAAAAAAAAAAAAAAAAAAAAAGATAGCGAGAGTTCATCGGGGAGAGAAGATAAAGTATCAAACCAGGTTTTACCAATGAACAAATCCGTGAGCTGGCACTTATGTTGGAGATGGTGTTGGATGGAGAGGGAAAAAGAAAAAAAAATAGTGTTTGATTTAGAAAGCATTAGATTATCTGAAGACATTTGTGTAATAATGAGAGGCATGAGAAAAAGAGATTACAAATCGCTGACAAAGCAGTTAAACTTAACTTAATCACAAATGTGTCCTGTGCAGTCTGGAGATTAAGTCAAAACATTTTGACACTTAATGACAAATCCCAGGGCAAATAGCTGACAGAACAGCACGGCAATTTGAGCTTGGCACTATTCCTCCCATGGTGTGCTAATTTATATCTCACAGAGAACTTTGCAGCTCTACGAGTTGTTATATTTCAAATAAAGTTTTAGCACCATACTCTACAGTTTCAAGAATTTCATGAATATACACTGACTGGCCAAAAAGAAAGGTCGCCACCTGGATTTAACTAAGCAAATACTTTATATGAGATATGTAATTGACTGGACTACAAGGGAGTTTTATTTCTCATCTGAGGAACTACATGAATGTCATAGGAAACACAAGTACTGTAGTTATATTTGTCTAGACCACTCCCTTCTCTACTGAGCAAGGTTCTGAAAGAGCGGTATTGCTGGGCAGTGAAAATTCCTAGAATGGGATCTGAAGGTGGGATAGTTTGTCACAGATGTTTGATGATAGCACAGCGGATAATAACAGCACATCGGAGCATGATCAGTCCTGAACATTTGGACCAAAAAGATTAAAAGGTCTGGCTGAGGTAGAAGTTTTTTTATTTTTCTACTTGAAATATTTGTGCTAATTTCTGGTGTTACTTACATAGGTATAGATTGCTCAGGGGATTCTGGGTTATCTGTTGGCCTCTAAGATATTCAGTTTCCAGCCACACACATTACCACTAAACACTTTGTCTGTAAATGCCCATCTCAACTGATTTCATTGCACAGTGGAAGGAATACTTTGAGAACCTCCTAAACCCCACTGAAATGTCTTCTGTAGACATCTCATGTGTTAAAGTCAAAGAGGTAGCTAAGAAGCTGCTTGATGGCAATGCACCAGGAGTGGAAGACATTTACCCCAAGTACCTGAAGACTCTGGATGCTCTAAGTCTGTCTTGGCATGTCTCTGCAATTGCGTAGCAGCCAGGGTCAGTACCGCCGGGCTGGCAAACCGGGTTGGTGGTCCCTATTTGTAGAAAACAGTGGGCCCAGAGGTTTTGCTTCAACTGTCAGCCTCCCAAGGAAAGTCTTCTCCAGGTTATTGCACTGAAGGATGTGAAAAATGCAGTTTTTGTCTTGGTTGTGGAACACTGAAAGAGCTCTACACTCTCCACCATGTTCACATCTGTTTTGTAGACTTGGAAAAGGACCTCAATTGTGTCCCTCAAGGTATTTTGTGGGGTGAACTAAGTATGGGGTTGGACAAAAATGTCAGAAACCAGTTTCCCATATTAACGAGGCATGTGACCACATTCTTTAACAATGATAACAATGTTAAATTCTTGTCAACCTGGTTTGAGACATACCCTACCTTTTATTTTTTGCCAGTGCAAATGAATGTGCAGTGAGTGACTAAAAAGTCATTTCTGAGACTCCAATTAAATACAATAAACACATTATTTCTCTTTTATCCTTCTTGTATTGCAAATACTTTATTAACACCTCCTGTAGCCAAGTGCATTCATTTGCCAGCCCACATACAGCCGAGGTTACATGACCATTTAGCTGAACCATTACAGTCATAACATAATGACATTAAAAATAACAATAAGCCCATGTTTTTCCCCTTTTTGTTTTGCTGCAAATAAGATTATTAAAGCACATTGGAAAATTACCAAAATTGAAACACCTACTTGGTCCGTAGCATGTAAGCCATGTTTTTGTGCTTTTTTTTTTTTTTGTCAATGGTTTATATTTAAAAAATCACAGTGTACCTTAAACCTGATTAATGTATTTCTCTTTGCAGTTGACACCAGTAGGAACAACTATCTTTTCTGGTTTCTTTGGCAACAATGGGGCGGTGGACATTGACGACGGTCCCAATGGTCAGATTGAATATACAATTCAGTACAACCCAAAAGATCCGGTAGGATATTCTACAGCATTCTTGAGTTTTATCACTTCATATATCAATGTTGGAGGTTAACATTCGAGCTTAAGCTGCTTTTTTAAAGATAACCTTTATTTCTCAGGAAATGAATAGGGCGCTGTGCATATTGACATTCCATTAAAAAGAGGAATGGATGGTTAATTTATATAACCTCCAGTGCAGGTCATATGTTTTCTTTTTTATTTAATTCCTTAACATATTATTTTAACAGATTTTGGTACTAGCAGAGGTGCTCACTAACTAACCTGAACCTAACTCAACTAAAAAAAAAATAAGTCTCATAATGAGGTTCAGTTCTAGATTTTTTAGGGGTTTTTTTATATATATTTTTGGATATTGTTCAGTATTTTCACTCTTTCTATAAGTTTTCTTCCGCGCCTATTAGGGTGGAGGGCTACAGAAATTGTCACTATATTTTTCATCTGTGAACTCTGCTCACATAACTTTTCAACACTTCTCCATACTTTTTTTTTTAATTTTCCAACTGACTTGAAGATATGTTGTTGCTATTTATATACTGCCACACTTATGTCGATGCATACATAATAAGAGTGCTTTTTTAAGAGCACAAGTAACTGACTTTATTTATAATAATAATGATAATGATAATAATAATAATAATAATTGTAATATAATAATATTAAATTGGTTTTATATGGCGCTTTTCAAGTAACACAAGGTCGCTTTACAAAAAACAAAACAAAAAAAATATATATTATACATATTATTCGTATTATATATAATATTATACATATTATATATGCCGCTAGCTGCCCCTGCGATTGGCAACGGACAAGCAGATGAAGATGAATGAATGAATGAATCATCTATCTATCTGCCTGTCTGTCTGTCTGTCTGTCTGTCTGTCTGTCTGTCTGTCTGTCTGTCTGTCTGTCTGTCTGTCTGTCTGTCTGTCTGTCTGTCTGTCTGTCTGTCTGCCTGTCTGCCTATCTCTTTGCTTTTGTCGTACCATCCTTGTTTCTTTAGTGCTAAAACTAGTGCAAAAACACTATCCGCAGTGTACACTATCCATTCACTGTTCTCTTTATTTGAACCGTTTCAAGCTCCAAACACAGGGGAACTACTGACTGCATGACGTTTGACCCTGTAAGTGACTCACAATGTTTGTTTTCCTGATGTATATGTGTGTTTCAGACAGCCAACAGAACCTTCGACATCCCCCTGACACTGTTTGGCTCTGTGGTTTTGAGAGAGAGACTCAACTATGAGGAGATAACACGATACCTGGTCATCATACAAGCTAATGTAAGTGTTTGTTCATCATTCATTTTAGGATACGATTGATATTATTTAACACCAGTGTTTCTCATGTAAAGAAATGCTCCCGGTTTCCTTTAAAAATGTTATATTTACATTATACCTTGTTGCTGGCACTCGTTGACTCCAAAGAGCGCTTGTAAAATTATGTTTACATACTTTTTTCAAAATTAAAAAAAAAAAGATTGAGCCAAATATCTTCAACTTGGTTTTTGTTTCTCTTTGGCTAACACTCTAGGTTGGCAAATTTAAGGGCTTATTTTTTTGGAGCATTACTACAGTAAGATCTGGCCAGGTTGTTATCGAGGACAAAAGCTATGCCAGAGTTCCACAAGCTAATGTTAGCTGGGCAGGAGCTAACTTTAAATTTCATCTTTACGTAATATGTGTTCTGCCATTTAATATTATTTTCAACTTGTATAGTATATTAAAATATCAAATAAATATTAAGACTTGGGTCCACTAGGCTTCAGGTACTAATCCCCCAGCTGTCAGGTTGCCACTGAGGTACTCTGAGCATAGCATGGTCCTGATTTGTCATAACTTCTTGGGCTCACCACACACAGAAGAACTCACAGTACAGTAGCAATGGACAAGCAAGATGAATGAATAAATATTAATATTACAATATTTTTTAATTCACAAAAAATAAAAATTAAACACACCAACAATTGATGTGTAACTCTTTCCTTCTGTGCTAGAGGTGTACCATCATGACTAATCATGATTCATTGCAAATTTAACACCTACCCACTGATTAATCTAAATCAACTTATAAACAACCAATCCGTACCATAAATAAATTATATATATATATATATTTATAGTATTATTTATTTATGGTACGGATATATATATATGTATCAGACATGGGGACTCGAGTCTGAGACTTGTGACTTGACTTGAGACTCGCTGTGTAAGACTCGAGACTTGACTCGGACTTCGGTGTTATGACTCGCAAGTCAATCCATCAAAGAATTTGCTATTTTATCATTTAACTTATTTCACATATTCCGATGCGTTTCCGTATTTATTGCAAAGTCTTACTCACAGAATTTGGTCACTGTTTGCCGTAACCACGCCATTACATCGGGCAAACACAGACCTGCAGCGTCTCTCTCTCTCACTCCGGGAACACTCACGCACTCCTGCTCCCCCGCCCCCTCGCTCATACATTCAATCAGACGCATTCACAGACCATGGTAAACAACAGAACTCTTTGAACAATTAACTAAAACTATGTTCATGATTGTAGTCCGAAGCGACTGCAATCCGGTCACTTTTTTCCTCCCAATTTTTCCTGGGTCCCGTCTACACATTTCACGATTCCCGGGAAATGGTACGGATCGCATTTCTCGGGAATCCGGGTTCCCAGAATTAAACTCTAAACGTTACTGTTAGCAAACTAATTCAGCCACAGTTCTAGTATGTTGGCTCGTTTTATAGTTCCCCTCCCCTGACGTTACCATTTCATTTTGTACTTCAGGCCACTACGTGTATTGAGTCCAAGGTTAATTCTATGCATGAATGGCTGTTTTAATTTAGACTAATGTTGTCACTGACAACAGAAATGGAAACCTCTCCTTAAACAGGATGTAATGCATATGATTTCTTAGCCTAAGCACATTCACACTGCATTGTTTTGATCAACTTTGAAGGTGCAGTGTGCAATAATATATTATAGCCCTATACTGTACTACAATAGAGTACCTACAGTACCCAGTTATATATTTATTATTCCTTAATTTGTTATTTTCACTTGGTAAAAGGACAAGACCACATACGCAAATCAGTTTGTATGTATCTTTATCAAAATACATTGTTCAAGCTTAAAGCTTTTGTGATGTTTCTTCACATGGCACATTCAATGTACATTGTTTTGATAAACTTTGATGGTTTTTGGTTATTATAGGCCTAGACCAGTACAGTACAGTACATACTTTTAATCCAAAACAGCACAGCATTGCAGTATTATATCGGAGAGCGTCTAACATGAAAACTTTCAGCTATTTGAGACTTGAGACTTTACTTGGAAAAAGTGACTTGTGAACATCTCTTATATATATATACTGTATATATATATATGTAGTGATCTTTTGTCACTCGGTTTTACATTTTTTATTGAACTTTTATTGAGCAATATAAAAAATGTATATAATATATATATATATATATATATATATTATATATTTTCAGCCAGAATGTCTACAGGAATGAATAGTGTCCTGACTGAGTACAGCCTGCAGTCATGCTGTTGTATTCATCGTTATTGTTGTGATAAAATTACTGTTGGATGGACTACTTATGTTTTGTTTTACATTTTTTATTGAACTTTTATTGAGCAATATAAAAAATGTATATAAAATATATATATATATATATATTATATATTTTCAGCCAGAATGTCTACAGGAATGAATAGTGTCCTGACTGAGTACAGCCTGCAGTCATGCTGTTGTATTCATCGTTATTGTTGTGATAAAATTACTGTTGGATGGACTACTTATGTTTTGTCAGCCTTTGGGGAACTATAAGTGCATCCTTTATGATTACTAATGTCTTTGGTAATAGAATTGTTTTCCTTTTTTATTTTACTGCAGCACATAATTTATGATTTATTAATTCAATCATGTTGCAATGTATTTATTTTTCCTCTGCGTGATAGAGTTTGTTTTAAAGTCTCTGACATAGTTGTATTTTCCATTTATCAGTTGTAGTGAGCACTTAGGTTTTGGTCAAACCAACCGGCAGCAAAGCAGATTGGTCACTGTGCCCTGGATAGGCTGGAACCAAAATCAGCGTTCTAGAGACTTAGAACAGTTGCTTTAAAAAGCGAAGTCAGGTGTGCCTCTGCTTGTTTGGACCAAAACTTGCAGACACAGCAGCCCTTTGTGGAACCAGTTTGAGAACTCTGCTGTAGTGGGTCCATAGGGTCTGACAAAACCACTTTAGCTGACACATTTAGATAGAGAGGAGCAGTGGCTCACAGGAAACAGCTCACCTTATCTCCAAAGGACCTCTCTCGGTGAAGAAAGTTCATTTCAGCCCCTTCTATCCAGGTTCTTGTTCTTTCAGCTACGGTCCAAAGTTCATGACCATAGGTGAGGGTAGGAACCTAGTTTGACCAGAAAAAATCAGACAGCTTTGCCTTTCGACAACGTGAGATGGAGTTCACAGAGGCTGAGAGCAACATGACCGACCTTGTGTCAGAGTACCAGCAGTACCAGGACTGCAACTGCTGGAGGGGAGAGGGAGTTTAAAGAGGAGGAGGAGGGTGAAGAAGAGATGGCCTTGGGGGCAGCATTGAGCTCAGATGGTGGTTGTTGGCTTTGGTCAATCATTTGGACAATCACAACAAAACTGCCAGACAGCCCTATTGGAGGCAGTTGCCACATGACACCAGTTCCCACTCACACTGCTGACCCAGTCTCCACCTGGTACCTGTTTGTTTGTCTTTTTTTCAGTTTTAATTATAAATGTTTGTCCAAGCTCCATCATTGTGAGGATGCAACGACTCTATAACTGCGGCTCCAGCTCCAATCTAGCCATCAATATTGCGCTAATGTCTTCCATTAGTCATGAATACAACCCCAGGATACCTTTACCTCATTTGCTTGAGGCTGGTCCTTTCCCCATACTTGGAGGATGCAAGAAACCTTTTACCGATCAAGAACCATTACAGTCATACTTACTTAAAGGTGTTGATTCTCATCCGTGCGGCTTCACCCTCCGCTGCCTGCTGCAGGGTTGTCTTTGGCATAAAAATGTTAATGACTGATGTTGATTTAATGACGATGTTGTTAATGATTGTCAAAAAGGCAAAAAGGTAACTCAAGTTACATGTATATATGAATTGCTGAAAAAACACAATGCAATTACTATTAACTAATTAAAGTGGAAAAGAGAAACCCTTACGATGTTCTTTGTTATCTGTTTTAACGGATTTCTATCATATTTTGCAATACATTCAATTTTGATCCCTTATATGGCGCTGATACTCTTCTGCTCAACTCACCCACTTGCTTTGGATAGCTGTTTGCTTTTTGCTATTGTATGTATTAAAATTCATATTTTCTTTGTCTAGGACCGAGCCCCCAACCCCAATGACCGTCTCACTGCCACCACCACTCTCACCGTGGATGTTCTGGATGGGGATGATTTGGGTCCAATGTTTCTGCCCTGTGCACTGGTGGAGAGCACTCGCGACTGTAGTCCCATCACCTATAAAGCTAATGTACTAGAACTGACGGAACCGGTGAGTGTGTACACTTATACAGTAATAGTAGACATATTCTGTATATAGTGCACTTAAAAGGTCACTGTAGATCGTTTGAAAACATGGAATAACAGTAATGTATAAAAAGTATTGGTGTCCAGATCCTAATAGTTGCTGCTAGAAGGTACATTTTAACTTGACTTATATTTATCTTTGTCACCTCTTACCTACAGCGTCAGTTCCAGGTTGTTAAAATAATTGGCTACTCGAGTTTCCTATAGCTCTTATAGACAGTTTCACCTCGATATGTTTTGACAGCAATTCCTGTTTCAATCAGCAGCGTTTGCCGCCATCAGCAGCACATCCATACATTCTACTACAACAATCCCAAAAACTATGACTCTTAATGAATCCAGTTGAACCAGTTTTCCAGTGCCAGACTTGCCTGAGTAGAAATAATTTTAATCCAACATGACATAGGAAATCAATGTTCAATACCCCGGAATAACAAAGATATATATTTTTTTTATTGCTTTTTACATTGAGACTAATGTAAAATTGTATCAAATTGTATTCTACACAATGTAAAGTCACACCCCAAAAACTAAATTATGTACAATATCTACTGTACTAATCTAACATCAACCCAATATGCAATATTGTCACAGTAATGAATGACCATAATTCATGTAATTTTGCAATTTTTTTTTTGCTTTTTATCTCATTTTTTAAATCCAGAGTGATTTCAGCATCACTTTGTTAATGTGACAGAACTGCTACAAGCAGAGTCCTGAGCAATAAAAATTCAGCTGAGCATTCATCCCTAAAGCACACACTTTTGATGGGGCCATTCTAGTTAGGGATGCATTATTCAACCTGCAAACTCACCCAACCCTGCAACCATCCCACTATGTGCTGCCCCAGCACCAGTGTTATGCCAGCAGAGCAGTCAGGCTTGAGTGAATACTGTCTACTTTATCTCATGGTTTTGAGAACACACACTTACGCACACATACAGAGTCACTTCCAGGATGAGTAGTGGAAGAAACAATTGTAAATCAACTTTACACTTCAGGCTTCAAAAAGAGAAACAAAAAAAAAAAAAACAAGGATTCACAGCAAAGGGTCCTGCAGGAGTTGAGGTAAACCAAAGACAGACTGCACAAAAATGTCATGTCAAGATAAAAAAGGCCAATAGAGATGATATTTTGTCAGAGCTCTGTTGTTTTTTGTAACTCTGCTGCAGTTTCCATTAAATGTCAGAGATTTTTATGTTTAGATTCTCCAAGGAAAACAAGAATTTCAGATGCATTCTTATAGATAAGTCTACAAGAATTTTAGATATGTGTCTCTGCAGCAAAGGAAGCCTGTTCATTCCTGGTATTCTCATCATGTCACTGCTATCAGAGAAGAAGAGGAGCAGTTGGTGGCCTGGTGGTTAAGGGAGCAAATTTGGGGCTGCAAGGTCCCCGGTTTGAATCCCCCTACTGCCAAGTTACCACTAAGGTGCCCTAAGCTTGTATTCGTCCCCATTCACTGCTCCCCGGGCGCTCTAAAGCTGCCCACTGTTCACTTTGGTAATGGATTAAATGCATAAGTCCCATTTTGTTGTGTGCTGTGGTGTGAATTACAATGTCACATTAACAAAAAGAGAAATGTAAGCTTTAATCTTAATCTTAGAATAAAGAAATCAAATATTTCCAAACCTTGTTATTTAGCATGAATCAAAGGAGGCAGAGTTATCCCAGATTCAATAGACATTATTCTGTGCTCTCACAAAACCATTTGATGGACTCAAATTACTTGTTTGCTGATATGGCACCTGGAGCCTTGTGTTCTTGAAGAGAGCTGAAGTCTGGGAACAGAATGTGTACAACAGAAAATAGTGTCACAGTCCACAGAGAATGCACTCAGGGAAATGTACAAGTGGCATGAAAAACACAGAAAGGTGACAAGAAAACTAATCAGTTTCTCCCCTTCTCTATCAAACTAATCAGTTTGGTAGATCAGCCAAAAATTGTACCCAAGTAAAAGTTTTATTACTGCAGAATAATATTACTCAAGAATGAATGCAGAATATTTTACTCAAATAATAAAAAGTAGTGATATAAACAACTCGAGTAAAAAAGTACTCAAATAGTAAAAATTGGTTATATAAATAACTCGAGTAAAAAAAGTACATGGTGAAAAACACTACTCAAGTACTTGAGAAACATTAATGGGAGTAAGGTTTAATGCATTAAATCGAATCATCCCATCAAAAAAAAACAAAAAAACATAACATATTAGGTAAACTAAAGTGCATTAAATAGTAAATACATTAAAACAATTGGAAATAACTGTTATTTCGTAATATGATTTCGCTGTTATTAACAATCAACAATATTATGTGACATTGACTCTGTGCAGCGTGGGCACAGAATCAATGCACATGCCGTTTTCACACTGGCACATAATTTGGTATTTGCTGCGACGCAAAACCAGTTTCACTCCCGTTTGCGTTCACATTACAAA
>JAFBJS010005379.1:8341-29757 GCA_016785265.1 Paraplagusia blochii
TTATATATATAGGCAATTAATAAAGTTATGTAGGTAAAAAAAATGTTCCTTTTTCAGCTGAAAATAGAAGAGATATGTGAGAGACATGTTATTAGAACACGTTGAGATATGTCCTTCATGCTGGGCGGTAGAACAACGTGATGTAAAGCTGTGATATATTAAGATGTGATTCCTTTTTGATGATGAAATGTTTTTAAATCTATATGTTTATATGTGTGTCTGGGCGGATTAAGATAATGAAATCATGAAAAGAAGTGAAATGATGAAATATTTATTGTTGTTTAATGTGCTGATGGCTAAAATGTTGTTTATCATTATAACAGAAGAATGTATCTGTCTAAAGTGAAATGATTGTAACAGAAAAAGGTATCCGTTAAAAGTTGTGTTATCATGGATGCTGAGGCTTATAGAGGAGGGGAGAGATCTGGAGGACAGGGCATGGAAAAAACCCAACATGGCCTGCTGAGGGAATGACCAATAAGCGATGGTAACGTAAAATGAAAGAGAGGGAGAGAAAGGGTAGAAAAGGCATAAATATGGATGTAAGAGTCTAGAAAAGTTAGTTTGTGCATCGCCCAGTCCCCGGACGAAGGATGGACTCACATCCTGGCATCAGGACCCTGCTTACCCTCGGAGAAGACTCATCTCTCTTAGACAGTTTAGATAGAAAGAATTGGACGCCCCAGAGATAGTTAGACTAGGGGAAAGAAAGAAGACAAGAAGAAGAGGAGGAGGACTTCCATCCACCTGTGAAAAGGACTCTAGTTTTTCTTCAGACTAGACAAAGATTGGACGACACAGAAAAAGTTAGATTGACAGGAAGAGCGGAGGTAAGAAAACTCCCATTTATTCTCAAGGATAACTTGCATCTGTCCTAGAAAAATTAGATAGAAAGAATTCAATGGAAAAGGAGTAGTTAATGGGAAGGCCAGAAAACTTTCATACACCCTTGGAGAAGGCCTTTATCTAGCTTAGGTAGTCAGAAGGATAGAAAAGAAGACTAAGAAAACTTCCATCCACCCCCGAGGAGGACTCTCATCTCTCTTAGATTAGATAGACAAAATTAAGCAGAATAGATAGATAGTCGGAAGGATAGAAGAGAAGAAGTAGAGAATTTTCATCCACTCTCTGCAAAGACTCCTATCTAGCTTAGGACAGTTAGACAGAATGCATCGAACAGAATAGAAATAGTAGTCGGAAGGATAGAAGAAAAGAAGAGAACTTTCATCCACCCTCTGCAAAGACTCTTATCCATCTTAGATAAATTAGACAAAAGGAATTAAACAGAACAGGAAAAGTTAGATTGAAGGAAGGGAGAGAAAACGGGTAGTATTAGATGAAAAGGAAGAAGAGGCTTGTGGATAGCAACGGGCAGAAGAAGAAGAAAAAAAAAAACTCTCATTTATCTTTAAAGTAAAGAGAGTCCCAGCCGGAATCAGTTAGTTGTTAAATAGTAAGGGGAAAACATATTGGAGTCGCGCACACTCCACCACTTCTCACTGCCTGCCACGGCGGCTGCTGGACAACTTAAGGAGAGCGGACCCTTCAGGGATTCGGCCCTGTATAGGCCCGAGAAGGGAGCGTCTGACTCGGCCGCAGCCGTGAAACTCAACCAAGTACAGTACAGTGTGTCCCCGGCCAAGGCACTGTACTTCTCCCCCTCTTCCAATCCGCTGATAAGGACACAGCAGGGTTTATCAGAAAATGCCTCAGCACATTAGGATACAAGCCTAATGTATCAAGAAATGATCATGACATGCTTTAACATATTTCGCTTTAAAATTGGAGTTGTGTAAAATATTATTTAGGCTATAACGATTAGCCAGTTTTACTAAAGACGATTTACAAACGAACCTGCCATATTAATGTAGCAGATGTCTCCCACGACAGCACAAGTGGCTTTATAGGTGCTGTGGTGTTGAACCCATTGTTTTTCATAACTAATTGTAGCCTAAAATAGCAATAATTTCATGTACAATGCAGGTTGGCACGAATATTTAAATGATATTTAAATAAGGCCTATACACAGGGTACAGTAAAAAAAAAAATAATAACAATTCTGGGATTCCCGGGAAATAGCTTAACTTATCCTGGGATTTGATTTTTGTCATTTTTGGGAAAATTATTAAACCCTAATTTGACGATGCTGAAATAAAGCTGTTTTTTTCCTCATCAAAGAGGGCTTTTTACACTTATACAGCAGCTGTTTCCATCTGTGCCCATTTATATTGCCTATTTTTGTGAGGGCTGAATGATCCCGGTTTATAATGTTAATCAATGTTGTTGGAAAGTTATTCACTCTCAAATGCTGCACAAATAATCATAGGACTGTTTCAGACAAAAAGGTAAATGTGTCATTTTTTCTATAACTTAAATTGAAGTAAGCGTGTTTATGTTGTACACTGTCACGGTCTGCCCTCTCCCCATGTCATTAAAACACATTCCCCAGTACTTTTCCACATGCCCCTCCTCCTGCTCACCTGCCTGCCAGCCACTCCCACTCTGTTCACCTGATTCCCCTCAGCTGCACCTCATTAGCAATCAAGCCAGTATTTAAGCCTCTACTCTCCACAGTGCCAGATTGTTCTTTGCTTTCATGCCAGACTTTCAAGTGTTTTTCAGACTGCTTTCCTGTCTTCGACCTTGCCTGTTCCTGACCCTCCGGTCTTGTTGCCTCCCTGGTAATCTCGTCAGCTTTCTGTCCCTGACCATGAGTTTGTCTTGTTCCTCCTGGTTCCTGCCTATCCCGATTTCGGGCTGTTCGGTGATTCACTGCTGCAACTTCCCTACCCCACTTCTGTCCCCAACTCTCCCTTTTCCCATACGTGTGGACAGCATTACCTGCTACTCCTTGTTTTTTCGACAATAAACTCTTTACCAATTGACCTGCTAGAGTTTTGTGCTGCATTTAGGTCACGTACACACCTGTTACAGTACACAGTTATTTATGGAATGCCTTTAGTCTTTATATATATATATATATATATATATATATTAGAGCTGGGCGGTATGACCAAAAATTGATATCACGGTATTTTTTAGAAATTATCACGGTATTTGACGGTATTGATTTTTACGTGTTAACCCCAATTCCTAATTGTTTAGAAAATAATTATAGTTATTAATAGTTATTAACCCTGGTTTTAATGGTCCCGCAAAATGTTGCTGTTCACAAAGAATTGAGTGTCAGGCACTCATAATTATAATGAGGTGCAGAAATCAGAATGAATGACCCAGACAGTTGCAGTAAAAATACAGAATTCGTTATTGTGCAACTTGAGAAATAATTTAAAGATGACTGCAATGTGAGAGATGTGCCCCATGTGACTGCAAAGTGAATACTTCATAAACAACCACACCTTCTTAAAAAAGTTGCATCCATATAGACTTTATTAACATTTACAGATTTATTAACATTTATAACAAATAATTAAAGTCTTTTGGCTAAGTGGAGTGTGATGGAGTTGGTAATATCATTCCACCGTTTGCTTTTTTTAAAGACGACCCCTTTAGCAAACGCACCTACCAGGGACGTCTGTGTAGTGTTATGTGTTTCTGCAGTTCCAACGTTACGCAGGGACAGGGGAGAAGATGCAGATTTCATTTTCATGCAATCTTTGTAGTCCACGATATGTTTGTGGCGGAGGTGGTGAAGCAAATTACTTGTGTTGCCGCTGGCGGCTAAAACAATAGCTCGACAACCTTTGCAAATTACCCGTGTTTGGTCTGAGTCGGATTTCTTAAATCCAAAGTACCTCCACACAACTGACACCGCTCCTTTTTTGGAATGAGTGTGTTAGAATTATCTCCCTCCATTCTCTCCAGCCGGTCAACTCACTGTACTGCCACTACTACAACTACTGCTACTATAACTTTCTGCTACACTGTTCACTGTTCGCTCAATCTACCGCTGTGCAATGTTCCGCCTCCATGTGTTCCCGACGTATGCGCACATACCGGTATGGGGGTAAATGCAAAATTCATATCATAAAAATTACCGGTATACCGGTGCAAACAGTATACCGCCCAGCTCTAGTATATATATATATATATATATATATTCAGTGATGCTGTGAGTCATGAGTATTTTCATACACTTTGTTTTTGTGTTGTCTGAAGATATGTTTAAACTTTACCGCAGCGACCAGAGTGTGTTGCATTGCGTTGGGCAGAGAGGATGTTGCTCATGCCATGTTCTGTTGTGGTGCGACATCACAGGGACGTTGCTTCACAAGATTAAACAGTGGATTTACGGTCATTTTTATAATTATAGAGAATATACAACAGTTTTTAATATCGATCTTATCATTTTATTTTGTTTATATCTGCTACACCGGGCCGTGAAGATATTGTCAGACTTTAACCCTTTGTGGTACAGAAAAGGTTGGGGACCACTGATGATCAGCTTTGACATGTATAGCAAAGCCCTCAGACAAGCTGGGAGCACATATTACGGAAAGCTAATTAAAATTAATAAAGACAACGCCAGGGTCCTGTTCAGCACTGTCGCTAATCTGACAGAGAGCCATAGAGCTATAAATCCATCAATCTCTCTATCTCTGAGTAGTGACAACCAATTTTTTAAAAAGATCAGAGATAAACAATAAACCTGCTTCTCCCCATTCAAACTGGCAGTGTACCTTCACAAATAATAAAACCAGTGGTGGCCCTAGTTTTCCCCTTAGAAGAATTTAGTCCCATAACCCTCCCTGAGTTGACCTCATTGGTTTCCTCCTCCAAACCCACTACATGTCAATTGGACCCCATACCAATTCCACTCTTAAAAGACGCTCTGCCACAGCTTGGCGATGTTACATTAAATCAAATTAATATTTCACTTCTAAGTGGTTATGTTCCTCAGGCCTTCAAAGTAGCAGTAATTAAACCTTTACTTAAAAATCGACCCTTGATGGTAGTGTTCTATCAAACTACAGACCAATTTCTAATCTTCATCATTTATCTCCAAAATCTTAAATCATATTGTGTGGCTGCAGATCTCAGCCCTGTGCTCTTCACCTCACTGACACACGACTGCAGCGCAATCCACAGCTCCAACGACATTGTGAAGTTTGCGGACGACACAACTCTGGTGGGTCTCATCATTAGAGGAGACGAGACTGACTACAGGAAAGACATAGATCTTCTTACAACGTGGTGCAATGACAACAACCTTGTGCTGAATGTCAGCAAAACAAAGTTTCCGACAAGAAATTGGAATCAACTACCACAGAGGCCGCAGCGAACACCCGCAACTGACCATCGATGGTGCCGCTGTGGAGAGAGTGAGCAGCACCAAGTTTTTGGGGGTGCACATCAATGAAGACCTCTCCTGGACAACCGACACCACATCACTGGCAAAGAAAGCACAACAGCGCCTCTACTTCCTGCGTAAATTAAAACGGGCAAGTGCATCACCATTATGACCATATTCTACAGAGGAACCATCAAAAGCATATGGGGCGGCAGCTGCACTGACTACAACAGGAAAGCCTTGTAGCGCACAGTGAACACAGCTAGGAAGATCATTGGGGCACCACTCCCCTCACATAATTGTGAGTGATGACACCCACCCTGCTCACAGCCTGCTCAGCCTCCTGCCCTCTGGGAGGTGCTACAGGAGCCTCTCATCCCACATCACCGGAGTCACTAACAGCTTCATCCACCAAGCTGTTAGATTGTTGAACTCTCTCCCCTCTCCACCCACAATCACCTTACCCAGTCTATCTCTCCCAATTGGAACTGATATTTTTACACTAAAATTTTTATACTTCTGTCTTTGCACCAGAACCATCTACACTATAACCATCTGTACATATACCCATGACTCTTTTACACAACTACCACGTGCACTGTTGTAATATAATGTTATGTTATGTAATGCAATGCAATATGCAATGCACTATTCTACCTCATTTTCCCTGATTTATGTTAGTATCTATTATGATATGGCTGTATTTTCCTATTCTACTCATCTGGTCAACTGTAATGCACATTACCCATCTATTTGCACTAACTGTTCTGATTGCAGTCTGCATGTTTGGCACCCAAATGTTTGAATGGTAATGTTGTGTCTTGTCTGCGCACGGGATAGTGAGGAACGCAATTTCGATACCCTTGTATGTTCTGTACATGTAAAGCAGGGGTGTCCAAACTGTTCCACAAAGGGCCGGTGTGGCTGCTGGTTTTGGTTCCAACCAACCAAGAGCACATAGCTTGACCAATCAGCTAATCATCACCAATCAGTCTGATGACTGTGATCAGTTGATTAAACCTGTCAACTCAGGTGTGCTGCTGCTTGGATGGAACAAAAACCTGCAGCTACAGTGGCCCTTTGTGGAACAGTTTGCACACCCCTGTTGTAAAGGTATTGACAATAAATCTGACCTTGACCATTGTGTGATCATTTACATAGTAATGAAAAATTTCAGTCTGGATTTAGAATCCACCACAGCCTTTGTCCCTGCTGGTCCAACTGGATCTCAATGCAGCATTTGACACTATTGACCATAGGATCCTACTACATAGGCTAGAGCATGATGTTGGGATAAAAGGAACTGCACTTGCTTGGTTTAAATGTTATCTAACAGATAGGTTCCAATTTGTAAAAAAAAAAGAAAAACGGGAATCCTACGTACACACTAGCGTTGATTGTTCCACAAGGCTCTGTACTTGTGCCAATTCTTTTCACATTGTATATGCTTCCTCTAGGCAAAATTATTAGACAACATAATAAAGATTTCCACTGCTATGCAGATAATACCCAGTTGTACTTATCTGCAAGGCCTGATGACCCAGACAACATACCTCAGCTTCAGTCATATTTTAAAGACATCCAGACATGGATAACACAAAATGTTCTGCTTCTTAATGCAAAAAAACTATATACTATACACTATAGTGTTAGATTAAATTAGTATTAGATTAAAAAAGTATTACTATTAAAACACACTGATCCACCAGTGTTGATCCAGGGATTGAACCTAGATGGAAATATTCACCCCTCTCGCTCTACTGTCAGGAACCTGGGGGTCTTATTCGATAATAATTTTAATTTTGATGAACATGTTAAGCAAATTTGCATAATTGCCTTTTACCATTTCAATAATAATAAGGCAATTAGAAATATTTTCTCCCGTAAGGATGCAGAAAAACAAATCAATACCTTTGTATCCTCTAGGCTGGATTACTACAATTCTCTTTTATCAGGAATTTCTTTCAGGTCCTTAAAGAACCTTCAACTGGTCCAAAATGTGGCAGCCTGCATATTGACTGGAACCAAAAGACAAGAGCACATAACTCCCATCTTAGCCTCTCCTCCTGTTTTTGCTAATGAATGGGCTGATGCCATGACTAGGATATCCAGGACTAGGCGGACCAGCAGTATGATGACCAGGATCAGCCTCATATACCTACTGACATAACAGCTTCTAGAAGCATTTCAAATTTGACTGTGTTGCATCTTTGGTCTTTGTCCCTAAGATTTCTACCGTTTTTTTTCCTTGTTAAAAGCGTAGTTTTTCCTTACCCTGGCTGAGGGTCTAAGGACAGAGGATGTTACCAACCCCGTAAAGCCCTATGTGACAAATTTGATTTGCAAATGTGGGCTATATAAATAAAATTTGACTTGATTTGATCTGTATCTTTAATACCCATTTGAATAAGACCAGTCTTGACCCTGAGGTTAAGGAAGCAGACCTTTGTCTAAACAATATAGACTATATACTGAGCTATTTGGTTATCCATTAGGTTAGGTTATCCAAACTAAAAATATTCTAGCAAAAACTGGTTTCTTACGTGGGTATATGTATTCTTCCATTATCTCCTATTAACAACTAAGCAGAGAAGTCAATTTTGGCTTATCTACTTAAGATTTTCTCTGAATAAAATCTTTATTTCACTCTATTGTCTATATGTTCCTTATTAATTTGCTACAAAACATACAAAAGTGTCTTTACCTTTGGCATCTTGTGGTGTAGCCCCGCAGTTGAGTCTCATCACTATAGGAGCAAAGGCCTTGTATCCTGCCACACAGTGTTTCCTAATTGTATCAATAATAGAGTGAGGGAAGTGTATGTGGAGGTCACAGAGGAACACTATGCTGTGATTATCCTGATGAAAAAACAAAAAATAAATATAAAAAGGCTGTTGACAGAAAAATAGTCAATCATGTATAAGAAAATAATTAAAAACTACAGGAGCCTCAAAGTGTATGACATCCTTGGCCTAAAAAAGGTGCAACTTATATATTAAACTAAACAATTTCAAATTTGTTATCTTCACAGTGATGGGCACTCTTGGCTACCAGTATCTGCTACTCCTGAATTGATGAGAAATTACATGATTTCTTTATTTTACCAATAACTTCCACTAGAAGGTATTTAATGTTTCTGTACCAGTAACTCCTGTAAAATGCTCCACCGTTTATTGACTGCTTTTCAGTATGTCATTTACATTCTTGATGTAGGAGATTTTTTTTCCAGGTACTCTGTGTACTTTCAGGCAGTTCCACAGTTTGACAGTCCAGAAACATGCAGTTCAGGGTAAACTGGAGACTAGGTGTAACTATGAGTTCGAACGATTCATTAATATTATACGTAGCACATGTATACTGTCTAGACAATGCATTTCTTTGTTTTTACATATTTTATCATTTCGTCTTGATTTAATCCATATTATATGTTGACAAAATACTCACATTTATAAGATCTACTCCTGCTTGTAGACCAGCAGAGCGCTCAAAGTCTCCACTCAGCTTTAAATATTGAAACCTTTTGAAATCCGACAGAAAACATTAAAGCAGGAAAATAAACTATATTTCCAAAATAAAGAGATTAAGGTTGTGTTTCATACCTGGGAAGTGAGGATTCCTGAAGAGCCTTCTTCACATCCATGTCAGTGCTGTTATAGTCAGTAATGATGAGATTAAAGTTTGTGTCTCTGGTTATCCTAAAGAGTGTCTCCATGTCATTTATCAGTGTTTGTACCCATCGAGCCTGGTTTTTTACTTGAAAAAAAAATCATATAATTATTAATATACTAATTAAAAATTGTATATAACAAAAATATAAGATATAATATAAAAAATAAGTCAATCACTGAATCTTGACTTAATCAATGATAAAAAAAAACCCTAATACCACAAACAGTAGGAATAAGCAGTCAGGTACTAGGCTTGGAAAAATATGAATGTCCCGTACCTGGCACTATAAAGTTGACCGTGGTGGCAGGATTCCAGTGGAAGCCCACAGGGTTACACAGTATAGTCTTAGTTTGTGTATTTCTGGACCACTGACCACTACTGTTGGATCGACTTCGTCGAAACAGAGAGTAGATGTAGTGTGACAGACGCAGCAGCTGGCCATTCACGTCTTTCAGCATCAGCTCCAGAAGGTATCGACTTCCCTGAATGTCAGTGCGCTTCACCACATTAATGACACGCACCAATGTGAACTGCCTGCAAAACATACCCAAAGTTCAAACCATTATTAGGTAATATTAATAGGGAGGTATGTATTGTATTCATTTTGACCATATTTAATGTTGTTAAATTTTCCTCATCTGCTAAACATCCAACAGTTTTAAAGTGGAAAGGAGTCATTGTTGCTAGAAAATTGGGTGAACATTGGCTTAAGATGAACCACAGTGCCATTGTGGGAAGGGGGAGGAAACGGATAGGAAAAAGGTGTAGAATATCTGGTAATAATACTGCACAGTAGACACAGAAATTATTTTTAATTTTGGCTGTAATTTTTGCTGTCTGCCCGGGTCAGGTAAACAAAATCTATGTCCATGTGTTTTGTAGTTGTTTTTGGCTAAGGGGAAATGAAAACTTTTTTATGAACCAAAGTGAGATGCAGGCAGTAGTTTGGAAACCCCTTAAGTAAACAATCAAATAATTCAGTCAATGTGATAGAGGATAGGCACCCACTTTGTGTCACTCAAGAATTTATGTTGATCTCTGTCTAATTTATGACCCCAGGCTAGTTTAGAGTCAACTAGGCAACACTTTCTCCTAGGTGAGGGGATCAGTGTTTTTTTAGTTTTTATGTTATTTATAAGCAATAACTGTAATTATGCGCACACACACACACACAAACACACGCACACAGACACACACCATCCTCAGCAATGTCTCTAATGTTCTAAATAAATAAGATAAAGTATAATTATAAAAGTAGAAATAGTGAAGCTGTAGAAGAATACAATGATTTATGAAGATAAAAGGGAATGAAAGAATGCCATCAGTAGGTTTCTTGGAATAACGAGGGCTAAAAAACTGAACTCGAGAATCTATTTTCTAACACCAAACGTTGAGTTGTTATACAATTGTATGAAGTGAAGAATTAAGTCCTGTCTTTTACTATGAGTGTGGAGCTCAAGGAGTCACTTAGAGAAAGAACTTTGAGTATTGGATACACAGAAAAAATAGTAACATTCGTATAAAGTATCACAGCCATACAATAAAAATGTATGACAATGTAGTCCACAGCGGAAAGACGGAGAAAAACTTTATTCTATACTGATGCTAGGAGCAGCATCTACAAATCAAGATTATTTGACCATTTACATATCTGCTCATCGTCTTGCACCCTCCGCGTCAAGCTAAAATAAAGTACAAAGCAGAAAAAAAAAAAAAAAAAAAAAGGTTAATAGTTTATTAGCCAAAAAGAGATCAGGTATTCAAACTCTTCCTGTAAAAGCAAGACAGTTTAAGTCATCTTTAAGATAAGACTCACATTGCCATTGCACATTGATGCAGTGCTATAGTAGCAATACTACTTATTTTCTGTCATACTGTGTAGCCTTGTTGGTGTTTCCATTAAACTACCTCAGGAGGCGAAGAGGACACCTACAGTCTTTAGTGACATTTGCACTCCATTGTCAATCTGGGGTTGGAATGAGAGTGAAGGCATTATGGAAAGAGATGACTCTGAAGGACATACACATTCACAAGCTCCAACTATCAACACGCATCAATTTTGATAGCAAAGTAACTGTCAGAATTTAACATACCTGTGTGGCATGTTCACATACAGAGAGATTGGATATGGGAAGAAAGAGAGAAAAGGAAAACAGAATAAAACTCTGCGACTAATACAAGTACGAAAAATATCTATTTGAAAAACATTAATATTACTAATTAAACAGCAATATTAAGGTTTTGTTTAATTTGTACTGCTATTAGATTTATAAGTCTTAACATTTAAGACCTGTGTATACAGGTTAAATAAATTGCATCTGCATGATTCTTATCCTTAATAAAAGGTTCATACAGTTGGTTGATAAGTTTTGTTTTTGTTTTACTTATTTCTACTGAGAATATGGTACCAACAATGTGGTTTATTTCTCAACACAACTTTAAAAATATCTTAAGGGGGGAGTAAAGGCCAGCGTTGCCATTGATGCAATTATTATCAAATTTCCAATTAATTTAATTACTCGATTAACTTAACACAAATCCTCAGATGTGACAGGTTGTTTAGTGTACCCTATATCAAACAAAAATGAATGCAATAAAGACGAGGAGGGTAATCATCCATTCATTAATATCTACCTATTTTGTGCAGTGTGCTGCCAAAGGACACTTTCCAGACACGACATTTTAGATGTTAATTCATTCATTACAGTGAATTTTTTACAAATAGAAAAATGTACAATAATTAGTAACATTTTTCTATTATATCCGTATAACTATAAATATAATTATAGCCCTAGGCTTTTTTTCTTTTTAATTGCGATAGTGATTTCCAATGAAAATAAATATTACAAAAATGTCTTTATTATATAATAGTTCATTTAATAGAGTTGAAGTTGAGAATACATAGGCTAATGCTCAACTTAATCTCTCTTTGGCTCGCTGTAAATCTCACTTACACATTAATGCGACGTCTACAGAGACAAAAATAAATAAGCCAACTGGACACAAATGATCATAAAACAAAGTAAAAAAAACTTACCAACAAAAAATCAATGTTATAGGTTAAGCTTTTATTATCTGAACAAAAGGAGCTCTGCATTGTTTTTATTTTAAGAACAGCAGTAAGTGATGCTTCACTACTTCAGGTTCACACATAGTTAGTGCACTTCAGCCCTGTTTGCTACTGTAGTAAGTTGTTGGAACTTTTACGCAGTATGGGTTTTGGGATATTGGACTGAAGAGATTCACAATGAATTTGAACCACTCCAAAATACAAAAGATGCACATTTGCTTTCTCCTCTTATATCAATTTGAAGCAACTTGTCACTTGGCTGGGTGTGTACCCTAAATACAAAAAAAACAAAACAAAGGACCCTATTCAGACTGCTTTGAAACTCCTCAGAATAACACAAGTAGGAGGAGGTAATACGTAATGAACATAATGTCTATTTTACCTGAAAGTTATGAGTTATTAGTTGTGAGATGGGAAAATTACAGGTGATGTAGATTTAATGTCAAGAAGTACAGGTGATGTAGTTATTATTATTTCCATAAATTTTCCCTTCACAACCCTCCCTACAGTGCTATCGACTCTCCCTATATAATAGAAATATGAAAGACATATTAAATAATATTTGAAGCAGAGAGAAGTGACTAAGAGACATAGATAGACATAGTTGCTGAGACATGCTACAATTTATGACACAATCAGTGCTAGAAACAGAAGAGCACGCTGAATTTGTCGGTATTGCACAATACACATTGTGTTGCGTTCTACGTTAAAGTGTGCTGCCTACAATATTATCTACGTAGACAAAGCAACCAGTCTAAAAATTACCCTATATTGTGAAAAATGAAATGGTTAATATTTGGAAATTTAAAAAAATTAAATACCTTTTACATTGGCAAACAGTGTATAAAATATGTAACGGAGCACACAATGGTTAAAGTTTTCACCAACTATTCATCAAGGTTCCCATATTATTAAAGTCACTGACCTTTATGACCGCAGTCAATAGACATTATTCATTAATGACCATTGTTGGGCATTAATGAAACCTCTTGATCCTGGCAAGAATAGAATAAAATGTCCCTTGACAGTTTCCAGCTTTATTTTTTACATAAGGCATGTGATCATTCTTTTTCCACTTGCTCAACTGCCATGTGTACATGTTTTGTACATATTTGTGAGAACTGAAGGTCTGTATTATGTGACCTTTATATTGAGTGTAATACACTACTGTTATCTGTATTACACATTGAAAGTTGTTGAACAATTTCTAAAGTTTACAGCCCCACATATCTTGAACTGTTTCATCAGCCACTCTGACTAAGAGCACCTACCAGTATCCCTATCAATATTGTATATAGTCTCTGTTGTTGCAGCATACTGTAGGCTGCCTTTACTTAGACAGTAGTGACACGCAAAGTAAAACTTGAGCATTTGGCTTTTTGATCAGATATAGTTATCTTTTTTTTAATGTTAGGCTCTGAGATTACTGAGATTTTTACCAGTATTTGACAATTACCAATCCAAAAGGGTTGACGTTTGAATACATAGACCAATGTACTGTATATCACACTGGTCCCTAAACAATACAGTTGGTGCCAGTGGCAAAGGCAAGGGAAGAGCCTGCAAAACATGAAATCTTAGACGGTGCAGGATGTATAACATAAGCAATAGAGGTAGTATTTGTTATTGTATTGTGTTCTCAATAGGGTGATATGAGTGATATGTGTTAAGAGATAATTATATAAATACGGCATGAACAATATTGTATTATACCACAATGTACAATAAAGTGTAAAATTTGCATTCATTGGTACATTATATAGTTTACCTTGATAATCATAATCCTAAAATCCTATTTAGGGTACACACCTAACCAGTTTTCCAGTGACAAGTTGCTTCAAATTGACATAAGGATGAAAACCTTAAAGCAAATGTGCAGCTTTTGTATTTTGGAGTGGTCACTGTGAATCTCTTCAGTCCAATATGCCAAAACCCATCTCGCGTAAGTTCCAACAACTTACTCCAGTAGCAAACAAGGCTGAAGTGCACTAACAATGTGGGGACCTGAAGTATTGAAGCATCACTCACTGCTGTTCTTAAAATAAACACTGCAGAGCTCCTTTTGTTCTGATAATAAAAGCTTAACCTATAACATTAATATATGTTGGTAAGTTATTTACTTTATTTTATGATCATTTGTGTCCAGTTGGCTTATTTATCTGTCACAACATTGTTGGAACCATATTCTCAGTAGAAATAAGTAAAAAAAAAAAGGATTAGAATCATGCAGATGTGATTTATTTAACCTGTATGCACAGGTCTTAAATGTTAAGACCTATAGACCTAATAGCTGTACTAATAAAAAAAGCCTTAATATTAATGCTTGATTAGTAATGTCAATGTTTTTCAAATAGAAATTTTTAGTACTTGTAGTAGTCGCTGTGTTTTCTTCTGTTTTTCTTTTTTCTCTTTCTTTCATATCCAATCTCTGTGTACTCTATGTGAACATGCCACAAAGGTATGTTAAATGCTGACAGTTACTTTGCTGTCAAAATTGATGCCTGTTGATGGTTGGAGCTTGCGAATGCGTATGTGCTTCAGAGTCATCTCTTTCCATATTGTCTTCACTTTATTGGGTTTAACTGATTTCTATTTAATCTTTAACCTACTAATGGCATTTCTTTCATTCCCTCTTATCGTCATACATAACTGTATTCTTCTTCAGTTTTACTATTTCTACTTATATAATTATACTTTATCTCCTTTTAACATCTGTGATCATTCAAAATACTGCTGCTCTACAACAGGAAAGTTTTAAATGTTTTTAAGAAAGACTAGGACATCAGAGACTTTGCTGACATTGCTGAGGACACACATACACATACACATTGTATGTGTATGTGTATGTGTGTGTGTGTGTGTGTATGTGTGCCTGCGTGGCTGTTGATAAGAATAGCAGACGGGGAAGACATTAAGTTGCGAAGAGATTTTTTACAACACATCCTGCGTGCAAAATGTTACCTTAATTTTAACCAATTCTCCTGTCTTCTTTCTTTAACCATTTCTCAAAGTTCTTAATATCACGTCACATAAGATCACGTTCATTCCTCACTTCATACAATTGTATAACAACTCAATGTTCAGTGTTAGAAAGTAGATTCTCAAGTTCAGTTTTTTAACCCTCATTCCAAGAAAAAAAAGCTTATTGTGTTTAACTGCTTCCTATCTAATCTTTAACCTACTGATGGCATTTTTTCATTTCATTTTTATTTTTTTCATTCGCTCATATCTTTATACATAATTGTATTTCACTATTTCTACTTTTATAATTACACTTTATCTTATTTACATTCTGTGATTCAAACACTGCTGCCCTACAGCAGCAACAATCAGTAAGATTCAATAAGAAAGTTTCTAAATGTTTTTAAGAGACAGTGGAACAACAAGAGGTTCAAATCCACCCATCACCAAGCAGCCCACTGTTCACTTGGTGATGGTTAAATACAGAATTTCGTTGTGTGCAGTGGTGTAAATCACAATGTCACAATTCTTTCCTTCCTTTTTATCTGCTTATCAATTACCGGGCAACAGGGGCAGCTCTCTCCACAACTGCCACCCAAATCACACTACACCATACCGGCTCTCTGTGAAAATTCCTGCAGCTGGTGACCCCATGTAAGAAGCCTTCCGCCTTCCAGTGGGATTCAAACTTGCTTAGTAGATGAGTTTCACACAAATAACAGAACCACTTAGCCAAGGAGAAGGCCTTTGACAAGCTGCTAAAGATTTGTTATTTACACAATTACAAAAAATGCTTCAAGTCTAAGGGACCCAAGAGAGTAAGGACGGAAATGATGGAGGAGAGCTTGTCATTGTTGTGAATCACACCACAGCACACACCCATTATCCATTAACCATCATCAAAGTGACAGTGGCCAGCTTTAAGCACCTGGGGATCAGTGTGCAGGGAGGGGACCATGCTCAGTGCATCTCAGTGATAACTTTGCAGTTGTTGAAATTAAACCTGGAATCCCCCAGACCGCAGTCCACTTCTTTAATCACTAGGCTATCACTAAAACAAAGTCTAAACACAAGTGGCAGAGTTGTAATGTTCCTTGGGCTGGTCCTACAATTACAACATAACCAATGTGTGACCTGCCTCTGACACATTATCAACTCGGTTAGTGCTATTACTGTAAATAATCTCCAGAAAGATTAAGACATCCCATCAAGATGTAATAAAAGCCATAACTTAAGAGATGTCTCAATATCCTTCTACTTCACACCTAAGAAATGACATCTGTTGCCAACTTCACCTCTTTCTTTCTGATCAAAGGAGCTGTATATTCATAAATGCCTATTAATGGCAACAGCGACCTTTGTTCACAACACCCTCACTCAGGCATAACTCCTCAGATGAAATGCTATCACATAACCAACAACCTCCTCAAGGGTGCTGACTCTGGACTCCTCCCACTCTTCAACCCCTTCACTGTATATGCCCTGACAAGTCTGTTTTTTATCTTTACTATTACCTTTTTGTTTCATTTGAACAGTCCAGAAAGATGCCCATACTTGAAATGTATTATGATTATCTGTCTATCTACTGAGTCTATCTAGCTATCTATTTAGCTATATTAAGAAAGAAATATAAATGTATGGGTGAAGGTTAAAAGTTAAAACTAAGTTTACAGTTCAAGATTTGTTTACAAGACAGCTAGTTTCTAACACTTAACCAATCCACAGTTGTGGACAAACAAAAAACGAATTAGATTTAGAAAATTAGAATCAGAAAATCAGATTCCATTAAACTCATATGAATAACATGACTTATTGAGATTTCACTTGAATAACTTGGCTATTAGAAGTGAGAACGTCCACTTTAAACACTCATCACATACCCATGGTGCTTTCTATTGAGTTGTTCCATGAAGGCTTGGACCAGTGGCAAAGCTTCACTGGATTGAAGCAGCAAATTGCCAGAGACATTGCAGTTCAGGTCAATCCAGTCTGAACGAACCGCCTGGAAATCTAGGTGGTTGATCTGGAAAGTCTGGGCCCAGTTCACATCGGTATCATACTCTGGTGCAGGATTGAGGTCCTCATCATCACGGTCCTCATAGTCAACATCTGGTATCCAAGCAGGGTCCCATTCACCCTTGCTCATTTTACCTCTCTTTTCTTCCATGACATTGTTTTGTGATTCCTCACTGTCCTTTACTGCCCCTTCCTTTGTAATGGTTGTTCTCCTAGTGGTCATCTTTCTCCTTGAAATTATATTTATGTCCATCCCTTCATTCCTAAGGTGTTTCTTCATGTCTACATCTCTCTGATTCTTCATTCTCAAGTTCATCAAAAGCTTGCTGTTTTTTGCAGTAGTGAAACTTATCTTATTAGCTGCCTGGATTTCATAAGCTGAAAATCCATTCTCCTTGGCCACAGTGAGTTTTTCACTCAAAGGGGTACCAGTGACCAGAAACAAGACGTTTAAGGCATTAGATGTATGAATGTTTGTATAATTCTTTTTATATAGCTGCTGAATATCATGTTTCTGTCCTATTTGTTCTGAATTGGTTACTGCTTTCTCCTTTTCGTTAATCTGTTCAGTAACCACTGGAGTTGGATCTTTCTTCCATTTTCTTTTTGCAGGTACTTTTCTCTGTTTTGTCTTCAAATGTTTTGCCACAGGCTTGGTTTGTGTCTGTTCTGATTGCAATTGCTTTTCAGGAGAGTTGACAGTGTGATTGCCTTCTTTCACAGTTAAAGAGAAAAGTTTGCGTTTGTGTGTTTGATTAACATATCCTTGATAGACTGAAAAAAGTGTGTTGTCCATCTGCTGCTGCCTGATCTCCTTTTGATGGACTCCATAGTCAAAGCCGTCGTTCTCAGATGTGACTGACTTTTTACCAGTGAACTCATAATCTAGGAACAAAGAGAAATCAAATAAACAGCCAATAAAAATAAAATTTTGATTGACCAAAAAGAAAATACCTCTGTGCAGATGTCTTTTTTCTGGATGGTCAAGTCTCATGTATCTAGAGAACTTATCCCTGAAAAAGGTGTAAGACAATACTGAACAAATAACCAATATTTACCTTTCAATTTTAGAAAAAAAACAATAGTAAAATAAAACAACTTTTATGTGAATATCTCCACAGCCTAATGAAACATCTTGTCTGTCATTGTCCTACAGCAACTTAAATGTATTGTAAGTTTGCTTTGTGAGAGAGCTACTTCTGGGGCACTCAGTAATACAAAGAGCCAGACTTAGTGAACAATGAAATAATACAAAGAGCTGGAAAATAAACTGTTGTCATTAGGATATTGTATGTATAGGCAACTGATTAAAAAAAGAGTACCATTTCTAACACTAGTTGTTATTTTTAGAATGCACCCTATTAACTGCTACTACATAGGTAGTCCTGGGCACCAGGTAGATGACAGATACAAACAGATACTAAATACATTTCCTTGCCAACACTAATGTTGCCCAAAAATACTAATTCAGCTACTTTTTAGAGAACCAACCGACTGACAACCACAATGCAGAAAATGTTTTTTTCTTTTCAAATAATTAGATGTCAAGCAACCGTTCAGACATAGTGTAGCAATTCATTCAGCGTTTTTAACTCACATGTCCATGTAGTACTGACTTTCTGGGTAGAAGCAGCTGTTTTCTGTCTCCATGTGTGTAAGTCGGGTATAATCATTAGGAAAGACATAGGACAGACGCACCTGAAAACAAATGACATATTGTTGTGTGCAAGAGCTGAGAGTCCGTTATCTAAAGTCAGCATGCATGGTCTTTCAGCATAGCTGATAATTTTTGGGAATGGATGGGATGCAAAGGCAGATACTCCTCATTAACTGTCATTAGCCATTGGAATATTTACACTGGTGAATCACTTTTTATAATTATGGAAACAATTACTGTATTTTCAACTATAAGTCACTCTGGAGTTAAAGGTTACATTGGGGAAAGATGCATAATGAAGAAGAAAAAAATGCATATATGTAGGTTGCTCTGAAGTAAGTTGTGCGGCCAGCTTGTTGCAGACCCAAAAGATAAAAAAGTAAGACTTATATGTTAGGTCTGTCTCCTCTTCCTGTAGTGTCTGGGTAATCAGTGTGATCACACTCGTCTGTTTCTGTCTCACTCGTGTCACATGGTGCCCTTAGTATATATACCCCTCTCCCTTGTTCAGCTGTGTTTGGATCATTGTTTGCTGTTAGCTCTGTCTTGTTCAGGTTTTTGTCTGGTTTAGCCTCTGACTTGTTTTCTGTTTTTCCCAGTTCTTACCTGGCCATTTTAGCCAGTGAGTTTTGTTTCATGAGTTTTTGTTTGTTAATAAAATCCTTACTGTAGATGGACTGCAGATGGAAATTAGTTCTAAGAACTAGAGTCTGGTGCAAAGCATCTTTTCTTTGATTAATGCTTTTTGTACATTGTCTCTGTCAAATAAATAAATAAATAAATAAATACTGTCACTACTGAAGACGAGCACCGCCAGTTTTCTGCATTTGGGTCCTAGCATCTTCCTACTGGACTCCCCGTATCATAACAACCTTTATGATACAGGCCATGTCGTCCTCTAAAGCTACTGTGATGTCAAAGCAAACCCAAATTAATATTAGGTTTAATTTTTTTTAAATTTTTTTTATTAAGTTTCCTTACGGTTAAAATCTGGACTATAAGTCAGACTACATTTATACTGTGGTTGGGCCCCTTAAACCCAACCCTAAAATATATAATTTCTTTTTTTTTCTTTACAAGAACAGCACTCTAGGCTTGTGTACTGGTATCTGATCCCCCTGTAGCACTAACAATTTACATTTTGTTATGTACACACCAGGAGCTGCTAGAGGGAATTTATATTTTGACATGGAAACATTTTTGTTGAACAGTTCTTGGATACCTATTCAATTCCAAAATTATATTGAAAAAAAAAAGGTCCCAGTATTTTGAGCTCTTTTAAAAGTATGTCGTTTTAAAAGTGTGTTTTCAGACTACAGTATTTGTTTACGTAGGTTAATGTATCATGATTGATAAAAAAGCTATAGCACCTAATTGGAACTTATAAGATATTATGAAATACTTCAAGCTTACTTACAAACTGCAATCCTTGGTATCGCAGAAGAGGAAAGTCTTTAATTGTGTAGCTGGGTTTGTACAAGCAGTCAGGCAAGACACCTTTCAGGAACTTGCTGTCCAACAACGGCACTAAAGACATGAGGTAAAAACTTAAGGGTGAAATATGTGTTAAGATGGAGAAATATATTGACAGGTGCTTGCACTATCCTTGGATTGACACAAATAGCTCTACACAGCTGTCCTGTCTGAATTATCAGAGCTGCCTATACCATCTGTGTCCAGAACAAACCATCACAACAATTGTCTGCCAGGCTGCTCAAACCATTTGAGATGCCTAGATGCCCTTTGTCTAATATTGCCTTGGATTTCTTCATGTGCTTGTGCCTAGTTTCACCATCCTAATGTGGTTGACCATTTTTCTGAGGCTGTCAACATTGATCTCAGAGACTGTTGTCTTTCTAGTATCTGCTTAGGTCGCCACAGATATTGTTTTGGTTGTGTACCTGTGGGTCTGTTGGTGTTACTGGGTAGTCCTGTGAAACATGCCTGCACCCACACTGAATCAGGAAGTTTAACTTGCTCATCAATACCAGAGCAGCCTTCTCTAGATGGGTGTAACAACGACTCCCATTCACATCTGGACATGTGACAGGAACTGCTCATTAACATCAGGAACAGTTTCTGTCTAAAAAGGGTGTGACCAAAACAACTCTTCCCACCTTTGTTCAAGGGAGTGCTCTAGAGTAGTATAACTACTAGAGTTCCCTCCAACAACAACCAGAAACTGATGAAGTTCCTCAGTTGAGGAATGAAATGCCAAGAAGTCGTCCAGTTGCTTACAACTAAACCCTTTTTGCACACTGAATCAACACTGATTGAACTTTATCAGCAACATTTATAGGGCCACAGCATATCCCCTTTCAATTTCAATTTCAATTTATTAGAATTTCTATAGCGCCAAATCACATCATACGTTGTCTCAAGGCGCTGTACAAGGTAACGACAAAATAAAGAAGTACAGAGGTCAGAAATATAACAGAATTACAGAAAGAGAAAACCCCAACAATTCACACAATGAGCAAGCACTAGGCATCAGTGGAGAGAAAAAACTCCCCTTTAACAGGAAGAAATCTCTGACATCTAGATGTGTATAAGAGACAGCTGTATCCCTCTAACTGTCCACGGTTGTATGAATATTTATCCACGCTGAAGATAGAGCTTTCAGTAGTGCAGAAACAGGAAAGAGGAGATACAACAGAGACAAAGCAACAAGTGCAACATATATGAAGTGGTGGATCTGGATCCTGAGACCTGAGAGAGAGGACTGGAATAAAAAGTGGACACTAGGGGGACAGAGCAGAAGGTTAGTGGCAAGTAACTGAGTTTACTCATGT
>JAFBJS010005381.1:0-30782 GCA_016785265.1 Paraplagusia blochii
AAAAAAAAAAAAAAAAAAAAAACAATTCCATATCTGGAGAGAAGGGAAAACATGCATGTTTGTAGCTGATTTATTTCAATATATATTGAGGTTGGCCCGTGAGTTTTTGCCAGTTTTCAGATCTGACCCGCTGTATATTTGAGTTCTACATTGCTACTTTAAATTGTGAGGCTACATTGGAGTGAGTTTTTTTACGTGAAAAATCTTATATTTGGGTTGAAATTTGTTTTGTTTATTCATATACTACAAAATATTAAAGTAATTATTCATTATAAATTCAGAAACACAATTTGATCGCATTGAAAATATACAGCCTGAAATATATTTCTCAAAAATATTTTTCAAAACTACGTGTAAAACTCACAACTTGCAGCTACTTTTTGCCCTAAATACTTTGCAAGAATAATTGCACTGTTGTTTAGAGGGTGAACCAAGAGAGGGGACATTGTTTACGGCTTCAAGTGTGTACTACCAATATAATGATAATAGACAATTTACACTACGGTAAAGTTCTGCTTTCAAATTAATCCAGCAAGAATAGAATAGACATGAATAAAACTTTTAAATTAACAGTTATTTCTCCCTGTGTCACACTCACAATGAGAAGGGGATTGTTTTTCTTATACCCACCTTTTTTTCTATAATTATGCTTTTTAAAATCATGGCAGCTCATTACAATTACGCACTGTTCTTTATTCTCTAACCAAGCCCTTATTATCAACTTGTCAGTAGCTTAATTTCATTTCCTCTATTGATGAATGTGTAGTCACTGGGGATGGAAGAAACAGAAGCTATTTTGATTCCTCATCTAATGATAATTCCTCCGGGAAAGTGGGGATAATGCTAATAGCAGTCTGTTCAGATGATTCCATGGACAGAAAATGAGAGTCTTTATAATTTACAATAGTGTAGTTACTGGCTGCAGACGAATACAGCTTAAACCAAAAGGATCTGTCTTTCATTTTCTAATTAGCAGAATAATGGCTCGTCTTAAAGGGTAGTACCTTGGGGTTTTGTTAGAAGAGACAGACAGACGGATGTATAGATTGCCCACCCTAACCCACCTGCATGTTACCCGGTTGCAAGGGCAGCAGTTTCCACAACTGCACCCCAAAACACATTGCACCATACTTTTAACACCATCAACAGAGACATTGACATGTGGATCAGTATATTAGTAGTAAAACGCTAGGTTAATGTAAGCAGAAATAGTAGGTAATAATACTAATAATACTTTGTGTTGTGATGTTGAGAAATTGCAATGTCATTATTGTTATTTCATTTAGCTATAATTATACACAAATCTTATAATATATATATACACATATATACTGTATATATATATAAATACACACATATATACTGCATGTATATATACACATATATAGTGTATATATATACACATATTGTATATATATATATACATATATAGTGTATATATATACACATATTGTATATATACACACAATATGCATATATATACATATACATATATACACATATATACCTATATATGAAGTCATATTTATTTATATGAATAGTATATATATGAATTTTCATGTGTATTGTGCAGCAAATACAGTACATACATACATACATACATCACTTACATTAACTAAGAGTATAGAATGTACTCTATGATATGGAGTGTATATAGAAATATATGATAGTATAATGAACTATAATAGCAATGTGGATCACCAAGGAGGTATGCATATGGCACTGTATTATTGTGGGGTTATTGCTCCCCCATCACCGATCATTTGTTCACTCTCCCCCACAGAGAAGTGGGGTTGAACAGTTTTAATTGCCGGTTGGACAAAGGGGTTTTTGAGTCTTTTGGTGGATCATCAGTGCGAGTGTCACCAAGTTGTGCCACACAGTGAAAGGGGAATTAGTGTCTTGTTCGAGATCACCGTCGGTCAAGGTCGAGCGGCAACTGATGTTCTCTATGTATGGACTTGTCATGTTCTTCCTGTGTCTGGGAATAATGGTTCATTAGAGTCTAATTTTGTCGCCGAGTAATGGACTGGAGACTAATCCAAGGTTTACCCTGGCAACGCCTGATGACTGCTGAGATCAAAAGGAAGAAACCATCGATGGCTGAGCTGAATGCATGAATGAATTAATAAATATCCTCTCAGCTCTTAATTCCAGGGTTATGGTGTTTTGCATTGGTTGCTGGGCAAACAAAAGCTCACAGCATCATCATGACTGAGCATATAATAAAATAAATAGATAAATAATTAATGATGCACTGAACTAAAAGTTTTTGATCAAAACTGAAAATAAGGAAACCAAGGTTGACACTCGAAACACTATATGGACTATTTTGCTGATTATTTGTACCATTGCATCTATGGTTATAACTTCACCTTTTATTTATTTATAGTGCCAGATCATAACAACTGTTATCTCAAGGCACTTCATAAACAAGCATGCATAAAAAAACAAGAATAAAAAAGAATATATAGAGATAGCCCCTGCCCTTATAGACCCTCACACCGAGTGAGGAACAAGTCCCAAAAACCCAGAAAGGGAAAAAAAAAAGGAAGAAACCTCAGGGTGATCAACAGTGGAGAGGATTCTCACCCACGACGGACAGACAGGCTAACTAAACATTAGCAAGTTAAAAACTAAAATTTCTTTTAAGTCTACAAATTAAAGAAGGACACTTTTAAGTCCATTCATGGTGCAGTTAAGTTCATATAATTATAATAATACATTGGTTTTATATAGCTCCATGAGGCAAAGTCCAGGGTCCAGATCAGACAGTAGGGTGCTGTCCTGTGTCTGGCCCAGGGCAATAGGACTGTAAAGTAACTAACTAACTAATTAACTGTAAACTAAATCTCAAAATCAAGGAACTGACTGATGTTTTAATGAATACAAACATTACAAAGCGCATGCCAATAATGCACAATATAAAACAGAATAGCATTCATATTATAATGTTAAACCTGACCCCACTTATGTACACATTAAATTGTAAGGTACAGGTCCACTGACCTGAAGAACGATTGTAAAATTAAATGTTCGCTCTCTCATAAAAGCACAAAGGCTATTTAAGTCAGTCGCTGGATCATTTCTCCTGCTTTGTTTCTGCATCCAAGTAATAATGTTTATTATGCAGATCAAGTACAGTTACAATGAGGTGCAGGACCTCTGTTATAAAGGACATCTCCGACAAAGCTAGACCATTCTGGATGTCTTGGCGAAACTTCAAACTTTTCCTAAACCTTGAGTGCTTGTTGTTAAGTAGCAGAGTTGCCAATCCAAATCCAAATTTCCTGATCACTATGCTGAATCTGACTCATAATAGAAAAATAATTTTTGCTTGTGTCATCTTAACTTAGTATGGCTGCAACAAATTAATTAACTACCGACACATGTAAAGTACTGAGTTATTTATTTATCATTTCATTTTACTGTTTGCCAAGTATAGAATATGCACATTTGAGGTAATTTTGGGCGAAAATATTACGGTATTATGATATGACTTTTTAAATCATAAATTTTCATTTTACATAATAACTTTCTTTCATTCCATTCAAATGAATGTGTTTTTATTCTGCTCACAATGTGAGCTTTGAGAACTTAACCTGATTTTTAGAGTGACCTGAAATAAACCACCTTGTTCATAATAAACCATCCATTTCACCAACTCAACCACCAATTCATTTATTTAAACAACTGCCTCTTAATGATTATATGCATTGGCTGCCTCATGTTTAATATCCGTCCTCCTCCGCCTGTGGTTCCTCCACACCTTCTGTCTTTATTTTCACAGCTGTTAAACGATCCCTTAATTATACTGTATGTCTGAAAACTACTGTTATGTAAAATCCATTTAAAAATAATCTATAAATTGCAGGACACGCTAAATAGCTAAATTGTAGCCCTAACTCTGGTTCACAAATTCTTATTGAATTTTTGAGACGAGTGAAACGGTACTCTCTTCATCCGAGGAGACGGTGCCTGAGCACAGCTTGTCCAATCAGCAAATATGGGCCAGAAAATCTTTGGACATTAAACTGAGAGAAGGAAACTGAACAAATAGAGCAGTGACTTTTTTTTTTTTTTAAAGTGCCTAGACTTGTATTTATCTCTTGTCTTTGTTCCTGAGGCTGTGAACACTCCTGCGGGGACGATCCATGACAACAAGATCATTGATATTCTGAAGCACAGTGTCCAATGTTGGGACAAAACTCTATGTGTTTTTGATTTACAAATACACACACACACACACACACACATATATATATATATACATATATATATATATACACATATACATATACATATAGATATATACACACATATACATATATGTATATGTATATATGTATACATATATGTATATATACGTATATATATATACATACATACATACATATACACACATACACACACATACACACACACACACACACACACACACACACACACACACACACACACACACACACACACACACATACACACATACACACACATACACACATATACACACATACATATATATATATACATACATACATACACACACACACACACCCACGCACAAACACACTTTACATTAATTTTTAAAGTATTATATATTATTCTAATGCGTATAAGCCCAATTGCTATTAAATAAATATTGGTATTCAATATTTTAATATTTATTGAAATTAAATGGTTCTGCTGTCCTCAACATATAAGCGTATACTACTCACTCCCGTGCAGGGGCTGCTGAAAACACAGATAAATACCTTAATTTATGATTTAAGTATACATTGACGGACCATCAGAGACAATCCAATACAATAACACTTTTTAACATTTGAATGATCAGTAAAAATAGCATTAAAATCAGAGGTGTCAAACTGTAAGCCTTTCTGCAGTTGGTGAACCCCCTGGGAGTCGTGTGGTCCGGGAGGGTACTAAGCATGCTGATCACCTCATTTGTGGCATGTTGATTTGAACCTTAAGCGTTCCAGACCTGAGGCTGCTCTGATTTTACTGCCAAATTGGTCACACATCCCATTTCGGTTGATGTGATAAAAATTATTTTTGTGTTAAAACTCAAAAAAAAAAAAAAAATCACTAAGGAAACTCGGAAAAGGTGCCAAAAAGCAAAATATAGAAGACACACAGTGAACAGTATAAAACAGATCAAGAGATGCTTTCAAAACATTGCTGAATGTGATGTCCTTGACAACGTTAGTCAGTCCACTGTCCCTCACAGTCCATTATAGAACGGTGTCAATCAGCTTGTCAGCTGTAGACTTACTTACTGCAGTGCTCTCAGTCACGCTGGTCTATCCCCAGCACAGCACCATACATGCCAACACAGATGCATGCTGGGTGTTAGCGAGAAAAGACTAGATCAGTTGTCAGGTAAAAACAGGGTGTACCATTGAAAGTTCACCTGTCCATCACACAGACGGAGGAAAACTATAAACTGAAAAAAAAAAAAAATGCAGTGTGACCAATGAATCCAACGTAGTGTAGGTCCTAAGATTGTTGAACCAATACACTTTACCATTTTTCACTGTCCATGTGCATAGAACCAAAGATATTCATGAATAGTGTTTCTCATTAAAGCTCACAACTGAGGTCGCCACAGCTGTTTTGCCCAAGGAGAAAGTTGGTTTATTGCACATTTATTCTGACCCTAAAACTATCATGTGTGCAGCTGTAAACACACACACCGAACACAATGAGCCCAGAGGTCAAAACTTCCATCTGCTGTTTTTGTCATTTTGTGTATTCAGCCTTAAAAATGATTACCACTATAAAAATAACTGAAACCCTTATTATCCGTTATGGTTCCATCAGGGCAGGAACAGCATGTACGGCTGAAGGTTCTTGATTTCATTGTTCACATCAAATACAGAGAACGTTAGAGCTGAGTTCTTTTCAGCTGAAGAAATTCTATAAAAATTATATGACCATGGTCATTTTCTCTGTATTTGTGATATCCTTCACTGGAAGTACATGTAATAGTAGCCTGGATGTAGGGCAACAGAATCTATGTAAAGAGATACTAGAACATTTTGTTTCTAGACTGCAACAACACACATCAACACACATCAATTTCACTCCAGGTCTGAATACTAATTTAAGGACCTTTAAGCTTACAACACGGTAAAATTTTCATCTCCTACAAAAACATCAGTAGAGTGTGACATACGCTTGGGGGCCATAATAGTGGCATGAGTGATGGAAAGCGAATGAAGCACAATCGAACGTGTGATTCAACCATTAATGGAAGCCGTCTTCAGAATAGCACTGATGACGCACCATTTTAGTGTCAATATAATGTCAAAGTACATCTCAGAATGAGGACAAAATTAGGGCTTAATCATGAATCATAATTCATTACGTCCCCGTCTTAGAGTTGTAGGGACCTGATTTTTAAATCTTTTCTGTCCCCAGAATTAAATATATAGGGTATCATTAGGGACATCCTAAAGTAAAAAAAAAAAAAAAAAAACTCATGAGAATCCCTACGCCGAGAAACAGGAAGGGACTTCAGAAAATGGAGATAATCAAAATATGAAACACCCATTTAAAAAAAAAAAACAATAAAAAACTTTAAAGTAGCTTTTTTCTACTAAGATGTTCAATCAGTGATTAAATATAACAGAGGGATCTGCTCGTTAATGATCTAAGGGAAAAATGTGCAACTCCTGTATTGTTATAATGGGGCTGGTGAAGAATGATATCCAAGGAGCCTTCAGGTCATGAGATAATTTTTCGTAATTTAACTGTTTATTTATTCGCTCATAATAATACATTAACTAAGGGAGTAATAGAGCTCCATCCGTTTCTGCTTCCCCCCCTAGGGCAACAGATGTTGCACAGCCCATATGCCGCTGTACTTTCTGGATTCCCTCCGTCTTTCTGTCGTCTTCTGCAATGTCAACATGTGTTGCTGTTCTGCTCTGACATATCAGTATGTTACAGGCCCACAAAAACTAATTAAGTGTAAGTGGATTTTACTGGAGCCGCCACTTCGAGATTTAGTACTCAGAATGGTTGTTCTCAGTTGTCAGACCACATACGGCCCTTTTCATTATTGCCGGAAGCGGCTTATAGGTGAGTTTGTCTCGCATTTACAGATGATCCGCCTAAGTTTCTGTGCTTCAGGTGGTTTTGCCTTTCTCTCCTTGACAGATCCTGGAGGATGTTAGATGATGTTTGGATAGCAAGCTAAAAATTGCACACATTTTTTTTTTTTTTTTTTTTGTAATTTTAGTCTTATTGGCATTTCTGTTTCAATCCAATACTGCTTTCTGTATTAGTTTGAAATTGGTACAAGTTTCAATTCGATGATATACCCAAGCCCAAATGTTGAACTTAATCTCGCATAATATGTTGTGAGCAAAACAGCAAAATATTTACCTCGGCCCAGGCATCTACGGGCATAATGTAGGAGGAAAGAAGCTGTCAGATACTCCAAGTTGTAGCAGGTTTTGGGCAAGAAAAAGTAACATCCCTTGAGAACAATATAAATCTGTCATAGTTGGGATACTTGTCTTAGTCTATAAACGAGTATGTGCCCTACTGGTCATGAAACTCACATACCAATTAATGTGCCTGCTCTCCTTTCAACTGAATACTATAATAATAATAAAAAATACATTATATACATTTAGCACTAATTTCAACCAGGTACTCCTTCGTTACTCTCTCTAAAAACCCTTAAAGTTACTCTACACAACAAAGAATATATTCATTTTAATGGTATATTACGTTATGTGGAAATGTCTGAACGTTGGATAATTAATAGTTCTCTATATACATTTACATCTTTGTCATTAACATTACAAATGACTCCCTCCGTTCCAACAGTTCTATGCATTTGTGCATTCCTAGGGTTTGTTTGTATCTAATAATAGTGCAAAGAAGTCATCGTATGACCTTCTCTGCACTGTTCTCTGTGGAATACTGATTCCTTATTAACTGCCTGTGTGGCCTTTTGGATGCATTAAGGCAGGAATCATTGATAGCTCATGTTCAATGCCACGGAGAAGGGGAAAATTGATTGGTATTTCATGTTCTCTGTTTTGAAACTCTCACCTCTGGGCGCTACAACTGTCTTTCCATCTTCCGTCACTATGGTTTTACGCTTTAATGCGTAGCATTCCTAAAAGTTATTTATCCGACAGTCATCCTAGAACCCGAACCGAGAACTGTACTCCTCTGTTTACTCGTGAGGTTTTAGTTGCAGCGTCAACCAAATTTAATTTCTCAATAAATACCTGTTGCAACTGTTTCCTTTTTACTCAAGAAACGTCTTCGCTCTGTCATCCAATAATATTACCTGTCATTGTGATGCTGATGACACTCAACCTCACCTTTTTCTCTCCCTCTGGCAGTACACAGGATGAAGCATTCATTTGTTGATGCCACTCTGACATTTCTGTATGAATTCCTGGCCGGCATCTCAGCTTCAGCCTTGACAAGAGTGAAGCGAGTGCTCTCCTTTCAAGGCTCTTCCTGCCCTCCGCAAGATCTTTCCATCACCACTAACAGCACCACACTGACCCCTGCTGCATGTCAACCATGTCACCGTAATTGCTGACAACCAGCTGTCATTCATCAAACATTTTTTTTTTTTTTTTTTGGTCACAACTGCACCTCACACCTACTGTACATTATATATCAGCACTGCACATCAGTCATTCTCTCACTAAGGATGTGGACAACCTCCCACCTCCTTGTCCAGAATTCCTAAATTACAGTGTGGGATTGGTTTCAAAACAAAAGTTACACAAGAAAAATACATTAATAAAAAAGAAAAAAGTGGCCTTTGTTTTGTTTTTTTGTTCGTTTATCGGACTAGGCCAGAAATTAGAGGCCAAAAAAGAATAGTGTGTTTACGAAACAGAAAATATATATATATATATATATATGTCAGTTAGAATGATGTGAATGGCATGCAATGCAATATTTGGGTTATGATTTGAGCAAGTTTATGCAGGTTAGTACTTGAGGTGAACTCCGACTATCAATATCTATTGCTATGGCAACTACATAATAAAAGTAATTAAAAAATATATATATGCTCAAAAAACCCTGCTTAATCTCTTTGGCGAAGCTTTATATGCAGAGCTAACTTGTCTAAACTAAAAAATATATTTATATTGTCTTTATATTTTTACTTTCATTATACCCCCTGCTTTTTCATGTAATAATGTGTTTCACCCAGCAGACAATATTAAGGGTATTTGCAATTTATTTGATAGGTTTATACATGATTTTACACCCCATTTATCCTAGTTTAAAGAAAGGATCCATCTTCCTGCTCTAGACTAAGCATCCATGTCCAATTTTAGGACCAATTGTCAGGTCAAGAAATTTGCACCGTGCCTGCAATAGACCAATCCATGATACATGATACATACATGATGATGATACATATGCTTGAATGCATTGAAATAAATATCATGACAAAACAATGCAGCTTTCACTAAAATATTGACAGAAATCTCTAATAAATACCTAACTGTTGGCCAGATTTTTATTATATTTTTAATTTTTGGAAAATCATACACATAAAACACTGATGGCTTTATTATTTCCTGACTGCTTGTAAATTCACTGCATCAGTTTGGCAGCTTGCAATTTAATACATCTTATGTTATTATATAAATGATAAAAAATAAAATAAAAAATGAAAAATAAGTGTACTGTTTGTACGTTGTCCTAAGAGCTGTCTCCGGCAGCTCTGTGTGTTTCCATCCACTGCGCTTTCCGGGATCGTGTTCCATTTAGTCTCTGTACAAGTACAGCTTCAACTGTAATTCTTCTTGCTCTGCCTGAGGGCAAAGGTAAATGGAAGCTTCTATCAGGCCCAACCCCACTGCTGCTAAAAGGCTTTTAGCTCTTCCAGTTGAACCCACATGCGGTGGAGCTGACAGGCTAAGCTGCTGAGCCATGTGAAGGACCAGTGAGGAAGAAGGAGAAATGCAGGCGCCATAACTATCTGTTTATTTCAACAGTAGAGACAGAGAATGGGGCCAGGGGGATGGGAACCCATTGACCAGAACAAAAAAGGATATTGTTGTGCAATGCAACAAAGAGACAGACCAACCAAATCAAGTCAAGTAATTTCACTGTACGATGGTTGGGTCGTTTCAGTTTGGAGGTGTTGTTGGAGGGCGCCATTCCAATAATATCATATGTTCTGCATGTTAGCCACATATGCCTGTATGGGGGAAGGGAAGTCGCCCCCTTCCTGTGACTTGGAGTCACACAGACTAAGCCCCTGTTATAAAGCATGTCACGGTCTTTGAGTGTGAATGGTCAAATCATAGCCATTTCTTTGAGAGAAGTGGACTGGGGAGTGTAACTGATTGTAGTTAATGGCAGTCACAGCCTATTTTGTTCGACTTACTGTGTTGCATCTGAAGTCAGTAGCAGCCACTCCATGGCACACTTGGCCTTTTGTTAGATGAAAAGTGTATATATTTTTTGGTTGTTACAGTGAATACAAACATCAGTTTACTAAAGAGATGTTTCTATTGTTTAAACTGTTTTCAGTTCTTCTGGGGATGTAGAAGATTTCCTCTGTGTATTTAACTTTGTTCTCCGTGAGTCTAACCTAACACTATGTGCTTGAAGATTATTTTTGTGCATGCACTTTATTTTTTCAATAAAATCATAAAAGAGAGCAATGCTTTGCAGTGCAGTCCCACTGTTCGAGGGCACGCCACAGTGAAAACGCAACTTGACTGCAGTGGGCATTTACAAAACATCTTTGGACAATGAGTCAACAGAAATAGGTCAAGCTAGTGTTTGCTCCTGCCTCGTCTCTGGACGCGTTTTGTCCATGCAAAACAACTCATGAGATATGTTTTGTGTGTCTATATTTTTTACTTTTCTTACCATCTAACAAGCATTGTACCTTTATCCCCAAACAACTGTTTTACAGTATCTGTTTTTCCACCAATATTCTAAAAAAAAAACCAAACAAACTATAATTAAAACTAATGACTGCAAGGAGCTGGTCATGTGAGGGAGGGGGGCAAGATTTTAACACTTTATCTCGAGGCGTTTTTATGCAACAGAGTAAAGAAAAGCAACAATGGACTCAGTGAAACGACAACACAACTGTCTCTCAAAGAGTCATCATCAAATATGGTAAATAACAGCCTAGAACAGGGATGGGCAAACTAAGGCCCAGGGGCCAGATACGGCCCGTTGAGCCTTTTAATGCGGCCCGCCATCCCTGTCCAAATTAGATAATTTATTTATATTATAATTATACTTCTGTCTTTTCCCTGCAATGCCTGCATTTCCCCAGTAGATAATGTCATAAAGGCTGTTAGAAATTTAGTATTTTGTTTTTTTTTTTTACATGACTTAGATGCCATTTATGTTAGTTCACACTAACGCTCCATCCTTCTGCTCTTGACTCCGCCCTGCGTCCAATTTTAGGAGAAATTATGGCCCAAGGGTCAAAAAGTTTGCACACTCGTGGCCTAGAACAAAAGAGATCAGACAAAAATCACGGAGTTCTTGGTTCTGGAGAACCAGCCAAACTCTTAAACCCATTCAAGACGTTGGTTTAACTAAACGTGTCAAGTTTCTTGGCCATGCTACGTCATGACTAATCGTATTCACTGCACCAAGAATCATAAGACTGTTTCAGGCGAAATGGTAAAGAATCTGGCATTTTTCCATAACTTCCATTGAAATAGTGTTTTTATGTTGTACAAAGTTACTTCTAATATGCCTTACGTTGGGCATCACAATGATCCAGGGAAAATAAAATGTATATATCGGCATCGGTTAATATCGAAATCAGAAATTAAGTGTTAAAGTGTTCGAATATTGAGAAATATAAATATCGGACATCCCCAGTTACATCAATTAAAAATCAAGTTATGTTCTGAGTTTTTTTTTTTCCCTTTAATGACTCAAAACAACAAGTCATTGTGACATTGCAGCTAACAAAATAAAAAAAGAATGATCCTGAAACGATGGCCACTAGTGCCTGTCCTTAGCAACACCTATTGCCAACCAAATTGTCCTTGATACAGAAAAGATCAGGGACGGCTGGTTTAATTTTTGTTTATTTTAGACTTTTATTAACACGGGGTTTCTTTTATCAGCTTCATGTGACTCACATTTTGCTAAACAGCATTCTTCTGCTGTGGTTACAGGTCACAAAGGCACAAGGAAGGAAGTAATAACAGTCACATTAAGGTAGTAAAAACAATTCACATGCAGTATAGACTGTAAAGGAACCCTCTCACCCACCTGTGAGTTTTAATTGTAAACTCATGTGAATAATTTGTTGTTGAGCACAAATAAATATACTTGGAGATTTATATGTTCAAATTAATGTTACAGAAATATCCATAGAGACTGATGGCAAGAATATGGCTGTTACAAACCACTTGTTTAAATATAAATACTTACTGAAGGGGTCTTAAACCTGTGGCTTGCGGACCATTTGCAGCCTAGAGAATGATGTTTTGTGGCCTCCACCTTAATAAGTTTAATATTAACATGCCTCAAATGTTAAGGTTGGATTCACTATTTATTTTTTTTATTATTTCATTTTCATTCTTGTAACCTAGGATTGATAGACTGCTGGGTTGGCTATCCATTTTCAATAAAATATAAATTTACTGTAATGAACTAAACTTGAGACCATCACAGTAAATGCATTTCCACAGATTGATGTACTGAACTGTAGTGATCTCACATTTTTTTGGTAAATCTCTTTGTTTCCAAACCTCTGGTCCACAGGCTCATTCTGGTTCATTTTCTGTTGTTTTCTGAACGAGCTCCTCAGAGATAAACAAGTGTAATTGTCTTTCAAGAAACGGTTTAGTTTGTCATCAATTTGTGTGTTTACCTAAGAGACATGATTTTAAAACCGAAGCTGTTCATTAACCTCCCGTGTTTTTCCGAGAAAACCGTTACTCTTGTTTATTAGACTTTATCATCCCAACAGCATAAAAATACAGCTGTAGACATGATCAAATTAAATGCAAGGAAAAGATGCTTCTTTTGCAACGTTACAGTCATTATCACAGCCCAGTTTTGCAAATAAATCACTTACTTTAATGTACTTTTTATTTGCCTACCCTGTCACAAACTGTTCCCAAATGAACCAGTTATGTTGGTGAAATAGTCGTTGGTATAATGTTTGCAGTGGAATATAATTCACTGTCTATATGTATCAGTAGCCACGATCCCCTGTTGTAGTTTTTTCAGTTCAAATATTTGTCCTCAGACAAAATGTATTGTTTCAAACATCCCTCTGTTTTCTTCTACAGGCATTCAAATTTGTCCTGTTGCCTCGGGGTGTCTGGGAAAACCAGGCCTGTTAAGAGACTGTCCAGACAGCTTTCTGACTCTGCAGGAAAGCAGATGGTTTTTAATAATGCCTTGCTCTCAGCCTTTTGCAAGCCAGCCAACCACACAAATGCACACGTACAAATGTTTCTTCTCTCTACTAACCATTTGCCCAAGTTAATGGCATACCTGTTAAATTAGGCATAGATCATAAAGGATGTGATTTAGGAAAAAAAACATTTCATCAGGTTACTGGCAATGGCTGTGTTTAATTGGTAGTTTGGACCTCAACATTAAAATCCATCTACCATTTTTGCCACAGTCCATGATGCAAAAAAGGAAAAGTAAAACATTGGTATTATTTGTTGGTTTGAGGATTTGTTTGTAACATTTAAACTGTGTACTGCTTATTTCGGCATTTGGTAAATGTGTTTATACCTTTATATATTAATGTCTTTATTACTGGTATGTTTCTTTTTTTCACACCAATTGTTTTGGGGCTGATGAAGTATCACTGGGGCATTATAGCTCACTGGAAGCATGTCATTGTATGCAGCCATGACAACAGAAATGTTGCAATTCGGCATCTTCAACGGCAAGAATGACATGGTTGGACCCAAATGCAGCACTGGGAGGCTTCTCTTTGGGGTTCAAGGTTTATTAAAACAAAACCTGACATTACCTAAACAGACTCTTCACACATGCACTTCACCCAGTACATGAAGCCTATACAACAAACTTTCTAAAAGATTTTGCTTCTTCACCCCAAACCAAGCCCGCCCTCAGAACACACCACCAAACAATGACCCCAAAAAGACTGCGTGTGGGAGAGGTGTATATATAGTAAGGGCACCAGGTGGAACGAGTGAGACTAATAACAAAGACACAGGTAAGTGTGATCAGACTGATTACCCAACACCGGACAACAGCTGGGAAAGGGACAAAGACAAACAGACATCACAAAAAACTGTTTAAAGAAATGTAAAGACTAGAAACAGTAAGTAAAAAAACAACTGCCACAAAAATCACATTGCACCATAATGTGAGCCTTTCTATCACCGTTTTCTCATTCAATTCGGAATCGAATACTGAAGTAGGTAATTCGGGATTCAATCCCGTATTAAATAATCCACATTCGATTCACTTTGCATTCACATCCACTTTAATTTAGTATTTGCTGTCCATTTGATACCCGCTTTGCATTCACACACAATAAGGGAGCGAATGCGCATTATTGGACCATTGCCCATGGTCCAGTTTCAATTTGATCATGTGGTTGTATAACGAGATCTCATTAATATGCGGTTTTATCCAACATGAATTCTGTCAAAAAACGCACAAGCAATTTTGAGGAGTAAATGGATAAGGTTAAAGAAAGATCAAGGCAACGTATGAAAGCGGTGAGAAGGAGACACAAAAAACGAATGAAAAACATAAGGAGATTAAATTTGAAGAAGTGTTTTGTAATCCTGTTCCTAATAATGCAGCAATATATAGCGGTTGACAAGGAGATGAGCTGCTCCCGTAGCATTTTACGAGCCCGTTAAAATAATACGGGTGTTGTTGTGTTCACACACACACAGGGAGCGACAACCGTTTTACTTTTAATTGCTTACACCTGTATTAGTTAATACGATTTTGAAACCCCCGACTAGAGGTGGATTAGCTAATGCGCATTAGTTGAGGAGCGAATGCACATTAGTTTGTAATGTGAATGCAAACGGGGAGCGAAACTGGTTTCGCGTCGCAGCAATACCGGATTAAGTGCCAGTATGAAAACAGTATATGGGTGGTGAGCCCACTGGTTATGTGGGCTGGGACAGTGCTATGCTGTGAGGTTGCACCTCAGTAGCAACTTTGAAGCTGGTGGATTCCAACCTTCTTCTTGAGCCAAGCCTGTTGCCCTAGCTTCCTAGATAGATATTAAAAACAATCAATTGCTTCATTTTACCACCGGAAACATTAGCTAATAAATAGGGATATCCGATATAACATTTACGGACACCGATATTGCCCAAACACTTAACTTCCGATACCGATATGAACCCATACCGATATAGGCAGCAATTTCCCCTGAATTACTGTGATACCAGACTAAATGCATTCTATAAATAACTGTGTACAACATAAACACACTACTTCAATATAAATTATAGAAAAATGACACATTTATTTTTTACCATTTTGTCTGAAACAGTCCTATGATTCTTTGTGCAGCATTTGATGTAAACAAGAAATGTCCAGTGTTGGACAGAATAACATTCCAGAAACATTGATTAACTTTATAAACCGGGCTCATTCAGCCTCACAACAATAGTCAATATAAATGGGCACAGATACAAACAGCTGCAGTATAAGAGTAAAAGACCTCTTTAATCAGAGAAAAAAAATTCAGCATCGTCACAATGTAAACAAAACTTCTGGTTGATGACATGAGAGACGACACTGAACGGCGTTTCATTGGCAAATGTCCCAGAAATACTTATTTCGAATACAACTAGTCCTGACATAGCCCGGCTACAGAAACTCCACACATTTAGTAAAAACAGCGTCTTGTACGGGAGGGAACGGCTGGTTCTCCAGGACAATGAACTCAGTGAAGTTAGTCTGATTTCTTTTGTTCTTCTCTGTTCTTTACCATATTTATCTCTTTTGTTTTTGTCTCTACCTTGTCTCTTCCATTCCATGTTGTTTTTCTTTACTTTGCTTCGTAAAAACGGCTCGTGATAAAGTGTTAAAATCTTACCCCTCACCCTCACATGACCAGCTCCTTGCAGTCATTAAAAATTACAGTTTTCTATCCACAAAAAGTCCAACCACAGACATTTAGTTTATCATTGATCATTGTAGCTTTCTCTTTAAATGACATCATTAACCACGTGCCAGTCAGTACTACAGACTCAGTTCCTCATGCGGAAGTCCAGCCGAAGTCCTGCGCATTTTTTTCCGAGGCCGCTGCTTTGCAGATTTGGATTAATAATATCGGTGGAAAACCAATACCGATATAATCCGATTTTACAAATTATGGTCATACGGCCCGGTATTTATCGGTGGACCGATATATCGGACATCCCAACTAATAAATCAACCCATTTTGATAGTTTGCTATTGTACCTCAGAAAACAATGATCATTTCCCATACAATACATACAATACCCCTAATGGCTTATCCCGTTTTTCAGGGGTTGCCACGGCGAGTCAAAAGTTCCCATTTCACCCTGTCCTCTGTATCCAACCATCTCCATGTCCCCCCTCAGCGCATCCATTAATCTCCTCTTTGGCCTTCCTCTTCGTCCCTTACCTGGTAGCTCCATGTCTAGCATTCTTCTCCCAATATAACGACTGTCCCTCCTCTGAACATGTCCAAACCATCTTGATCCTGATCCTGTCCATCCTTGTCTCCCCCAAAGAGAACATCAGCATCTTTAACTCTGCCACCTCGAGCTCTGGCTCCTGTCTTCTATCTATTCCTAGTGTCTCTAGTCCATACATCATGGCTGATCTCACAACTGCTGCTTGTAAACCTCACCATTCCACTGTTCCCCTTTTCTTTCACACACGTACTCTGTCTTGCTACGACTGACCTTCATTCATGTCCTCTCCAGTGCAAACCTCCACCTCTCTAAGTTCTCCTCTAGCTGTTGCCTGCTCTCACAGCAGATCACTATGTCCTCTGCAAACATGATTGTCCATGGAGACTCCTGTCTGAACTCATCTGTCAATCTGTCCATTACCAGAGCAAACAAAAAGGGACCCGGTCCTTGATGCTGTCCCACCTGCACCTTAAAGACCTCTGTCCTTACAACAGCACACCTCACCATCGTTGTGCTGTTCTCATACATATCCTGCACCAGTCTAACATACTTCTCTGCCACTCCTGACTTCCTCATACAAAACCACAATTCCTCCCTTGGCCCCCCGTCATAGGCCTTTTCTAAATCTACAAAATCACAATGAGGCTCCTTCTGACCCTCTGTGTACTTCTCCATCAACATCCTACAACATCCAAATATTGCATCTGTGGTACTCTTTCTCGGCATAAAACCATACTGTTGTTTACAAATCTCAACCTAGCCTCAACTATTCTTTCCCAAATCTTCATGGTATGGCACATCAACTTTTTACCTCTGAAATTGCTACAACTCTGCACATCACCCTTCTTGTAAATTGGCACAAGAACACTTTTCCTCCACTCATCAGGCATCTTGTCTCATCTGTCTCTTAAATTCTATTGAAGAGCCGAGTGAGAAAATTTACCACTTCTTCCCCTCAGCACTTCCAAATCTCAACTGGTATGTCATTGGGACAAACTGACTTTCCACTCTTCATCCTCTTCGGGTTTTTCTAACTTCATCCTTTCTAATCTAATCTACCTGTTGAGAAACTGGCTCCTCATGTATACGCTTCCTATCATTTTCCTCATTTAACAACCTCTCAAAGTACTCTCTTCATAATCCTAGCAAACCTTCCTCACTGGTGTTGACATTTCCATCTCTGTCCTTATTTAATCTCACCTACTGCACATCCTTCCCAGATGATTTCTCTGTCTTGCCAATCAGTATAACTCTTTTTCTCCTTCCTTAGTGTCTATCTTCTCATACAACTCCTCGTATGCCTTTTGCTTGGCCTTTGCCACATTCCTCTTAGCCTCCCTTGCATCTCTTCTTTGCTAATATCTTCCTCTGAACACTCTCCTGAACCTTATCATTCCACCACTAGGTCTCTGTCTCCTTTCTCTGTCCAGAGGATACACCTAGCACCGTCCTTGCTGTCTCCCTAATGACTCTAGCTGTGGTATCCCATCTGGGAATTCCCCACCACAGCCCAGAACTGCTCTCACTTCTTCACGTCTTCATAACATTCCTCTTTCCTTAACTTCCACTACTTGATCTTCTCTGTCTTCACCTTCTTCCTTCTGCTCACCTCCATTGTCAGCTTGCACACTACCATCCTATGTTCGGCTACACTCTTACCTGCCACCACCCGGTTACGGTCACTTATCTCCCGCAGATTACTTTTTCTACAGAGAATAATCTACCTGAGTGGATTCCACTCTTGGATGTCACCCGGTGTTCCTCTCTCTATTGGAAATAGGTTTTTACCACGACCATTTCCATTCTTTTCGCAAAATATACCACTGCCTGTCCTTCCAAATTTATATCCCCAACTCCAACACTTCCTCATCCCCTCTGTTCCCTTCTCCTACATGGCCATTGAAGTCTGCTCCAATCACCACTCTTTCTCCCCTGTGGATGCTCTCTACAACCAAATCCAGCTCATTCCAAAATTTCTCCTTCTCTGCTAACTCACAGCCTACCTGTGGAGCATAACCACTGACAACATTCACCATCACTCCTTCTATTTCTACCTTCACACATATCAACCTGTCTGACACTCATTTCACATCCACCACATTACTTGCATACTTTTCCCCGATGATCACCCCAACTCCATTTCTCTTCCCATCTAATCCATGGTAGAATAACTTAAAACCTTTCCCACTTGTTTCTATCCCGGCTGCCCTTCCACCTGGTCTCTTGCACACACAACACATCCACTCTTCTTCTCTCCATCATTTCAGCTAGCTCCCTACCTTTCCCTGTAATTGTACCTACATTTAAAGTTCCCACTTTCCAACACTTCTAACCTTTCTCTTTTCCTTCTTAGTCGTGATCAATCTCTCGCCTCTTCTTCTTTGTCTTCGACCAACAGTAGTCCAAATTCCAACAGTACCCTGTAGGTTAACTGGTGATTTCTGCTGATATTTTCTCCAACTGTCACCCTTGTTGGGTTGGATTCGTTATGTCCTGGTGCGAAAAGCAAACAAATAACAATCAATGGCAAGAATCCCAGTATTTCAACTTTGTCTATACTTGCACTGACTACAACAGATAGGCCAGAATACACTCATCAGTGGATTCACGGGATTTACCTGTTATATTTAGTTTGTCGACACAAACATCATTTCTGTTTCCACCTAGTAAACATGAGTGAACACACTTGTGTCACTGTCATTCTCCACCTCGCTCTCTCACAGAACCAAGAGGCAGGTCAGCATACAACATCCTGAAAGACACTTGAAAACAAGAAGAGTTTGCAATGTGTTGGAAACAAACACCGCAGAGCTCCCTTCAACACTGCTGCCATGCTTACTCTGAGGTGCACCTGGTGACTGTTGTTGTTGTGAAGACACGCTCACAAGCTTCCTGATGGGTGGGCCTGTCAGTCAGACACACACATCCCAGAGCACATGGGGACTGTGTCTGACTTTCAGTCCTTCATGGAGGCAGATAAGATCAGTAGATAAAGTCAGCGTCGACATAAAACAATTGGCCGATCACCGATAACGAAAAAAAAAAAAATATCGACCCCACACTGATCAATCGGTCTGCCAATAAAGCCAGGAACATCTTGTCAAATCAGGGCTAAATCGATGCTTGCAATTATTGTAGTCAGAAAAGAGGACAAAGTCATTCATGTTTGGAAGTTGACGTAGGAACATGGGGAATAGAGTCTCCATCGCCGTTGGTGGATAAATAGTCCATACCACCTGAAGTTCTCCTAGGCTATTAGCTGTCCAATAGTCTACACTCTCCCCTCCACCTGGCAGGCATTCCTCACACTCCAACTTCTTCCAGCTGCAGCCACCTTCAATGCTGTTCTCACATAAAATATTTCTCACATGTGCCGTGCATTTAATAGCGGTTGGAATCCCATTTTACTCCAGGGTTTCACTCCTGGGCAAGATTGAATCCCATGGATCTGTGAGGGGCTGGTACAGTACAGTGTGATTTGGGTGGTGGATGTGGAGATTGATGCCCACACCGTAAGGATGTATGTTGTCATATTTTACCAAATTCTTCTTAATTTTTCTTCTCCAATCTCTTTTGCAATAGTTACAAAAGATTTTATATAAAAATATTATAATTAATACACGAAATACATCTTGTTTCATAAAAAGCACGGCCCTAGTTTAGACCTAACCAAACATTTCATATAAACATCACTATAATGCTTTTTACTGATTTAACAATGACTATATTTTGTCATAAACTTACAATACACTGTATAATAAGTTGACTGTGATACTTGTTTTGCCAAAAGTGAACAAGGAAAAAGAAGGTTCTTGCCTGTTCATCCTGAATCCATCAATTCTCTGTCTGGGAAAGGTTGTTTCACAATGTTCTTGGAGTGACTCATTTTCTCAATTTGATGCCATTTGATTAATGTTTCCATTAATTACTATAGCTCACTTGGGTGAAATTTAAATTCAGCAGGACAAGTGTTTAGGCTAGAGCAAAACATTTATTAACACCTTAAATTAAGAATATGTAACTGTCCTTTCCCAAAGACTGCCTCCAGCTCTTCAGCCCTGATTGATAGAGTGTGGGCATGTCGCGAATAAAGTCCTGTTAAGCTGTAAAACCTTTTTTAATCCAAAACGGCCTCCAGCATGGGTGAAAAAAAAAGGAAACTTTAATCTTGAGTTATAGAGGCAAATGTATTGGAGTTGCAAGTTTGGTCATGGAGTTTCTTCATATTTAAACAGTGATAATTTTTTTACAATATTTTTCTTCAGGGCGGACATTTTCATAAGTCAGCTCAGGGAAAACTCAGGTAAAGTAAATCATTAAAAATGATCCTGCAATATTTCAGACGGATGTTCTAGGTTCCAGACATTACTTCAGTGAATGTTGTTAGTTCTATTAAATGTTTTGGATGTCAACAGCGATAAGACCTATAGATCAAGGAAAACTCACCATCTCTGTCATAAAATACCTTCTCAAATATATGTATATTTTGGATTTACATTGAGTGAACATTGGCGATTTTAACCTGACCAATACTAAAATATAATACCCTCTGCAAAACAGCAGCGATGAATTTTAACATTGTGAAATACCAAAGGACAGTGGGTGGACTGGGCTTCTTCCAGACAACTGTACAAACTCTACGGAAATCAAAATCAACACATCTTTGGTGGAATCCCAATGTGGCCTCTTCTAGTTTAACTTTGTTCATCTGCGAAAAAAAAAAAAAAATACTGGGAAGAAAATATGATTCGAAAAAGGACTGCTTCTGTTCTATGTCCAGCGTTTTTATACTTGGAGTGATCTCTGACTGTATAAATTTAATTTAAAAGAACTGTCTGAGGATGTGTGGGGACAGGTTTACAGGATAGTTGTGAGACCAGCCATGATGGCTGGTTTAGAGACACTAGGAATAGGTAGAAGACAGGAGACAGAGCTGGAGGTGGAGGAGTTCAAGATACTGGGATTTAAGAGAGACAAGAATGGACAGGATCAGGAATTAGATCAATAGAGGGACAACACAGACAAGAAAGTTTGGGAAAAAAAGCTAGAGAAGCCAGATTGAGATGGTTTGGACATGGTCAGAGGAGGGACAGTGGTTATATTGGTAGAAGAATGATCCTAGAGATAGCGCGACCAGGTAGGAGACGAAGAGGAGATTGATGGAGGACTTGGAGGAGGAAAAGGGTGAGTTAGAAAATGTATGGCACTGGGTCATTAGTAATAGAAATAACTGCCTGCAAATGATATGTTATGCTCCCTATTGAGAGTGAGGTATGTAACAGTGCTGTATTCAGTTGACTGATAATGAGACAACAAAAAGGTGTTTATCACCTGTGTTAATTATGCATTTTCTTCTGTTGTTTTTTTTTAATAATATGCATATTGCAAATATTATTTTCCTTTTTTTAATCAAACATTGCAATAAACACTCTGTAAACATTTGTATGATAATAATTGTGATGTCTGTCTGTCCCTGTTCCTGTTGTGTGCTGACTGGGAAGAAAACCTGGCGCCCTCAGTATATATACCCTTCTCCCTCAGTCTTTACTGGGATCATTGTAAGTTAAAGTCTGTTTGTTGCTCGACTTTCTCTGTGTGTTTGGCTAAGTCCGGATCATATTTTGTCTAGTTTAGCCTGTTAGTCTTGGATCTGTTCTCTGTTGCTTCCACTCCCTGCTCTGTTCCTGTCTGGTCTTTGTGCCAGTGAGTTTTGATTCATCAGTTGCCTTTGTGAATAAAAGCCTGTTTTCACTGTGTAAGAGGTTCACTGTGGTTAAGTATTGTTGCCGTACCAACACCCTTTGGCCTGCTCACCTTCGGCACTAGACTAATACTGATGAACTTGTCAAATACATTTTTTTTACACTGGGCCACATCAGCAATGCAGTTGCCCTTGAAGGGTTGGTTGGAACTGTTAAAGGGTATGGATGTTACTACCGTATATTTTAATAATATTTTTTTTTTTTCCCAATGGTTTTTATTTATCGATGTAAGTGATTTTGCATATCAGTCATTGCAATAAAGGCTTAACAGCACAGACTTTATCAAAATGATACAATTGTTTTCAAGGTTCCTTAGAATAAACGAGGTGAATGAGTGGGATGCATTAAGCCCGCAGGCCTTGAGACACTCATCAGCTGCAAGACAATCTTCTAGTTGAAGTACAGACTAGGGCTGGGTTAAAAAAATGTGTTAATAGGACGATATCGATTCATAAATCCAAAAATCGATCTTTTTTTGTTCCTTCTTTTCCCAACAACTTTACGTAAACTCATGCACCACAAGTGAATTTGTTTTACATGTGAGTTAACACACTCGCACGTAAGACAAATGTAAAAACAACATGGCACTAAAATCTAAAACTAGTCTGCCTAATTTTGGGTCAAGTCATGGTAAATAAAAAATGCATCATGGATTAATATGTCTGCCTTGAGTAAATTTGTGATGGATATAAATGTAAAAAAAATACATTTTTTTAATAAGCAAATAGATTAAGTTTCAATTTTAGCTTTGATTCTTCTGAGAATAACGTTGGTACCGAACTATAATTGATATGACAAAAACTGAATCGAAAACCGAACCGAATCGTGAATTGAATCGAATCGAACCTTTGTGAATCGAATCGAAATCTATTTGGAAAATTTGAATCAATACCCAGCCCTAGTACAGACATATATTTATTTAACATGGGTACAACTTCAGGCAGCAAGCCACATAGGTGATTCAAAAATGGTTGTTATTTTCTTCCTCGTGCTCGGTTATGATATTTCAACCAGCACTGGTCTAACTTTTTTTGAAGACAGGTAGAGATGGTTTGTTGAGTTTCTCTTATGTAGAAGAAAATGTTCTTGTGCCAAAATCACATTTCATAGGATGGTCAGATTTGTCTTCACAACATTGTCTAATTTTACAAAACAACAGACAACTCCTGCGGGTATGATGGCGACAAAGTAAGCAGCGCTTGCTATGTTTACATGATTGAACCAGACAACAATAACTATGCTGTAAATTCTTTATGAAGCTGCAAAACATAGACAATCACCGCTCTTTGTAATGTGTGCAGCACAGTGATGAAGCCTCAAAGCACTGACAAAATGGGCATTGTGTCAAAAAACATTATTATTTATTTTGGTAATTTACTTGGCCTAACGTTTTTTTCACATAAAATGCAGTTGGGTTCTATATCAAGACATGTGACATTGTCTACTTTTTTTCTGTAACTTCTCTGGGTTGCTGCAAAAGAAATGTTAAAATGGAAAAAAAAAAGCTCCCTTTAAAAAATGTACTGTCCAACAATAGCAACTCTAAATTGCTTTTGGGTAAAATATAATATGGCACCTCAAGGTTTTTTTTTTTTTTTCTTTTTCTCAAAAAAGTATTGTGATAAATATAAACAGTTCAACAAGGGAAGAAAAAAAACCCCAATATTTTATGAGAAACATCCATTCATCTCCATCTGCTTCTCCGTTCCCAGGTCAAAGGGACAGTTGGCACCATAAAATTCACACTGATCCATACTGTGAGCCCTCCTGTAGGTGATGAGCCCACTTGAGGTTCTGTGGTTCAGGCCGGCGGTGCTATGGTCAGAGCAAGTGTCAATCTGAGGCCTTGTGACACATGTCCACTTCCTTAACCGCTGGGCCACCTCTGCTGCCCAGAAAAGGTAAAGAGTCTCTTAATAATTGTGTTTTTGGTCATCATGGAGCCAGATAGTGTATGACAGTGGTCCCCAACCACCGGGCCGTGGACTGATACCAGTCCGTGGCTCAATTGGTGCAGGGCTGCAGAAAGATAAGGCTTCACTTGCACTATTTTAATTTAATTTATTCTGAAAATTGATTGGATCCCCATCTGTTTTGAATCAGGGCAGGTCCCATATGGTAAATAAACGGCAACTGCCCGCCTCTTGCACCGCATTCTCTGTCTGATGGAGGATGTCCAGAATGTAGTGACTCTTTAATCAGGCAATAAAGTTTTAAAACTGTCTCAACACTTTGACATGAAGAATTCTGCATTAAAATACAAACGGGATTGTATCAATTTTAACTATTAGGCCAATTAAGTTGCATACAAAGTGGATAAATGTTGATTATTAAACTTAAACTTAAACTTAAAATAACTGCTTTAAGCTGGATGTTTTATTTTAGTTATGGTATTTATCTAAAATATTGCCAGATATTTAACTTTAACATTCAGTCTGTGGCGCCAAAAAGGTTGGAAAACACTGGTGTGTGACGTGAGGAGAGATCAGCCAGACTGAATCCTGGACACACTCGACATACAGTACAACTGTCCAAAATTGAAGTATTGTATCTCAGTGCCAGTATGTAAAATTTGGCTCTGTGTGTCTTTACAATATATGTATTTTTTTTATTATTATTATTTTTGATGGAGGAGGTGAGTGACAACACTCACAGCAGGTGTTTCAGAATAATATGATGTGACTGCTGTGCTGATGAGCAGAGAATGTTGTGTGAGGCCATGATGTCAATCATGTGAGGAAGTCAAAGCAATTAATAGGAGGCCATTTTGTTTCTGTGCTTCCTGAATTCTGCAGGATCCACAAGACATTTGAATGGTTGAAAACGTTGACCACCTGTGTGTTATACACAAAGGAAACTAAAGAAAAAGGCCATACGTCCCTGTATTCTCCTGCTTCTTCTTTGCCTTACCAAGCCCCTGCCTACTTCACACTATGTGTCATGTATTCTATTCTCACTGGTCTCCAACACCTACCTGCTTATTTTTAGGATTTTGCCCTGCGCCTGCACCTTTTGCCTATTTGCATGTTTTGTTTTGTTTTTTTCTGCAAACTGTCAACCACTGTCTTACTGCCTTCACAACATAACAATTGATTATTGTCCAAATTAAATTAATGAGTCAAAGTCAAGTTTACTGCAGGCCAAAATTAATATTTCCTAAAGCAAACACATATTTGAATGCAGTTTTTTTTTTTTTCTCTCACAAGCAACTGACAAAAAAAAAAAATGCTTGTGTTTTGATATAATGCATTCATTGCTTATACTACACATCCTGCCAGTATATGAAGGCTTGGTTGGCAGGCCACTCTAGTTGTTATTTGATATAAACTTGTGGGCCAAATATAATTACATTTTGGGCCAGATTTGGCCCCCGCACCTGAGCTTGACACGTGTTAATACTCTCTTGTGCATTGTCTTTGTGACAAACAAGCTACAGTAGTAGTCGTTGTTGACGTCCTTTGCCATTTCCCATACATTCGTGAATAAATCTTGTTCCATCATTTCCAAAGTGTAGCTATTAGAGCAGAGTGCACGTATAAAACGAAGACGACAGCTTTGTTTACACTCGCCGCCTGTGCATCATACATTGGGTTGTGCTACATTCATTTTCCCTTTATTGGTTTTTCCTGCCCTTCATTATGACTCCCGTTGTACGTCAGACTCTTCTGATGTTTGTATGTCCTATATCATGCTCTTACCACTCTGAAGTGCAAGTGAATTACTTGTCATTGTTACACAGCACGCTTCTGCACACAACAAATTGCGACCTCATTGTTTACCCTATCAGCATAGCTCAAGCACCGGGGGAGCAGTGTGTTGCGACGGATGCTCAGGGCACCTTAGTGGCAACTAGAAACGTTAATCCAGCCATTTTCCTTTATCATCAAGCCACTACTGCCCTTGTGTTAGAGTAGCTGAGTGATATATGTACTATTAGTATTTAGGTTCTGACCGTAATTGATACTCAAAACCCAGAGGGAGTGATGTGCACTTGTCAAAAGTACAAACATGGTAAATCCACAGGGTAGGAGGAACACCTGATCCTTTTAGACTCCAGCATCAGCCCTCTAACCTGAAGTGTTGTAGCGGCACAGGGGATTGGAGAAACAGGTGAAACCCCCTGACACTAATTACCCCGCTCCCAGGCTGGTAAATTAAACCCAAAAGTTGTTTCAAGGAGAAATTAAATTATCAGAAGAGGTGAAGGTTGTTATGATTCTGTTATTATGTCTGTATCCTACACCAATCTCTGTAACCACTTCTGCTACGCTGTAGGAATCAATACAAAATTGAGCTATGAATTTGATTAACCGTAATTTGCCTGGCAGTTCAACCAGCTACCTGCTGATGAACGCCGTTGGAGAACAACAATATTTTGCTCCTGTCTAATGCAGTACATTTTTCTAACATGATGAATGTATTTCTAGTGGACATCTGTCAGGTTCCTGTCAAATGCTATGTTTTTTTTTTTTTTCCAACTTTAAAATTTATTGAAAATAAATTCTAGTCCTGAGAAAAAAAGAAAAAAAAAAAAAGGCTTGGGTACGCAAGGCTCAAGGTTCGAATAAAACAGTCAAGTTGCCGCTAAGCACTGTCCCAACCCACATAACTTCTTGTTACACCACCCACAGACAGGCTGACAGTATGGTGCAGTGTGATTTGGGCAGCAGTTGGGGAGACTGGTGCACCTGCAACCTGAAACAGCTAAGCAGATGAGGATGACTTAATTAATCAATGAGCTTCAAGTATCTCACATGAAGTTACTCAAAAATACCATCTTTGTTTGCCAAACAGAGGTAAAAAAAAAAAAAAAAGACCAAAGTCTAGAGACCAATGAGAAACTGACATAAAAATTATTACATTAAAAACCTAATTTTTAATTTCTGTTATACTGAATCTTCCCATTGACCACTAGCTTTTCTTTTTTTTTTGGACAATGGTGTGACAATTGTTCTCATGTTTCTATCTTTTGATTGATTTTGCTGAGCTCAGTACATGTTGACAAATGTGAGATACTAGTTATAGTATCTCACTAGTTTTTTTTTTTTTTTTTTACTAAACCATAGATTCAACCCTACATTGTTTGTGTACTGTGCATCAATCATGAAGATCGCAGCAGCCTTCTAAACACTACAGCCATCCAATTAGGTCAAACCCTGGGACCCTTGCATCTTCACACCCTCCCCCCATGAGACAAGGGCCGCAGAGGGATCCTTAGTGTACCCAAAGCAAGGATGCTAGCATTATCTACGCCCTTCCCCCCACCCTACTCATATTCCAGCAGATGGGAGCTTGCATCTATCACTGACTGCTAAGCCTCGATGAACTTTGGTAGAGAGATTCTAAATGGGTTTAGCAACTACTGATGAGAAAAGCATGATTCGCCTGAATAAGAGGATTTAAAGTGGCAAACACCCTAATGAGTGAATAGCCAATTAAACTGGATTATTGAGCAAGCCTTTAAAAATGTATCCATAGCAACACTTCAGGAGTTAAATGGTCAATGCTGAAAAAAACAGAAACCTGAAAAAAAAAGGAATTCCTAGGGGATTAATAAAGTTCTATCTAATCTCTAATCTAATCTTAAAAACAATTTCCCTTTTAAATTCCTTCCCAACTGTGCTGGTCATGTCTGAGGAGGCGATAAGAGCAGTAAGTGACTGAAAGAGTGATGACAGCACACTTGCCCAAGGTCCCTGTCACATACAGAGTGTGAAAGAGAGAGATGCCAAAAATATGAAGACCAAGTGAATGGAAATGGAAAGAAAGGGAACTTTTATTTCCCTCCAGTGTCTGCTGGACTGTCACTTCTGACCAGTCAAGCAGTGCAGCGCCAGCCTCCAACCAAACTCCAATCTTACCAACCATCACACAGTGCTGTGGTCATCACTTAAAATGTATGCAAAGCACTCACATACTCAGAGAGTGGTAGAAGAAAAAAAAAATATATATATATATATGTTGTTTCTAATAATTTGAGATGAATTAATTTTGTTGTGCTGGAAGAACTGTAGGTTTAGCAGCTTAAGACGGTTGAAAATGAAAGAGACAATATAACACAATCACTGCTCCTCCCTGTGTACAAAAGAGACACTGCACACAGTTATCCAGAGGCTGCCTCAAGGTTTTATTTTCTAATTTTCATTTATTATGCCTTGAGCAGGGATTCCATCACCGCACCCATTGAACAATTGCCCAATGGACCTATAACAAAGCCTTTTTGATTACTTATTTCCCTGAGGGACATGTAATATATTCGAACCTAAAATCTGACCAGGGTCATATATTTGTTAAACTCAATATTGTCACTGCTGTTGTGAAAATGTTACTCAGTAAATGTAATTATTGCACAAATAAATGCAAAAAGAAAAAAAAAGATACATGTCTCGTGTCTTGTTTAGGTGTAATTAATGTGTTGCTCAAGAGACACAATGGCCTGGACGTCATATTTGTCCAGTCTCCCTGGGATGACATGTTTTAGGTTCAGCTGACTTGTAGCAACTGTTGCCAGGAACTGGTACTGGCAACGGCTTGGAATTCACTTTTTTATCCAACATATAAGCATATTATTGTAAAAGGTCATCCAACTCATTCTTATTCAGATGGTGCTTGTATGGCAATGTTTTTTTTACTATTTGACAAATTATATTTATTTTGTTTTAAAATTTTAAGGTAGCACCTTTTTACAACATAAAAAAAAATCTGCAGTGGTCTTTATTGTTTGTAACTTCTTCTCTTTTCTTGTTGGGAAATTAGTACTGCAAACATAATTATTGAAATCAAAAACATATTTTGAATTCAAGACAAAAAAAAGTAAATATAGTTATGATGATTTGGGGTTCAAAACCATTTGTATTCAAGCATGGGGAATACATTCATGCAGAAATGATGAATCTCACTTGTCCTAGCTTTGCCATGGTTAAACAAAAATTCACCATATTTTCTGTAGATACAAGGAGCTTTATTTGTCACATGACCGTGAAATAAAGGTGTGGTAGCTCACGATTGTGCCAAGCGTCCATAAAAGTAAAATAATATATACATATTATGCTATATAATATATATATATATATATATACATGTATAAGTATGTATACACACATATTTGTACATGTGTACGATTGTAAATATTAAATAGCAACTGTTGTAAACAACAGCTGTATATGAACAATAGCTGGGAAAAACATTTCATTAAAGAATGTTGGCATCCGTAAAATAAACAGTAAGAAAAAGGCATGCAATACAGCTTTAAAGTTAAAAAGACAACCCAAAGACATGTTGACTTAGCTGGATTAGTCAACATCTGCTAAGAGAGTGTGAGTTTCGTCAGATCCAATTCATCAGACTTGTGGTTTCATTGGAGGAAGTTCGGTATCAGGATAAGTACTGGCCATCTGCTGGGGTGAAGCAGAGCATGTCCTCTAAAGTGTTCTAGGCTTCATCTGTAAGATAACAGGAGGAGGTGATGTGTGAGGCAGAACTTCAGTGACCTGACCAACTGGCCAACAAGCTTTGATTACCTGCTTGTGGTGCCCACCGACCTTCTTCACTTGACCTTTAAACAGAGTGGCTGCTGAAAACCTAACTACAGGGTTCTTACAATAGAGGAAACAACACAATCTTAAAAAAAATATATATATATATATCATTCCACAATATTGAAAAACATGCTATAACACAACCCTCCTTATATTTCATCCCCAACTTTTTATTTAATTTGACAAATTATGACAATATACAGATGCGCAAACACTCTCTCTGGAAAACACACGATGAGAGAGAGTATTGTTGTTACTGGAGACTAATAAATAAGGACACAGGAGAAAGTGGTAAACCAATGAGCCAGGATTGTAAAAGACATTTCAAGGGAGACCAGGGCAAACTAAGGCCTGGGGGCCGAATGCAAGCCGTTTTGCTTTTGAGTTGTCTTCAAACTTGTCCAAATTATACTTTTTGTTTTAGCTTGTGAGTCAAAATAATTGCCCATGCCTGTTTTAGGGGTTTTTCAGGACAAGGTGAACAGTGTAGCACCGAAATGCAATACTGAAGACCAGCAACATACATTCGTGTCCACGAGCTGCCATGGCTGCCTCCGAGGTGCGTTGAGCATAGCATCATCCCGGCCAACATAACTTTGAGTGGACTCACCACCTACAGGAAGGCTCACAGTATGGTGCACCCTGATTTGGGTGGCAGTAGTGGAGACTGTTGAGACGATAACAGAGGATGAAGATGAATGAAAAATGTGTGAGGTCTGTCTATGCCTCTCCCTGCTGTTTGTCTGGTGGGGGTTAATCATTGTGATCACAGTCACCTGTGCCTTGGTCATTAGTCTCACTCATGTCACCTGGTGCTCTTAGTGTATATATGTATATATATATATATATATATATATATACCC
>JAFBJS010005381.1:31254-43669 GCA_016785265.1 Paraplagusia blochii
TGGTTTTGTGTTCATTGTTTCCCCCAGGTGATAAACCTTTAGTGGAACAAGGCATTAAGATGAACAAGGAATTGAAGAAAACAGCAGAGTGGTCTGATAATTTTTTTTTCCATGACTGTATGTTTACATCAGGCTTTCACTTTGGCCCTCAGGCAGTGTCTTTGTCATTGGTGAGAAACCTTAGGGTTTATTATCCTGGTCAAGTTCAGTTTTCCAAAGGGCTCACCTCACTGAGAAAGATATGGCAGTGTGCAATGTGATTTGGGTATCAGTTGTGGAGACTGCTGTCCCTGTAACCCATTAGCAGATGTACATGAATGGATTGATGGATGGAATGTTGACATCTTGATGCCATCCAAATTGTGCGTATCAGAATGTTGATCATAATTGAACTGAAAGCCAGCATCCATGAGCTTCACCGTGTTCTACAACAATGATCAAGACAAAGCAATGGAGGAAGGATGTAATGATAGATGGATGGATGGATCTTTTAAAGACTAATTTCCGCTGCGTTTACAGCACTTTTCCTAAAACGAGGCATTTTGCTTCACAGACAAAATATATCAAAGGCCAGGGAGCTGTCTGCGAAACCTAAAAATAAAGATTCATGAAAAATTAATGCCTTTGCAATATCGCTGTGGGATATAATACTGCGGCACGCTGCAAAGCAACGGCAACAAAAAGAAAGACAAAAAACAAGCAATTTGCTTTTGCGCTGGATGACCTATATTTACATTACAGATTGTAACTTTAAATAAAAGGAAAAATGGAGTGGAAGAAAAGCCCGGATGGCAATAAAGCATATGAGAGCAGAGTGATAATAAGCTGCATTAACCACATCTGCAGGGAGTGGGCCTGGGGAGAGGCTACTTGCCTAGTGAAGTGTAATCTTCTGTGGCCCGGACTCTGTGACAGCCCAGCATCTTGAGTGGTTTTGGGTGGAGCCACTTGGGCCCTGGAACAATGCAACGAGTTCACTGTGGCAGGTAGAGGATACAAATAACACACATATAGCATAAACACAGGAGGAAGGCATCAGAGCGTGTAGGAGCCCAGCGTGAAAGGTAGATAAGCGGTGATATAGAGAGAAAACTAGATGTTGGAAAGGGGACTGTGGGGAAATTGGCTGCAGGGCATGAAGGAAAAAGAGAGCGAGGGAAGATAGGAAGTAGTCGGCAACAACAAATAGGAAGGAGGAAGAGATTTGGTAAGACTATAAGGAGGAAAATGTTGGGAGGGGAATGACAAGAGGGAAAGCAGAATGGAGAACGTTAAAAGAATAAAACACAAGGTAAACGTGTACAAAACGGAGGATGTCGGAAAAGAATAATATCGTAGACAATCTCACTGTCAAGGTGAAGTGTCACCGGTTAAAGAATAAAGTGGTTCGTACAAACCTGGATGACAGAAACAGTGTTATACAGTGAAAGTGCTTTGTTTAAGGCTGCGGTCTGGTTCATGCAGCAGGTTGTCAACTTGTGTTGGCTGAATTATTGTATGGAAATAAGCAAACAAGATTGCACACGAATTATATTAAGCAGTTTGTTCAGGGCATCAAATAAAGAAATGTTTGCCTTAATCAGCCAATTTGTTTTGCATCATGTTTCTGCGTGAAGGCACTGTTTACAGTAGTTCCACAGATTTCTTGTCAGGATCAAATTTATGTTTGGCTTTGTATTTTAAGCAGCGTTTAAATTAAGAGGCAGAACCTCATGATAAATAGAAGTTGGAAAGAAGACTTACTTTTCCATTTATGAAAATGAATACGAAAACCTGCAGTCAGCAATCCTCTACGCAGTGATGCTGTTGTGCTGATGCCAGACACACTTTCAGTTGTAAATGGTTTGGATATAATTAGCAGCACGTGTGGATTCTAACCTGCTGGTTGGCAATGTAACTTTCAAGTTGGTAGAAGTACAGTCATGGAAAAAAAAAAAAAATGATTAGACCACTCTGCTGTTTTCTTCAATTCCTTGTTCATCTTAATGCCTTGTTCCACTAAAGGTTTATCACCTGGGGGAAACAATGAACACAAAACCATGCAATGACTAAAAGCACTGTATTTGTCAGTACAATGTTATTGCTACTGACGTAGGAACGGAAGTGATTTTTGTCACTGTCAATAAAACCATGCAAAATGGCCAGAAATCAGCTCTGAAATTAAACTGAATTATGAGCCTTTTTTGTTGTTATTATATTTGTCCAGATTAATGTAGATTAAGTGGAAGCAGACTTTTAAATGGACAGGAAATTAAAGAAAGAGTGGTCTGATATTTTTTTTCCATGACTGTACATCAGCGTCCCAAAAATGTCACAACCTGACAATATTGAGTCTGATTATTCACTTGTAGTTGCACATTTGTCACGATAAACTGAGATTCAATCATCATTGTAACCCATGAAACTCAACATTCCTAGATTTCTTAATTTCCCAAAAGAAACTACCAATGGATTAATACATGTAACAGGATTAATACATGACTCTGAGACCCCACAGATACGGAATTTCAGGGAGGCAGGTCAGAACTTGGTTTGTTGGAAATGAAAACAAGGATGGATGCACCAGAAGAGGGTCCGAAGTCTGAGGACAGTGGACGTGAGGAGTGTGTGTCAGATGGCAATGACCTGCCTCCGTTGCTCCATGTCCGACGCCCAGGCAGACTCTGCAGCAGAGTGGCAGGGGAAAAGACAGCTACACAGGGGCTGTTTGTTTTCTACTGACGGTGGATCACATCTGATTTGTACCAAGTTGATAAAGTTCCATTGCAAAATCTATCTTTCTGTCTATCCATCCATCTATCAGTTTCTATCCATGACCAAAATTTATATTTACAGATGGAGAAAAAAAATTCTCTATAGATTCAGACCCATTTTATTAATGGATTTAAGTCATTTCCATTATTTACAGTTGCTTTTTGACTTAAGTTTGGTTAAAAACCTGAGTGGAACTGTTGTCCTCAATGATTATTAATCAATCCACAGTCCCTCACAATCCACTTGACAACCAGTTCGTTGGACAGCCGTAGAGTTATTTACTGCCGAAGCCTTAGACTGAAGCTGAAGCCTCCACAAATACTCGCTGAGTTGTTATTTTTACGGTTCTCTGTGAAATCAACTGACTGTTTTGTTAGGTGAAGAGGAAGTGGAATTAATTAAGATAATTTAGAATAATTGGATACAAAAAAGGTGTTTTTTTCTGCCCTGTGTTAAATCAATTTACAATTGTATTAAGAGAGGCAGGGATTTGTACATGTGAAATTGTAATAATTGCGTTTGCAGTTTTCAGCTTATCATATTTAATGTGCTTAAATTTTATTAATGTCTGCCTCTTTTTATTTTTTTTCAATATCTCACACACTATTGCCTTCACTTGCTTTTGCTAAATAGATCCTAGACTAGCATCTGTAAAAAGAAAAATTGAGCTGTTTATTTATAAAATAGCAGCTCAATATCCTATATCATTCCTTTATTAGTCAAATGGGCCACAGTATCATATCATAGTGAAAACCACTTAATACTATTAACCTTCCTCTTAATTGCTTTTTTTACTTGACCCATTTTCTAATATGTTTTTGCAACACAAATTTACTTTTCTCCTATTTCACAATGGACAGAAGCCATCCCTCAGTTTTCCAGTCAAACCATTTTATCAGCATTCCTTCAAGTTGTGACCGGACTTTTTCAACGGTGAAGATCCAGCCTCATCCTCATTCTTTTCCTCACTCCATTTTTTTTTTTTTTTTTTTACGGCTCTGTTGTTGTCTGACCTTTAAGGAATGAGTCTGGTGGAAAAAGGGAAGAGAATATTGGGAGGCCCGGGAGATGTGCACACCCACCAGAGAGATGGACACACACCAACACATGGAAAGTGGGGGCACTTAAAAGCAAATGGGAATGGGAATGAAAATAGAGACGCATCAGCAGACGCAGCAGCAGCTGCTGCTGCTCTAAGCTGCGGGGTGGATGCAAGTTGGTCGGTGCGCACTAGTGAGGTGGAAAAGTATGGACGTCACATCGTGCTGGGTGGTCAATAGCTTTTAATAAAAGGGAGTGAGAACAAAGACAAGCAATTTGTGGACACGGCAGTTTTTTTTGTTTTTTTTTTAAGTATTACTTGAAATTGTCTCCCTTTCAATGGAACCAAGGTGGTGCAATTATACAAAGTGACATGTGGTAATTTGCCTCAAAAAGGGTTTAGTATGAAGGCAGATTGGTTGGCCGTGTATTTATTATGCCTTATATGGTGCCCTTAAAACTATTTCCTCTCAGCCCCAACTCCATATTGTTCAGCATTTGTTTTCTGGGTCTTGTCATCATTATTATCTCCCTTAATTCAATGTTAACTATCCTGAAGTATTCTTCTTTGCTACATTGGAAAAAGAAATGGTTACAGATATAGCCAGAAATATATAGCCAGAAAACATGGAATAAGAGACGGGCTCTAGCTTGTGGTTAGATAATGGCTTTAAAAGTAACTACGGCAACAAGTCATTCATTCGTCTTCATCTCCATGGTCACTGGGACAGCAGTCTCCTCCACTGCCACCCAAATCACACTCCACTGCAGGTGGTACACACTCTCACAACCTATGGTCTTACAGACTCAAGTCTTCTGGAAAAGCAGTACTGTAATTCCCGAACTTTTTTTCTGGGGACTATTTTTAAAATCACAAAACCTTGCGTATCCGCTCTACTCATGTTTTTCTCATGGACTGGACCGTGTTTTAACAACACAGAGTAATAATAGTTACTGGGCTTCCATTTTATGTTGTGTGCATATAAGGACGCCACCAAAATGCCACTGGTTTATTGAAGACATGCTTAAGTGGACGGAACTGGAATCATCAATGAACAGCTAAAAAACAGCAACCAGACCAACTCGGATAATGACGAGGCGAAACCAAGAATGATTGACCCTGAAATTGCTCAACTGTTGAACTGAGACAACAATGATGAATTTGTGAGGAAAAAGTCAGTGTGTTGTTTTGTATTTTATCTGTTAACTAAAAAGTCAGGTATCCTATTTCATGTGAGCTTTAACCAGGTGTCCTTATGTATGACAATAGACCATAAGTAGATTATATATTGACAGTAGTGTAATGGTGTAAAAAAAATAAGTTAAAAATATCGAACGAAACATAATGCAAGAAGACCGCCCCAAAAAAATCACTTGCCACCCATCTGATGGTTCAAAACCCAGTCTTTGGGGAGAAATGATATAACGTAACAAAATAAGTTTTACTGGATTTGTATTTTAAGTTAAGTTTGTTTTTAATTTTAGCAATATTAGATTTCCAGATGTCTACTACTTACGTAGTAGTAGACATTACTATGTAATTCTTTTCAGTCAAATTCACAGATACTAATAGCAAGCATAAAATGAAAAAAAGTATGAACGTTTGCATTATTACAATGTTTTATTTCATTTTTAATATAAGTCGCAGTGTTATTTGTGTGGCAGCGGTGGATACTGCTGCCCTTGAGAATGAATGAGCTACCTTTTTTCTTCACCAGGGGTCGCCATAAGTGCACTCAGTGTTTTAGACTGCTGTGTCAGACGACGTGTTGTCTGACAGCCTTCATTAGAGGAGTCTGTTTGTTGTGAATGCTCATGTCTCATAAACTTTCACATGCAGCACTAAAATGTATCTGCACCAACCATATTGCACATATACTGTAGAAACATACATGTAAACACAGTCCTAAACTTGTAGGCTTGAAGGCCTGGACAAAAAAAGTGAAAAAAAATAAACCTTGTTTTCTGTAACGGTGTACAGTGTGTGTGACAGCTGGAAGCAGGGAGACACACGTGTCCAGGAGAGAGTTGCAGTAGTGTATGCACACTGTACACACACACACTCTTATGCAAATCTACACTCTTGGTTTGACACGTTGTCATGCAGCACATTGCAATACACGGGGTTCCCTGTCCCAGAGACACAGCTCAAACCAGTCCTTACGGACAAATCTAATGAAGGTGAAGTTTGAACAAACTTCTAACTGGATGCTGTCATTCATTCATCAGCAATGACCTTCGTTTTCCAAAGGGGCTTATCGATTCAGGGTGCAATCTACAGATAAAAATATTTTCAGAGTTTATCTTTTTCCCACTGTCAGCAATGTTAAAGGGACACAGGTTGTCTGCTGATGGATGGAAGCAAATATAGCTTTGGGCCTTAGGGTGGACCGCAAGAGAAATGCTCCTTAGAAGCCAGACACACAAAGGGAGGGAGAGAGGGAAAGTGAGAGTGATTCATACATTATGACTCCCCGAGATATGAACTGTGGATGTATGTATGTATGCATGTGAGTCAGTGTGCGCCATTAAATCCCCATCACAGGCACTAAACAGCAGAGAGCCAACATGATAATATGAATGAGACACAAAACACCATTTTCTTTTGTTTGTTTAATGATGTCGGCGGCTCCTTCTTGCAGCCCCGCACTTATATTTCTCATGTAAATATCTTTTGTTGTTTTACAAAAGACTGTTGGAACTGTTGCAAAACCTAAATATGCTTCCGTGGATTTACACGTGGCAAAATACAGGATGGTGTTTGTAGAATTTTATCTTGAACTTCTATGGTTGACGGACAAATGAACTGCCCAGTCCACCAAAAACCCATTAATATATATTCTTTGCACTAGAAAACTGTTTTGAGAAAGTAAAAAAAAATAAAATTGTAGGATCAACAGCTGAATGTTTAGTAACACTGATTGATAAATAGATATACTGTAGATTTCTGTCTACATATCCATCACATGTTTACATGTTGGCCGGTTGTTTAACCAACTAGTCCAAGGTACCAGACTGGTCCAGACGGTTCCGGGTTCCAATCCACAAGCTGCCAGGTTGCCACTGAGGTGCACTGGACATGGCACCATCCCCTCTCGCTTCTGACTCTGTGCTCAAAGCTGCTCACTGCTGATGACAAGGGACTTTGCTTTCCATCCCTTCGTTTAACCTTTCCTCAGGGTTAGCCATCTCCAAGACCACCACCCAAATCTCACTGCACTATACCAGCACCTCTTAACTCCTTCCATAGTTGGAGAGACTGCTGGAAGGAGCTGCCACAAACAATAACAGGGATTTAATCTTGCCCAGGAGGTGACCCCTGAGGAGGTGAATTCTGAGTTCCATTGTAATGTCATTGTCGGTTGGTTGAAGAAGAATACTTTTTTGATTGAACACCCCGTGCCCCTTAAGTAACTTAGAAGTTTCTCTGTCTAACGTTTTGGGGTCTTAGAACCACAAAAAAATCACCAAAATCCTTGTTATGGCATGTTGAAAACATTAAAATATGATGTTGATACCTGATCCTCTGGAAAATCTAACAGTAACAGAGGCACACAGAGCACATCAGAATGTTGTAATCACGCCTTGTTGGAAAAAAGATTTACTTTTACCCCGAGGTACCTGCTGTCTGTGACGGAAACGGTTCTTTGAAATATTTCCACCATTACAAATGCAATATCTCCAAAAACAAACTGCAGTTTCTGCAGCGGCAATTGCTCATCTACTTCTACACTTATTGCACAAATGAATCATCGCACAGAATCACACTCTACAGAAAAGAGTCTGACCCAACGTGTATGCCTGTTCAGTACAGTGCAAGTGTCTGGCACGATGCAGCAGTAGGTCAAGGCTGTAGGTTATTGTTATCATAAAATAACCCGAATTACCTTAGAGTCTGGCGGAACATCATCGGGGCTATTTCATATCGTGAATTTATCCCGCGCTATAATGTTTCGAGGTCACACATGTAAACAAAGCCTTCCTCGCAGAGGAAATGAGGAGCAGAGAATGGGATTGTGGGAGCTGTAAATTAGTGCCGTAAAGAATGATCACAATATATGTCACCTTATTCAGCTGCAGGGCTTTAAGTGCCAGCCCTGCATCACAGAGAACATCGCAGTGTTCATGTCGCTTTGGTGATACAAGTTGTGCACTTGCAGTGTTTAGCTGTGAACTGCTGTAGCCTCGGGCTGAAGCTCTGTGAGTACTTCAGAGCTAAGAAATGAATTATTTTTGACTGAGAATATTTCACCACTAAATAACAAAGAATAAATGGTTGGAAAATAATAAAAAATCATCAAATAATACAAAAAAAAAGAGCTATTTGTTTTGCAATTCCCAAACCCTTCTTCCTAACATGGAGATGGAGCCTGAACGAGCAAAGAGGTGGAGGCTGAACAGAAATCCCGGTGGGAGGTCTGCTGCCCCTTAACCTTAGCGTGCACTTGAGCAACACTCATTCCCAAGAGGCGTCAGATGAAGACCAACCCAGAGGTGATGTATGCAAAGACGAGGAGGGAAAGTGTCCAGAAGTGGGGTGGGGGGGTGGAAACTTGAGAAGGTGAAAGAGGAGAGAAAGCGCCATGGATGTCAGAGACATGAGAGACTCGAGGGGAGGAGGCTGAGGACTGGAAGTAGTAAATTGTTAAGTGTGCCCTGGAAAAAGTATTAACAGGAAGAAAAGGAGGTTGGGAAAGTAGTGCTGGAGAAAAATAATATATTGAAGGGGGTTTCGGGTTATTTCAACCCTAAGTGATTGGACATTCTAGAAGATTCTCTCCCTCCCTCTTTCTTCCAGGTGTCCATGCTGTCAGCAGCAGCAACAGATCCTTAAATGATACAGGTCTGCTCTGACAGGTTTTATCTTGCTGTGCTACAATACAAAAGAAGGAAGGATCCAGTGGAAGATAAGATTGGCCCAGCAATGTAGCGGTAGGAGCGGCCCTTGTCACAGTGCTGTACTGCCATCTAGTGGCACCGAGCTCCGTCAGCTCGAAGAAATGGACGTCCCTTAGGCAGTCTATGAGAGTAGTTTATGCATTGATTTAATTTGAGCTACTTATCATCATAAAAAAAAAAATGAAAGGATATATATATTTAAACACGTGAAAGGTTCAGTGAGACTTAACCAGATTTCTGAATATATTTTGATTTTAAAGTTAAGTGACAGTTACGATAAGACAAAAGTGTAAAGAAGAGAGATCATGGGAAGGAGGGAAGGATAATGACAGGGATTGAAAACAAGAAATAAAAGATTGATAATATTGGAGAAGAAGAAGGTATCAGTACCAACCTTTAACCAGAATCTAGCGAAACAATCTTATGATCTGAAACCATTGTCAAAAAGTTTAAACAAAAAAGGAAGGGAGGAGATGGAAAAAAAAAAAAATAAATAAAATCGAAAAAACCTCCTACGTGACCTCATCTGTCAATCTGTCCATTAGCAAAGCAAACAAAACCTGAGCTCTGATGTAATTCCACCTCATCCTGAACCCATCAGTCACTCTGACAGCACGCCTTACTATTATCTCACCTGACCCTCCTGTATGGTACCGCGGTGTCTCTCAAGCCGTTCTCACACCATTATGTTTTCTCAACATACACTCGCGCAACCCTTTCTGCACTCATACGATCTTTTCTACCAGCACTCTCGAAGAACAAATATGCACCTGAAGCACTTCTCCTGGGCATAGAACCAGACTACTAGTCATACTAGTTTAAAAAAATGATCAGTTCTCCTTTCGCCTAGAAAGGAGCCTAGAAAATCATCTCTGATCTCCTCAACTGGGTGAAAATGGGCTACAAAAATACATATTTTCAGACATAGTCGAGCTTGACAAGAACAAACCAGTCCAATAAGAACTGGACAGATCTGTAGTAGATTGTCCTACTAACCACAGTGAAACTGTGTGGGAATTTGCATAGAGTATCACAGGGTAAAAAAAAAAAAAAAGTACCGTAGATAGAAGAAATAGTGATAAAAAAGTAATGGTCATTTGGAGCAGCTATTTTGTGCCATGCCCGTGTTTTGTCAGTGTTTGTGAGCAGAGTTTGTTGACAGAAGGCTGGGAGAGTTACTCACTCTTCCTGACACTGATGCAGGGACTTTGGCACAGACCTTGTTTCCTAGGGCGGGAGATTTCCCCAAGAGCTGGTAATTTGTCAGACAATGTTAGAGAGCAAAACAACAGCCAAGTTTTCAAGTTATCACAAAAGTTTTCTTTTATTGATTCCCAATCTTCATCTGAGTTTGCAATCCGTTCTGAAGTATTTTTGGTCACTGCTGGTCAGTGTTTCATTTCATGGCTGAAAATAATGCATCTGCAATGGTGCAAGTCAGGTAAATTTAACAAAGAATAAAAAATAAAAACACTGGAGTGTATGGACATTTAAATTGTTAATGCATAGATAAGGGATTGCTGCTGCAGTAAGATCAACCAGACCAAAGTACTCTTGGCTCTCCTTCAACCCATGCTGATGAACCTTGGACGACTGTGGACAACAACAAACCAGGGTTACTGCGACAGGCTGTCATCGGCTCAAAAAAATAAAGTGAATTATTTGTCAGTGTGACACAGCACACAGCTCTGCCTTTTACCTGATGGTTCTCAATTATTTTCTGTCATAGTCCCCTAGGAAACCCCCAAATATCTACCCCCACCTCTGCAGATTAAAATACTATTGAGTACGTGATAATATGGATATTTTCATCTGCAAAATCTGCTGTATGTTTTTCTGCCACCTAGTTATTGGAGGCTTGTTATTCAAGCCTTACAGCAGCGGTGCACTTTGGTCCAGTCTGCCATATTTCACTGGAAGCCTCTCATGCTCCAAAACCTCAGAGCGACCTCCCAGGGGGCCCGCCCCAGTATTTGAGAGGTACTGCCTTAACCCAGCACCAAAGTGAGTGAGCGCCCGGAGAGCAGGGTGTGCCATGCTCAAAGCACCTCAGTAGCAACTTGGCATTGGGTGGACCCGAACCTGAAACCTCCTCCCTTAACTCCACGGCCACCAGTGCCTCTGACTGTTATCGTGTTGGAAAATGGAATTACACCAAATCCTCAAGATATGAGCTAAACACGTTTCAAGACTGAGTTTGTATCTTGAGGTGCTTGTATGGCAATTCATGTTTTGTTATTAGAAATAACAGAAATATATATAGAGAGAGATATATTTAAATAAATATGTATATATGAATCTATTTGGGTCCTCCTTTATAGTGAAAATAACATAAATTGTAATTGCTATAGAAACACACATATTATATTATTATTAACAAATATATGTATATATGTGTATATATATATATATGGATAATATATATATAATATATATACATATATATGAATAATGTATAGGCTATCATGGTACATGAGAATTGTGGGAGATGTGTAGTTAATAAAGTGAAGAAGTGCAGTGGTTTTATATGTGTGACTAAAAGTACTTCTTGTATCTCATAACAAATGTTTGCTCTGAAGCTTAATTGTATCTTGAAATACTTGTATGTTGAGATGCTCGATACTCAACATTCTAAAGTACTGTATCACCACTGTTTGTGCGTGTATTTGCTTATTAATTATCACCATCAGAACAAAATGGCAGGAATTATAATAGATGTATAAGGTATAAGAACTGTTATTCAACTGTTAAGTTATAGTCAAACGGGTTTATTGTGACTATTTTAGGCTGTGTGTCTATGTTCATATACGCAGAGATAAACAGATAAAAAATGTATTACGCTGCAGGAATAATGGAACATCTGCTCCACACATCTGGAGACCGAGGACTTTCAGGATCCTCACAACATCCCCTCACCTTGTGGGCAAATTAGCATTGCAACAAAATGTGCAAAATATGGCAGAGGTAAACGATCTTGACACTCTCACAGAGGGAAGACAGTTAAGACAAATTACAGTAGAATTAATCATTCAGGAGTGCTGTTGATCATGGGGCGGGTCTCCAATCATCTGTGCGGTTCACAAAACTTTGAAAAGTGAGGGGGCGGGGGACTAGGGGACCAGCGGTCACACCTTCAGTCATTTTGATTAATTAGATAAGTTTAATTATTTAAAAGAACCTTGGTTTGCTATATAACATGGTTACAGCAGTTTTATCATTTGGATGGCGAAACAAAACACACAACTAAAAATATATTTTATAAAGTCTTTCTTATAGGACCATCTAATGTCTACAAAATATCGGGGACCAGGAGGAGATAACCATTTGTGTCAGGCATTAAACGTAGCCATTAAACTCAATTAAGATCACTGTAATTAAATTCCTAAACACGCTACTCGTGTCCCTTAGCAATGAACGCATACATCTAACGTTAAATGTGTAATGAGTAGTATTATTTCACCTAATTACGAAACATATCACTGCATCCATAAATATCTTATTTGGCCTTCCTTTTCATCCTGTCTCTTATACACATCTTGACACAGCACACAGCTCTGCCTTTTACCTGATGGTTCTCAATTATTTTCTGTCATAGTCCCCTAGGAAACCCCCAAATATCTACCCCCACCTCTGCAGATTAAAATACTATTGAGTACGTGATGATATGGATATTTTCATCTGCAAAATCTGCTGTATGTTTTTCTGCCACCTAGTTGCTGGA
>JAFBJS010005381.1:44159-95048 GCA_016785265.1 Paraplagusia blochii
CATCTGGAGACCGAGGACTTTCAGGATCCTCACAACATCCCCTCACCTTGTGGGCAAATTAGCATTGCAACAAAATGTGCAAAATATGGCAGAGGTAAACGATCTTGACACTCTCACAGAGGTAAGACAGTTAAGACAAATTACAGTAGAATTAATCATTCAGGAGTGCTGTTGATCATGGGGCGGGTCTCCAATCATCTGTGCGGTTCACAAAACTTTGAAAAGTGAGGGAGGGGGGGACTAGGGGACCAGCGGTCACACCTTCAGTCATTTTGATTAATTAGATAAGTTTAATTATTTAATAGAACCTTGGTTTGCTATATAACATGGTTACAGCAGTTTTATCATTTGGATGGGGAAACAAAACACACAACTAAAAATATATTTTATAATGTCTTTCTTATAAGACCATCTAATGTCTACAAAATAGCGGGGACCAGGAGGAGATAACCATTTGTGTCAGGCATTAAACGTAGTCATTAAACTCAATTAAGATCACTGTAATTAAATTCCTAAACACGCTACTCGTGTCCCTTAGCAATGAACGCATACATCTAACGTTAAATGTGTAATGAGTAGTATTATTTCACCTAATTACGAAACATATCACTGCATCCATAAATATCTTATTTGGCCTTCCTTTTCATCTACTACCTGGTAGCCCCATCTCTAGGATCATTCTTCTACCAATATAACCACTCCAAACCATCTCAAACTTGATTCTCTAGTGTTTTTGTCCATATATATATATATATATATATATATATAAATTCATTCATTCATTCATCTTCTTCTGCTTGTCCGTTGCCGGGTCGCAGGGGTGGTGCCAGGGGCAGTTGGCGCCACCTCAGCGGCAACCTGGCAGCTGGTGGATTCGAACCGGGGACCTTGGAAACCCAAGTCTGCTTCCTTAACCACTAGGCCACCACTGCCACTTATATATATATATTAGAAATAACAAAAATATCTATAAATATCAAAATAAATATGAATCTATTCAGGTCCTCCTTTATAGTGAAAAGAACATAATTTTAATTGCTATAGAAATACATATTATATTATTAACAAATATATATATGTTTGTTAATTATATATACATATATGTATGTATATGTATATAATGTATATATATATGTATATGTATATGTATATGTGTGTGTGTGAGTGTGTGTGTGTGTGTATACAGTACACATACGCAAATTTGAATGGCGTAGAGTAGGTGAAATGATGCTTCCACAGTAGCTTCAATTGTCAAACATGGAGGAGGAAGTGTGATGGTCTGGGGTTGTATTACTGGATCCAGGGTTGGTGACTTGTTCAGAGTTAGAGGCGCCCTGAACCAAAACAACTATCACAGCATCCTGCAGCGCCGTGCAATACCCTCTGGTATGAGTCTAGTTGGTCAGGGGTTCATCTTACAGCAAGATGATGACCCAAAACATAAGTCCAAGCTATGCAGAACTATCTTGCGAAAAGAAGCTGTTTGGGATGAATTGGACAAAACCCACAAGTGCCACACATTTATGGGAACTTCTGCAACAGACATGGGAAGAACTTTCTGAAGAATATTTGATTTCTGTTGTAGAAAGAATGCCTCGTGTGTTCAGCCAATATCTGCCAAAGGTGGGCACTTTGATGAGTCAACAGTTTTGAATAGATTTTTGATGAATTAATGAATTGATTCCATAATTTATTTTTTGACTTATTTGTACTATGCCTTCACGTCTGACTGCAATGAGACATTGAACGGTATCATTTTCAGTAAAAACACTGGAAAAATTGCAGTGTTGTAAAACGTTTTTATATATATATTTATATATATAAATTACGACACCATTGCAGTTTTTTACGAAACTATAAATGATGAATATAAGTCTATGGATTTATATTTTATATTTTCAGGGGGAGAAATAGCTTGGCTGCATAAAGAGAGGAAGAGGGAGTTGGTGGTGACATGCCAGTGTTTGTCTCTTGTTTCCCACCCAGCCTATTGTCAGGTCACAGTGGAAAAGGTGGGGCGATAAATGTCATGGAGTCAGACTGACAGCCTGACCTCTGGGAAAGCAAAATACCCCTTTCATCAAATACCTCCCCCCATGTGTTCCATTCTTCAATGAACTCAGTGCCACTTCCTTTCCATCTTTTCCTCCTTTCACACCCAATTCATCTTTATTAACCTTTGCTTCTCCCATTACCATCTGCACGACCAACCACTGTTTTGCCCCCGTTGTTCCGCATCCATTTGTCCCGCATCCACATTAATATATTTATATTTACACTACAGTGCCCCCGTGTACAAGGTGCATCAGTCGTCACCACACAACATCCAGTTTCCTTATGTCCCACACCCAATGTCACCAAAAAAATGATAAAAAAATATAGAATGCCAACGGAAGGACAACAGATGATCCATATTCTCCCTTTGTTCTAATCTGCTCGTAACTCTCCAGAGGGCAGAAGGACATACATTACCTGGAGAGCCCGCTGGCAAAGAATTATGTCGTTTAGTGCTGCTCATTTCCCCATGCTGATTCAAATGCACAACACCCATGTGTACAGGAAAGAAAAAAGGATGTGAGTCTATTCTGGAGCACATCATGTAAGCCACTAGGAAAAAAAAAAGACCATTAGGCAATCTAGCACAATCAGCATGCAAACCACACAACAAAATAGAGCGAGAGGACATCAGGCACATATTGTATTTATGTCCACCCTGACTTCTCTCCTCTGACGGTCAGAGACCCTCTGTCTATGACGTTTTGTCAGATACGACCTTGACAGAGTGTATTATATCCCGCCATCTCGGCTGTCACATCAGGGTATTTAAGCGTTCTCAGTAAATGCTGCACAGCAACAGCATCGGGATAATGGATGGCTGCACATCACCTGCATTAGCAAACAACTGGGGCAGCTTTGTCATTTCCAATTATTGAGGCCGTAACAATACAATGCCTTCGTGTGTCTTCGCCGTGAATTCTGTCTGCTTTTAATGGTAATGGTATTGGACAACAACTGCATCTTAACAACCTGCAACAAACATGTGAATAATCACTGAGATGGACCAGAGCGGAATAAATCAAAATGCCTGTGGTTTTGTGAAATGGCAGCATAAAAGCTTTCTGCACATTTTTTTTTTTTTTCTTAGCACAAAGGGATAACGAGGACCTTGATTAGAGCTCGTCCAGACACACTTAACGAATGACTGCTTTCCACAAAAAACTCAGAAGTTGGTGCACTTTTTAAAAGGGGTGGCAGGAAGTGGATCTGTAATTTGCTCATACTGTGCAGTCATAAACAAACAGCAAGAATAAAATAATATATACTTTTTTATTTTTCCTAATGATTGGCCTATTTGTAAATAATTATCTTTTTTGGAAATTCAGGATCTTTGTTCTAGGCTCAGGAGATTTTGTAAGCTCGTAACGCAGGTGTTCACTCATTGTATATATGTAGAGAGTGGGAGGTCGTACATTCCAACAGTAGAACTTCAGTAATGTTTTATGACGTCCAATTTATGCGCCTCACAATAACATCAGTATGACACCAGGACTTGAGAATCCACACATACATTATATCAACCTTAATACCGGCTCATCAATCAACACTCAAATTCTAGAGCATATAAAATGAATATATAATAATAATATAAAATAAATTCTTAGTACTTTTGACATTTAACTGTGCCAGCAGCCAAATGGTTAATAATTTGGCACCCACGGTCGTCAATGTGCAAAAATACACTTTATTTAAAAAAACATTTATGAATAAATTTATGAAATAATCCTACTGTATATTACAAAGCAAAGAAAAACATATATGATTTAAACAGTATTGACCAGTTTAATTAGTAGGCAACAGTTTGTTAACAAATATTTTTCTAGCTACATTTACTGTACAGCTTAGATATACAGTGTATATTCCTCAGCTACATGTTAAATCAGAATTTTTCTCTTTCAATCTAAAAAAAAAACATGTAAATTGTCTTCTATAAATGGTGCAGCATCACGAAAAAGTTGGATATATTTAGTTTTACATATTTAATTATGTTCTCCTGTAGAATAAGGGTCCAAACACCTATAAATGGAGACCTCTGTGTATTTCTTTACAACTCTCTTGTACTACTACAGTATTTTAAACATTAGACACATAAACCTGCAGGAGATTCATTCATGTTACATTCATGTTACTAAGTTGCAAGGCCAGCAGTCTCCACAACTGACACACACCACACTCTTCGCCTTCTTGCGGGTGGAGAGCCCACTGGAAGTAATGACCAGTGGCAACCTGGAAACTAATAGATTTGGACATAAAGCCTTGCAGATCCAAGTCCAAGGCCAGCACTGCCCCTTCATGTGGGGCATTAGTGTTCTAATGGTTAAAGAACTGAACTCGGGTAATGGTCCCAATGATAATGGAGGGATGAATGGATGTTCTGTGGACATATAACTCCAACAACAAACTAGAAACATTCTGCATTTGATTCTTCATAGGGACGAAATAATGGGGTAATGATTTTGGATGATTCACTTCACTCTCTATTTTTTCTCTTTAAGAGATGGTTAAAATTATAATAATTATCAGCATTTTACTTAACAAGATGGCAGTAAACCTTAGATGAACTGTAACGTAAAAAAAGCTTTTTCTTAAGAAAGATAAACAAACAGTTTGAGATACAACAGACTAATGTCTTTATTACAGTGTTCTTTTGCGAAGTGATTTTTTTTTTTGTGTGTGTGTACCAAAAGGCTTGACATATTGTTACAGAGACAGAGGGCGTCTTTGTTTCAATCTGTTTCTGGGTCCTTGCACAATCTCCGTCTGACTACCTCTCACAGCGATGCTTCAAAAACCTGCCATCGACCAGCAGCTCCTGTAGTAGTTTTACAGCTGTTCCTGATGTAACAGATGCTCTGCGAGGTGTCACACAGGGCTTTTTTTTATATAACACCCAAACACAAAAAAACATCTTTGTAACTGTGTTTATTCTGACTTTAAAGGTGACGCTTAGGTGGCACTTGAAGGTGACAGTACCGGTATGTGAAAATCCTGCCTGTTTTTTCAGTGTGTTTTTGAAACAGTGATTGTGACAATGTCATTGGTGTGGAACTCTAGGGTTCACCTCCTGGGCAGGGTCGAATCCCTCTAAGGAGGGTTGACGCCTCACACTCCCAGAGACTGTTGGCACTGCGACCTAGTAACTGATGAGCAGATGAAGATGGAAAGATGAATGGGTGGATGTATGGGATACAAATGGTGGGTAAATATATACAAGTTCTCAAACGAACCTAAGAATAAACCACTTATAGTCTAAAAGTGGTAATTGTCACCAGGGTTATCATCGTTAACGAAAACTAACGAAAACGATCACTGAAAAAAAACTCTTCGTTACTGAAACTAACTAAAACGATCATTAAATTTAAAAAACTATCACTAACTAAAACGAAAATGTGTCCTAACAAAACTAACTGAAACTAACTGAAATTAGAAATGAACCACCGTTCGTTTTCGTCTTTGTTCGAACCTCGCAGAAAACTAAAACGAAAACTAAAACTAAACAGTTTGTACCAAACTTAAACTAACTAAGACTAAATTAGTTGCTTTTACGAAAAACTTAAACGAACTAAAACTAATGTGCTAAAAGGCAAAACTAACTAAAACGAAACGACACTGAAAAATCCAAAACTATTATAACCCTGATTGTCACACAGTACATATAGTGGGGATTGAAAATGTGGTCAATCTAGGTAAAAATGTGTATACAGTGCATAGAAAAGCCAAGATCTCTAAAAAATAATCAAATTACAAATGAGACACTCCTGTAATCATAACAGAAATTCAATTTCATTAAAATGTATCATTTACACTTTACACGAAGAGAAAGAACAAATTTATGATCAGATCAGGATCAAAACTGATGTCATTAGAATTAGAATGAGGTGATTAAAGGGACAACAGGAAGGTTTGGACAAAAAGCTAGAGAAACCAGATTGAGATGGTTTGGACATGTTCAGAGGAGGGACAGTGGATACATAGGTAGAAGAATGATCCTAGAGATGGAGCTACCAGGTAGGAGACAAAGAGGAGATTAATGGATGCAGTGAGGGAGGACATGGATGTAGGTAGAGTCAGAGCAGAAGACACAAAAGACAGGAGGAGAAGGAAAAAGATCATCTGCTGCCGCACCCCCTTAATAAGAGACAAGCTAAAGAAAAATAAAACATAAGTATATCTGACAAAGTCGTGGCACCCTGCAGAGTTAACACCTTGTACTGCCCCCTATGTCAAGCTGAGACAAAATTTTAAAACAGTTCTTTTTTTTTTTGCCATATAAAAGTACAAGTGACAAAGAAAAGTAAAAATACTTATAAAAACATAAAATTTTCCCATACGTTTCCTAGCAGTTGATGCATCAGTTGGTGCTCAGTTTCAGGGAGCTACATTGAGGCAGCTCCTGATTGTGTTGTTGGGGTTAGACCCAGTTTAGATGCCAAAAAATGTCACTTCAATTCTATAAGAAGGTGTTAAGCTCTTGGAATGTTGTCTAGAACCACAGAAAGTCTTCTTTCCCTCCTATAAAGACAGACAATTCCCAGCCTCTCCCTACCACTACCCTCCCTCATTAGTGCAACTGCTTCCCTCTCCTCACCTGTTCAGAGGTGTCCTGCGATTCCCTGCTCATTATTCTTATTTGTCTCACCTTGTAGCCTGGGCACAATCCCCCCTCCCCCTCCCTACATCATGCACGTTCAGCACTGTGTTCCTCCTTTTGTACCTGTGTACTTTCCGCCTGTTCCATTAATGCTCACCTGGAGTTCTGTGGTTCCTGTTTAACCTCATGGTCCAATCCACTGTGCTCCAACAGTGGCTTTTACTTGAATATTGGACGGACTATTTAAGAGTCTTAACCATTTTCTTAATTGACAGTGATGTTTCGGTCCAGCAGTTTCGGAGAGACATCAGGCGGAAAATTGCAGCCTGCTGTTTCCTTAGTCATACTGTATAACGAAGGTGGTGAGAAAAAAAAAAAAAAAAAAAAGGGAATCTTACCCCTGCACCACTCTGCTTTAAATTCATGCTGTACTTCATGTACTTAATGTTGGTTTTGCTCATTGTTCACTTTTCATTTTGAAAAGGAGAATTAAAATTTAAATAACTCATGGCTCACGGCTGCTTTAGAAACTGGCTTCAAACTTTAACCTTATTTTTAATTTAGACCTAATTACGATGGGCAGTTTGATACATACTTTCAAGTTGATGCTTTGAAACTCCCGCCTACCGATTCCTTTGTTGCGTCTGTATTAAAGATTTTTTTTTCTTTATATATATAACGTTCTCATCAGGAAATAAAGAGATATTCACACATGGTGTGGATTCTGACCTCTAAGGTTTATAGTTAATTTGCAAAACCGAAACCATTCATCTTGTATTCAGGTTTTAATCGCAGTCAGGGATATAAAACATTGATATTCACTCTGCTTGTCTTTTTTTTCTGTCCACTGAAGTTCAGTTAGTCATGGTAGTGATATCATTTGTACCATGTCTCCATAAAACTGTACAGTATAAACTGTCAGACTGCAAGAGACTGCAGAGAATTCACTTTTTTAATTAGGCCTGAACTGTGCGTCGGAACACCTATACACTCCTTCAGTCTTTTGCCGAGGTGGGATGACAGAATGTATCTCTATCCTGTGGGTGTACCTTTATCAACCGTTCACACTGCTATTTGAAGCAGTTCTGTCAAAACGATGTGTTTCTGTCAGCAAGTGTTTGATCATTTCCAAAGGCGTTTCTCAGTCCGTCTGCATCGGCCATATATATATATATATATATATAGGTTTCAGATCATCAAACTAAATTTAGTATGACACAGAGACAACCCAAAGAAATAGAAAATGCAGTTTCTAAATGATGATTTTATTTACCAAAGGAGAAAAAAAAAAAAATACAAACTTGTCTGGCCCTCTTTGAAAAAAATAATTGCCCCCTGAACCTAATAAAGGGTTGTGCCACCTTTGGCAGCAATAACTGAAATCAAGCGTTTACGATAATTGGTGATGAGCCTTTCACAATGCTTTGAGTGCACGAACTGATGGCCGGACGTTCTCCTTCAAGATTTGCCGGTAGACAGCAGAATTCATTCTTCCATCAATTACACCAAGTCGTCCTGGTCCTGAGGCAGCAAAGCAGCCCCAGACCATCACACTGCCACCACCATGCTTCACTGTTGGTATAGTGATATTGGATGGAATGCTGTGCCATTTTTTCGCCAGATATAACGGGCTGCACAACTTCCAAAAAGTTCAACTTTGGACTCATCAGTCCACAGAATGTTATTCCAAAAGTCGTGTGGATCATCAAGATGTTTTTTTGGCAAATGTTAGACGAGCCTTTGTGTTCTTTTTGGAAAGCAATGGTTTTTCGTCATCTCTGCCATGGATGCCAGCTTTGGCCAGTGTTTTTTTCTCAGTAGATTCATGAACACTGACCTTAACTGAGGTCAGCAAGGCCTGCAGTTCTTTCTATGGTTTTCTAGGTTCTTTTGTGACCTCCTGGATGAGTCGTCGTCGTACTCTTGGAGTCATTTTAGTTGGCCGACCACTCCGGGGAAGGTTTGCCACTGTTCCCAGTTCTCTCCATTTGTGGATAATGGCTCTGACTGTGGTTCGCTGGAGCCCCAAAGCCTTGGAAATGGCTTTGTAACCTTTTCCAGACTGATAGATGTCCATCATTTTTTCCTCATCTCTTCTGGAATTTCTTCTTGTAGCCTACTTCACTTTGTCTGACACATTCTATTTAAGTGATATCTTGATTAAAAACATGTGGTGGTAATCAGGTGTGGGTGTGGCCTGTGGAATTGAACTCAGCTTTCCTAAAACTGTGATTAGTCACAGTTATTTTGTGATTTAACAAATGGGCAATTACTTTTTCACAGAGGGCCTGACATGTTTGTAATTTTTTCTCCCTTGGTAAATAAAATCATCATTTCGAAACTGCATTTTCTATTTCTTTGGGTTGTCTCTGTGTCATACTAAAATTGGTTTGATGATCTGAAACCTTAGAGTGTGATAAATATGCAAAAAACACAGAAATCAGTAAGGGGGCAAATACTTTTTCACGGCACTTTATACAGTGTGTGTGTGTGTGTGTGTGTGTGTGTGTGTGTGTGTGTAATGTTGGTTGAAAGAGACTGTCGCAGACTTGCAGTACACAAATATTGTGTACCCAGAAGTATAATATTAATTATAATTCTGTCAATCGGGGTAATAACTGAAAAAAAAAATACAGTTTGGTGGTCAATGTTAGCTGTTCCCTGCAAGTAGGTGAATTTAGTTGATTTTTTTTTTTTCAATGCATGTGTGCCTTAGCACTCTCTGCCACTGATTGGCTAATGCTGCCATTTTATCCTTAACTTAACCATTAGCCAGAATGGTTAGCAGTAACATTATTTGCTGGGGAGGAAATTTTATACAAGAACGCAGAAAGCCACAAGTCACTGACGTGACTTCTGTCTCTGTCCATGTAAATACGTTGTTGTCTGATAAGGTGACATATAAATTAAGAAGTCATTCATCCTAGGCGGCAGTGGTGGCCTGGCGGTTGGGGAAGCAGACTTGGATCTGCAAGGTTTAAGGTTTAAGTCCACCAGCGATCCAGTTGCCACTGAGGTGCTTTGGTAGTAGCACTGTGCTGACCCACATAACTTCCAGTAGACTCACAGTATGAAGCAGTGTGATTTGGTAAATGTATAAATCCTAATAAGCCAGTATCTGGGGTGCTGAGTACACACTATTGTCATACTCACCACAAACATTGTCTTCATTTTACCCATAACAAACATGAGCTGCAGGCTTTGAGTTACTTGGCAGCTTGAACCTGAAAATTTCCAGACCAAGATCTGCTTCCTTCCTTTCCACTAAGCCATTACTGCTCCATGTATATCTACATGTCAAGTTGTAATAAAGGTGCATCTTTTTCTATTATTAATGTTAAACTTGTGGCCTTTTAAGTTGAAACTGGGATATATAGATATAAGTGCATTGCATGGAGTAGTGTTTCTCAACTGGTGGTTCCCAAGCTCCCAAAAGTGGATTTCGCACCCGTTCTGAATGGGTCGTGAACAAATCTAACTAATGTAAATCAACTGTTGAGCCTATGTTTTATTTTTTATTTTTTTTCTCTTTTCGATAATTATTTTGCTTGGTTTGAATTATATGAGAGTGGGCCGTGACCTAATGACCGAGTCCTAGACTGAGACCAGTTGAGAACCACTGGTATAGAGGATATACTGTGCAAGTTACTACAACTTTCTCGTCTTCACTCCATCGTTAATAGATAGATAGATAGATAGATACTATATAATGATTAAAACATGTAAAAAATATATATAATTTATACTATTGATTTATGATATAAAAAAATGAAAATGAGTTATTTCCAAAACGGTTGTGAACCTGCTGTTACAAAGCAGAAGAGACTGAAAGACTGTCTATGTTGGCTTCCGCTGCAGTCTTCAGGGGAGAACATACTTTTGCATTCTGTTACATCTTCGACCAGAAAAGACGCTTTGACCTGAAACTTTAACTCTAACAAGCACCTTGAGGGTTAAGGAATTTAATTCACAGAGAAAGCAAAAAATAAATAAATAAATAAATAAAAAACTCTGTGTTAACAGTTTGAGTCCAGGAGATTGGAGATTGAGGTCAGAGCTAGGTGTGGCACATCCAGGTGTGCAGCAAAGCAGGGCATCGAACTCTGAAAGAGATTTTGTCAGCAGAAAAGTTGGCCATACAGTGTCTGGTGCAGGATACCTGTTATTGATGGCAGGTGGTTGATGAGTGGTAATCATCATGATGAGCAGCAGCTGTGTGAAGAGAAGGTTGGCAGAGGCAGTAAAGTGGGTCAGCCATGAATCTGATAACATGTAGACAGATGGGGACAGGCAAAGAGAAGGGGACAAAAAATTAGGAACAGAAGAAGGCAGTGCGGACTGTCACTCACCGCTTCTAGGTAAGTGACAGAGGATATGGGACAGGACCAATTAAAAATACATATATATATATAGGTGGAATATATTTGCCCCCTGGTATTGGAGTGTAATTCATCATGTAAAAATGTGTACCACAGTGTTTCTCAAAGTGTGGGGTATTTCAGGTATTTCAGGCAGGTGTGTGAAATCGTAAATGTTTCGTTTGACTTTCTTATCATTGCCTTCATGTTTTGTGAGTTAGTTAAAACACTGAGTATGGTACTCATATTTGCACTTGACTCGCACCAGCCACCATTCCTTGAGTTCATGTGAACCAGCAACCTATGTGGTAATAAAGGAAATATATTATTTATTTAATGTATTAACATCAGACCTACATTTGTTATATACTTTATTCCAGTAAGTAGAATAAGTAGTAAATCAGTTGATTTACTAGTATAATTATCACTGTTGTTGTACCATTACTATTTGTCAGTTAGTTAAGGTTCTTTGTAATGTTTACATGTTGTGTCTGTCGGACGAGTCACACGTTTAATCTAATATATTTTTATATTTGTAATCAAACATTGTCAACTAGTTTTTTTGTTTGTTTGTTTGTTTTTTTTCATTTTGTTGGTGCTGTATGGAACAAGTGGGATGCAGAAAATCCACTTCTTCTGAGGTGAGGAGTGATGGTATGGTACACCGACAATTGTTAAACCACCTGCGTACCATAAAATAAAATATTCATATTAGTATTTGGATTCTTTCTCTGTTTTGCACCAAAACATTGAAATTTTGAGTTTGGGAAAATGTAGTAAATACTTTGTAAAATATCTCATCAGTTCGGGAGGTTTTTTAACCATATTGTTTTCCCCGATTAGTTTGACTGTTAAAGTTTGATGCATAACAAAATAGAGTGTACAAAAACAAAATAATTACAACTTAGTTAATCACCTGCCTTACACATCTGCTCAAGCAGAGGAAACAAGAAGAACCACATACAACAGTGCCTCCTGGGACAAAAAGTGTCACATGCATAGAATCACATCTTGGAATTTTCACTTTATGGGATTGTTAAAAATATGTATTTCAACATTTCTATGATTTTTATATATCATTTACTGAATATGATGTTACCAAATTACTAATGAGTCGGAACTCAATCAACTGTGGTAAAGAATACATGCATTAGATCTAATATCTACATGAGATTTAAAGGGAAAGCAAATGATAATGAAGATAAGCTATTTGTTGAGCCAATATGACGCAAAAAAGTTTGTATATGCAGGGTTTATGAACTACAACTTTTTTCCCAGTGTATGATTTTGGGAGCAAATCATCTCGTTGGTCATACACCAGCAGAAAGGACCAAATAAACCACAGGAGAGAACAAATCTGCAACCACCAAAACAAAAAGATTGAACTTAAGCCAGGATCAAAGTTGGAAAAATGGCAACATGATCCTCCCCCCGTTCCTTTCAAACATAGTGCACAAAAGGCGACGTCTGTCAGGAGCCGTTAGACCTGGAAGCCTAGTACCTCAAATTTGGAGGACATCGCTGCAACATTATTGCAAACTATTCTTCTTTTTTAGTTTAAACTTTTTGTAACTTTGAACAAATTAGATCTCAACTGTATAAAACCAAGATGTTCTCTTTTTGGCCAGTAAACCTTAGAAAGCAAGTCCAGCACAAAAAAAAACAGACTGTAAACCTTTTTAATGGTAAAATAATTGGGTTTACCATTCATTTATTGTCATTCTTCTTATCCATTACAGAATCTCTGGGGCAGCAGTCTCCATGACTGGCGCACAAATCACACTGCACCATGCTGTGAGCCTTCTTATGGGTGGTGAGCCCATTGGAGGTTATGTGGGTCAGCTGCTAAGCCGCTCTAATGGAGGTAAATACATATTTATTATTACATATAATAATGTGTTTGTGTGTGAGAGAGGTCCGGGACTGGTCAGTGTGCCAGGATTTGGAGACGTTAAGAGTCAAATATCTTGATGTATGGATTTACCTGTATGCAAACTGAGCCTTTTGAAATCACAAAGCAGAGACATTGAGTGGCATTAAACTATTTAAAAACAGTTGTCATATTTTCTGAAGATATAAAACCCAAAAGTTCAGAGGTACTAGAGTTTTCACTCATCCTGCTGTTATTCTTGTTTTTATTATAGCACCCATCACTAATGTCAAAATGTTCTACTATACACACATGAATGCAAATATCACTTCATAGGTGAACGTGGAGACGTGAAGTTTTCCTCCATGAAAACAATTCTCTAAAAAAAGTTTTAATGCCATGATCTTGTAAAAAAAATAACACTGAAAAATGCTGGAATACACAGAGTTTCCAGGAATATTCAGGTAAGCTGTGACATTACAATGATGCTCCTCTGGCATTAAGGGCCAAAAAACACCATTACCCTAGTGCCAGCAGCATGAGCTGTTGACACAGGGGAGCATACATGTATTCATGCGGTTGACACCTAATTGTGACCCTACCTACAACATGTCACATACAACATTTTCTAATCTGCCGCTGTCAAGTTTTGGTAAGACTCTGCTAACTGTGTCCTCGGGCTCCTCGTACGAGTTGACAGTATTGGAGCCCAGCGTGATTTTTTGTGCTCATTCACTTGGATTTCCAGCATGTAGCCCAGCCACGGATGCTCCTCTGCATGGAGCCCTGGTAACATGCAGATGTTGGACTAACTGCTGCCTTCCTGGCAGCGTGAACCAACCTGCAAACCGCGCTGTGACCTCGCTCATTAACAGGAGTGTTCTAACCGGCACGACTGCTGCTTGGATCCCACTTTCTTCAACATTCTCCTTGTTTTAACTGTTGACCAAGTCTGTCTGATGTTATTGACTTCCTGCCATTCAACAGATGCCATATTTATGGGTTGAACAGCGCCACTGCTGGAGTGTTTTCAATCAGCGTGCACAACAAAACAGAAGTCAACATCCATTATACAGCTTCACTTTTACAACTGTAAGCAGCATGACACTTAACAAGAGGCATTCGTTTGATGCTTTTTGTTATTGTGCGTCATACTCTATGGCAGCGGTTATCAACTGGTGGGTCGCAACCCATTGTGGGTCAAAAATCAAAATAATGTGAATCAGCTGTTGAGCATGTGTTTTATTTTAGATAATATCTTATTTTGAAAGGCACACTCTGCTGAATAAAATTAGTATGTTTAAAGAAGTGATTTTTTTTTCGTTATTTTTTTTTTTTTTAGAAAATTTGTTTGCTTGGTTTGAATTATATGAGAGTGGGTCGCGAGTTAATGATCATAGAAAAATGTGGGTCCCAGAGTGAGACCAGTTGAGAACCACTGCTCTGTGGCTTTTATTCTCGTTCCATGTTTCCCCTATTGGCTTTAATAAAAATAAGTACAGGTATCTTTGAGTACTTGAATGAGATATTATTACAAAAATGTGACATTTGTGTATTTTATTACTTTAAGAAAAAAATTACCATGTAAGCCTGATCCAGATCATTAAAAAAAAAAAAATCAAGAGGGAAGCTGGTAAATCATTAAGCAATTAAAAATAATTAAATAATTAAAATATAAATATAATTATGTTGTAGTCATCAAATAATAAATACATATTTCATGTACAGTATAATGCCAAAAAGCAGGAAGACACTTTACAGGAGTATGTGTTTAATTGTGTGTTTCAAACTAATATGATTGATGGAACTAGGTAAGAATAAAACTTGCTTAAAAAAGCTCCATAGAGTGGATGGAATCATAACTGTGCATCTTGACGGCTGCTTTAAAGGTTATGCCGAAAGTTGCCTTCAGAACTTTAGTGATTCTCTTGTCCTCAGCAAGCCTATGTCCTAGTAGTAGAGGAACAAGTTACAATACACAGAGGTCCTGGGTTTCGATCTCACCGTCTCAGTCTGCAGTGTCTTGAACAAGCACAATTTCCTCCCTGGGAATTTTTCAGGCTGTTTGTTGCTCTTAAGGAATGAGCAAATGGGTCAAATACTTAGCACAACTTTTTTATGTTCAGTTCTTCTTGTAATCAGTCTGTAATCTCACAATCCATTCAACAATTTTATCAGTCTGCTGGGGTGAAAATGAAGCCTCTACAAATGCATGCTGGTCACTAAGACAATGAGTGAAACCATATTTGTTATATCTCTCCTTCAAGCTCACTGGGCGGATGGGTGATAGATGAGTAAATGGTTGGATGGTTCAATCAATCGATTGGATGAATACATGAATGAATGGATGGATGGATATTTGACATCCTTAAATGTCCTTGTAATACCTGCAGAACGCCTCCAGGGACATCACATCTAAATAGTTATACTTTAAAGCAACTGCTAGGCAATTCCATCGGTTCAACTGAGGATTTTCTTTCTCAGAAGGAAGTTACCTTAACATATAATACATAGTAGGCCCTGACCTCATGCCTCCTTCAGTCTCTCATACTTTGTAGGTGCCCCAAATGTACAACACAGAACTTATATTAGACATGTCCCTGTTTCCAGGGTCCACAGGGTCCATCATCCCTGAGTCTCCTCTAGATGCAGCCTACTTTTTGCTTGGTGCACGGCATACGGCACAGAAAGTGATCACCGTCCAACATGTAATGGATTGGCAAAATAATGGTCTCATTAAAATGTTGGGATATTAGGAAAAGTGCAGTTTAGTTATTCTTTGATTTTATGTTTATCAGAATATACCGTATATTTAAAGTCTAAGGTGTCCCTTTTAATCAAAATGTCTCATACTTTTTTCTCTATTCTTCTTGCTTATTTGAGGTCTTAACTTCCTTCTCCAGGGCTGTAGATACCCCACCTGAGTCACTTGCCCATTGCAGTCCATAAAGTCCACTGGAGATGTTCGGTGTGCAACCTACAAGTGATGAAATCCTCCATTTGCTGTGGTATGTGGACACAATCTGAACAGCTCTTTCTAGCAGCTGCTTCTATCCTGTGATTTCCCATGTAGCTCATAATGATATGAAAAAAGACATGTCTGCCAAACTCAACAGAAAGCACTGCGGTGTTGATATTTTTTCAAAATTGTCTTTGCTTATAACCTGCCTTTATATATTTTGAAAAATGACTTGTCTATCCTATTCTTATTCATCTGAGAGCAACCAATTCTTCCTTCTCATCCCTGGATCATCATGTACAGTATGTTGCTTACTCTGGATTTGTAGTTTTTTATTTTGTCTTACAACTGTTTTGTTTGTATGCTATTATTATGCAACAACAATATATACATATATTTACTGAAGTCAGTAAAACTGGTTCATTTACCTTAACTTTTTGATTACTTTTAGGGGATGGGGAAACATTAAATAGAAATACAACAAAAGACCAACTGAGGCATGTTTGTGGACACAATGAGGTCTGCAGGCCAGGAGTTTGAGACGCCTGCATTATATAAATATATGCATGGCATCCCGTGAGTGAAATTGTTAGTTTTCAGCAGTTCTCCTCTTTCAGCTGTTTCTCCACAGACCCACTCAGTATTCCTGCTGCTTGATCATGCAGCACATTCATTTAAATAGTGTTCACAAATTAATATTTAATAGGAAGTTCTGAGACTGAGTCACATAAATCTGTACTACGTGTGTGCTTTTCTTTTTTATGGTCTCGTTCTCGAGACTGATTTCTTTTTTTTTTTTTCTTTGTCGTTTGTTTGGGAGGCAATATTTTTATGTGCAAGGAATTCTATTAGAATACCATATACACATAAAATACCCTCAGCTTGTATTTGTCCAAATTTCTGCCTCTGTCTGGGTTTGTTCTCACCCACACTTGCAGAAACCGAGGGAGAATTAAAAGTGTGAATTGTAGGGGTTGGAACTCCGCAGTCCAAGGTGTGGATTAGACATCGACAAATTGATCCATATACAATGTTAAACATATCAACAGTTCTAAAAGCTCCATTGTTTACCTGAAATGTTGCACTTAAAAATCCCAATCTGAGGCTTTTGAAATAGTTTGAACGTTAGCAGGCACAGAAACAAGAACCCGTGGTGGGCAAATCGATAGAAACTTCATTACTTGGAAGCCCAGCTAGTAATCTCCTCGCAGATGCAGCTGTGAGGGGCATACATCCTGCCACAGCACCTGTTCTGGGTGATATATCCAGCCCTGCACCTGCAGCAACACACACAACAGACTACACACACCCAGGTTTAACACTCATGGAGCATCTTATCATCTTCCTCCCTGGGTCTATCTGTCTACCTATCAAACACAGGCTCACAGGGTTTTTCGTGTCTTTTTACACTCCCCTGTTTCTGTGCCACCTCTCCAGATGAGCTTTCTCACATGTGTGCCAGGATGCATCTTTAGCAGCCAACTGGAACAGAAAACTGATGTGAACGTACAGGGAGGGGCTGAGAGCTAGAGATGTGTGTGTGTGTGTGTCTGGGTGAGAGAGTGGGAAAAACAGAGCCTGGAGGTGGTAGTAAAATTCTGGAGGTGGTAGTATAATATTTTGTTAAGACAAATCCATTTTAGACCAAAATTGGTTTCACATATCGAGCTACGGGGAGACTGTTGAGCAATTTTATTTATTTTTGTCCATGAGAAAATTAGGTATCTACAGTTAGACATGACAAATCATCCGCTGATCAAGTACTCTTCTTTTTCAGCGTGCACATTGGAGCTCTGAATAGAAAGCATTAAGCTGAGCTTAATGAAAATGCTCAGGGTGAATTTTTCTGTGCTGCATTTTCTTCATATTTGAGAGCGACCTGCTGTATTAATTTAACCAGTAGGGGGCAGTGAGAGAATAAGAACAATCTATCCTAAAGCAAGTAGGTGACAAACACTATGTGGAAATGTGGGTGATACCAATATTATTGAATAGCTTATTCTAGCAGTACATCAGTTTACTACCTCTCTGTGGTAGTGGGAGATACTGAACTGTGTACACTCTTTTCAGTGATAGATGCAGCTGGTGTGCAGAATGAAGCGAAGGCAGTACTAAAGTGCTGTTGTGGTAAATAAAATTTAAAGATTAAATTTATTTTTTTTTGTCATTGTGATTCACACCACAATGCATGACGAAATTTGGCCTCTGCATTTAACCCATCACCAAGTGAGCAGTGGGCGCCCGGAGAGCAGTGTGTGGGGCCAATACCATGCTCAGGGTAACTTGGCGGTAGGGAGGCCGGGGATCTTCCGTTTCCTTAACCACTAGGCCACCAACTGCCCCAATATATCAATAGCTTTGGAAAATAACAAATAATATATATTTGCTATTTACATTTAATATATATTTGACGATTTTCACTTGACTTTTCTGCAATTCAGGTAAGCACTGACTCAATTGTGCATCCCCCATAGTGTAGTATACATGTACTACTATATAGTGTAGTATAGATGTGGTAAAACTCCAATTTGAAACTCAAAGGACACAAAACTTTCCGATGATCGGAATGATGATACATCGGAACAAATCAGTCTAAATGCAACATCAAGGCATATAAAGCTGAAATAATTTCTCTTTAGATGGGGTGCTGAGTGAGAAACATTAATAAGAAAATAAAAATTTCTTTATTTTGAAACTTTTAATTTTTGCAAATGGCTGCAATGAAACAATCTGAATATTCTCCGTATATATCCACTGCATTATTTTGAAAACCACAAAGACAAATGTAATTGGATTTTGTTATATATGTGTAATAATATATAAATGTAATAAATGTAACATATAAATGTGGTTATTTAATATCACTCAAAGGCCTGCAATGATGACTAATTATGCAACTGATTTACATAATATTGCTAAAGCGTAACTGAAACATCCAGCCCACCTGGATTGTTGATTGGTTACGTAAAACAGCTTCATTTGTTCATTAGTGCTCTGCCAAAGTCACATACAGTCTATTAGACACAGAGATGTTTAGATTGTGATAATAGTTCAGCCCTCCCTCATGTTTCGAAGACATCACTCAATAATACTGAAAGGTCCAAAGGGAGGTGAACCACAGCAGGACAGGACAATGAGTCTGAGCCCAGAGGAGACTTGAACGATTCATGAGCTTCCTGTGTCATTGATGTTTCTGTTTACACGTGCATCAGGATGTTTTTTTTTTTTTTTTTAACTGTCAGTGAATTTATATAAAAATCCACTGACAGTGGAAAATGTCCCATTTTAAAATAGTAAAATATATTTCATTACCTATGACGAGTTGTGCTTTGGTCCACAGTTATTGTCTCTGTCTGCGGTGTTCAACTCCAGGGTTTACCTCATTTGGCCACATCGATTTCCAGATTTCTCCCACTACCTGCAGGAATGTTTAAGAAGGGCTGGTACGTTGCTGTGAGATTTGGGTGGTCGTCATGGAGACTGCTGCCACAGGGACCTGGTAATTGATAAGTGGATAAAGATGGAGGGATAATTAAATATGAATAAAAAATAAATAAATCTAATATGTCTGTACTTCTTAGTAAGAAAATAAAACATGCTATTTATAGTCACTGTTGTACTGGATCTACAAACTCTAATTAGGTTGTTAGTTGCCCGTGAAACAGAGGTTGACACCCCTGCTTTACAGTGTTAATTACTTGATATGAACGGATGGATGGACGGACAGATAGACAGACAGAGAGGCAAATGTATCTAGACTGCCAGATTCCCTGACCTTGGGTGCCTTGAACAATGAGAAAGAAAGTAATTGATATCAGTCTCGAGTTCAACTCCTCTTCTACTCAGAAGGTCAGGGTTCTAATCTAGCCACGCCTGTGTCCTGGGGACAGGAAGCTTAACCCCAAGTTTCTCATTATACTCCAGACACCTAGAACTCGGCCCGAGCTTGGACAAATGGATAGGTTCGCGTCAGAAAGGGCATGGAGTTTAAATCCTGTGCTAAATGACACAAGTGGATAACCATCTGTGGTGACCTTTAAAGAAGGTTGCAGCTGAAAGTGATGCCTCTTCAGACAAATACCCTGCATCGCAACACCACTGAATACCAACTTACAGAGGGAGCGTGGGCATTAGAAATTAGCAGCGTTGTGGTGAAATTCATCTCCCGTGGTTTTAATTCAAGGTCACTTTGCTGTATTAATTTCCCCCGAATAACAACACAACTGTGGGTCTCATGTGCATATATGTAACGGAACATATACCGTATTTAATTTTCAATAAATTAATTGTAAACTCGTGTTGACACTTCCACTCGTGAGGCTTTCAGTCGTCCTCTGACTTTTGTGGTGGTGTTCATCTCGCCTTACAGTTACAGGGGTTTTTGTTGGATATCAGCAAAGCTTAACTGCTCCTTGATTAAAAGAAATGACCAGGGTAACAGTGACATCTGGAAGAAAATCTGTCATGAGATTAACCAGCGTCATCTTACACCAACAGAGAGTAGAGAGAGAGAAAAAAAAAAGTGTAATTAAGGCTTAAGCAAAATTTCTGGCCTTGCCTGACCTGGGAGTGGTCGGAGTGTGATGACGGGATTCAGAAATCCCAAGTGTTATTTTTTAAAGGGCGTTTTGCTCCTTTCAGTGGACTCACCAGCTGCAAAAAGGTTCACAAGGGCCTGCTAAGGAACAGTGTGATTTGTGTGGTGGTCATAGAGACTGCTGCCCCCGTGACCAGGTAACAGATAAATGTATGAAGATGGATGGTGGCGCTGTAACCGAAAGAGGGAAAAAAAGCTGAAAATGAATAATGACTTGATTTTAATCACACAGCATAGGCTGTTTCCACATGGTGGACATGTCCTGTTTCAACCCTTAGTTTGTCAGGATCTTGAGTCAAATCGTGACCAATCAATGACAGCTGAGACAAAACAGTCACTGAAGTCAATGTATCACCTGACTTGAGTGTAATTTAACTACGCTGGAATAAATGCTGTTTTACAGCATTTGCTGTTTTTAACTTCAAATACCCTGAGTACATTACTTTTTACCAGACGCTTTTAACGTCTGGTAAATGTTATCAAGTTACAATTGGAGGGAAAATCAAGTTAAAGTCGGTCAGGGTGAGTGAAATAATTAGGATAAGGAGAAGGTGAGTGTGAGATATTAGTGACTTTATGAAGAAAGAAGGTGTTCTTCGATGAGAACACTTTTTTAGTGTACATAGGAACCCAGTACTGTGCCATACTACCTTGTTATTCTGCATTCACTGCTGAGGCATCCCAGAAATGCACAGGTTAATTTTATGGTTGATATAACATGCCATTGTAATTTACTCAAGTGTCCTGTCAACTTACACCGATTAAAAAAAAAATCTATTAATTGCATGGTAACAATGTTAACCAGACATGTCACCATTCAAATTTTATCGTAAATCTTGTAGACCCTAACTCCCTACTCCATAGTTTATTTGTGTAACCCCCTGTTAAAGATCTATGCTTGAGTTCAAATGATGATGTTCTACGTCCCATTAGAACAACCATTCCAAAATCACGTAAACTTTGTCCTGAGAGATGATGGATATGATTATACCAACTGAAATTGTTGTTCTCTACAGAGGTCAAGGCTTTATTTTTCCCCCCTGTGTCATCAAACCTCAGAAGCTCTGCACCCAAAGGCATGTCTGATCAATTAACATTGTTTTCCAACAATAAATTTGTTTTTTTCTAATAAACAAGCAAAATGTCACTGAAAATTCCTAACTTTATACCATTGAACAAATGTGGTTTTCAATTTACAATATAACATGTTTGTGCTTTTAATCCCCAAAGACTAAAAAGGAAAACAGAGAAGCAAACACAAACACAGCCCTGTGACGAGACGTGACAGCAGAGTCCTATTAGATTGAATGTGTGTGACCGTCTCACTCAACACTTCCCCTGAGAACTTCAATCACTCATTTTCCTCCATGTGCTCCCAATCACCGCAAACAGATGGCAAAGCATTTGGAACACATGGGGATTAGAAGGTTGATTATAGACCAGTGGCGGTTTCTAGTCTGTGGAACAGGCAAAGTTCATTTTAGGCCCAGCTGGTTATATAAAAACTATTCTCTCCATGATTCTATAACTGGATACTTTTTTTAATAGATAGGTAACTGTCATACTTCTCACTTAATACCATTTGATCAATCAGAGCCTTAATCAATACTTTATGGATTTTTTTCTTGAACCAAAACTACTTGTACAAAGATACATACATACGTAAATCAATATAACTTGCGTTGAAATAGACATATAAGCCCCAATTTCGTTGTACCCCCCAAGGTGCAATGACAATAAAGGACTATTCTATTCTATATAAGATGCATTTCCAGCATAATAGCCCCTTCAGTAACAATGTGAAATAAAAAGTCATTTCCATCTTTAAAATATTGAATACTGATTTTTTTTAATGTAATAAAACAGATACAAATAATGTCCAACAAAATGTATCATTTACTGTATGTATTTTTATTCAGTAATAACTAAGTGCATGATTTTGGCTTTAAACCAATAGATAAATCTAAATAGATAAAAATTTCTACCATGAAGGGACAAAGATGTGTAGTGGACACTTGGAGTCCACTGTTCTATTCTGGTCAATGGTCAAATGACATGAATGATTCAGTTCAACTTTACTTGACCTGGGAGGTCAAAAGCCAAGCAAGTTACTTTACGTTATATTACACCGGTCCGAATTGTATTATTTATTTGGGTTTATGCGGCAGTGGTCACCTAGTGGTTAAGGAAAGGGACTTGGGTCAACAAGGCTTCAGGTTCTAATCCCCCAGCTGCCAGGTTGCCACTGAGGTGCTATGAACATGGCCCAAATAACTTCCGGTGAGCTCACCTCCCACAGAAAGCTCACAGTATGGGGCAGGGTGATTTGGGTGGCCCCCGCTGCCCCTGTGACCCAACAACTGACAAGCAGATGAAGATGAATGAATACATTTATATTTTTAAATTCCTTCTGCAATTACCCTTCAAACCCCTCATTTTCCCAATAAATAGTAAAGGGCCTAATGGGATAGTATACTCAAGTATTATACTAATAGTATAATAGTAGAAAAGGCTAAAAGCCTTTCAGTATGTTAGCTTGTATTCATGAGTTCACTTGTCATTTATCTTAGTTCACACAAATACTTCATCTATCTGCTCCTCACCTGGACCATGACCCAAGTTTGAGTACCACCTGTGGCCCACGGGTCAAAATATCGCCCAGACCTGCTGTAGAAGATGTTAAAGAGACACATGCTCTAACACAGGCATGTCCAAACTGTTACATAAAGGGCCACTGTGGCTATAGGTTTTTGTTCCAACACAGCAATTACTCTGCATGAAGTGATTGGAGGGGATATGGCTTAGTGTCAGTTGATATTTTAGCTGGATTCTAACCACCTCACTTATTATTTTCACCGCTACAACTAACTCAATAAAGTGTACTAACACAAAAGTGTCAAACTCAAGGCCCGAGGACCAAATGTGGCCCTGCCCCCACGTGTTTTCTCAGATTCCAACCTTCTCCAACTAAATAGGTTCCATAGCCTTTGTCGGCCCCATAGTGTAGCGGTTAACACGGCTGCCCTCCAAACAGAGGGAGCAGAGTGTGTTGGGGTGGATTCCCGGAGGAGCCACAAGATTGGTACTTGTCAGCCTTTTAACAGCAGTCAAAACAACTGCTGCTGTTAACACAATAATTTCCCAAAATTGGGATCATTAAAGTGTGCTTTTTTTTTAATCTGCACTCCCTCACATCCATCAATCACCTCCTTGGCATTTTTCTTTGTCTTCTACCTGGTAGCTCCATTTCTTTCTTCTAGAATTCTTATAGAACTCAATACTTTGAAGAAACATATAATAATATACTATTTCAACAGTGTATTTTGTATTTTAGAACAGGCCTGGGCAATTATTTTGACCTGCAGGCCACAGGTCGTACTAAAATCTGAGTCACAGGCCAGGTCAAGATCATGAAGGATGAGTATTTTTCTGAACTAAATAAATGATGAGTAAAATATTGAATAAAGGCAAAATGCTTCAAGCCTTTTTAAGACCATCTATTGGGGCAATGCTAGATTTGCAGAGAAATAACTATAACAGAAATCAGCAGTATAATTTGGACAAATTTGGCGGGCCGTATTAAAAAGCAAAATGGGCCGCATACGGCCCCCGGGTCTTAGTTTACCCAGGTCTGATTTAGAACCAGTCCATCAAGTGGTGCCCAGGTAAAAATGATTAGGACACCTCTGCACTAAAGCATTACACACAATAGGATCACCACTGTATAGCCTGTCTTTAACATATTATTTTAATTTCAGGTATATCAGGTCTGTGTAATTGCAATGAGTCCTTCATAAAGAATCGACCGTGTTATTTTTAAGTCCAGGAATTCAAGGAATGTTGCTGCAGTTGCTGCTCAATGACACCTTGGGTGTGTGAAAAAAAACACAACTATGTTTTAAGTCCACAGGTTTTGTTCACCTGTCATGTGATGAATCTGTGATTTGAAGTTAGGCTCCCAGAGGGCTCTCATTGGTTAGTCCCAGAGACTAATTTGCATACGGTGGGAGTGACCAGTGAGAGCCAGCAGTGGGATGAATGACTGGTTTAAGTCAGATAGCAGACACGGCTGTGCTCAGCAGAGGTCTGAACTGCATTGCACTCAAAATGCATGACTTTCTTTACGTGTCACTCTGACTGCAGTAAATGAGCAGAGCTGGACATGATCATGTTAAACAGCAGACAACATAGCTCCAGCAGAAGAGGAGGAACATGGGTAAGTTGGTGAAATTTACTCTGCCAACAACTTTAGTTTTTAGGGGTTAAGGATATCACAGCACGCAGTGTTGGCTGACGGAAAGGCAAGCCAACACCTTCTCTGTGGTGTTTATTTTTCCTGTGAAACTGACTTGTGAATTTTATTTTTTTTTGCTTGATAAATTAATATCTTGAAGTGAGAAAAAATTACTAATTTGCAGGCTCTTTCCTCAGTTTTGTTCTGTTATGGAAGTGTTTTAGATATTTTTTTTTTTATTTAAGCAGGGGAAAAAATTAAAGTTCAGTCGGCTCAATCATTATAATAAATCAAGTGTAATATTAGCTGTTTGGTGATAACTTTTTGCTTGTTAATGCCAGTGTTTTCTGCTTCTCATAAATCTCTGTTATCGTTACCTCTCTTGTTTTCTCTTCCAGGGATTATGCATCATCCTTCTTTACATAAGCCCACCTTTTTGTATTGCAAGTTTCAGCCAAGCGAAAGAACTCATCTATAAAATAAAGGAAGGATTACCGAGAGGAACCTTCATTGGCTCCATTGGAGTGGACTTGGCTTTGGATTTTACAGTAAAGCCCCCCTTCTCATTCAGTCTCCCGCAAACAAGTATCAGTGACCAGTATGTGAACCTAAATAATACCACCGGGGAGCTATATACGTCTGCCACGGATATCGACAGGGAGACTCTCTGTCCTGATAACTCTGAGAGATATGGATGTCTCCTCTCGCTGGATGTATTTTTATTGCCTCAGAAGTACTTTCAGCTGATCAAAGTTAAAATCTCCATTGAGGATGTCAATGACAACAGGCCAAAGTTCCCAGTGGATGTGATCACTTTATCTGTTCCGGAAAATACACCCATCAATTCTCGCTATGCTGTGGAACATTCTGCTGTGGATCCCGACCTGGGCCCTAATGGAGTACAGACCTACTGGCTGGTTAATGACTTTGGAGTGTTCACACTAGATGTAGAAGAACATGAAGGAGGCGAGCTCACTCCCTTTCTTATAGTGACAGATGACTTGGACAGAGAGCGACAAGATGAATACGTTACAGATATTATTGCAGAGGACGGTGGTTCCCCACCTTTACTGGGGGCAGCCACCTTTAAAATTATTATCACTGATGTCAATGATAATTGTCCTCGATTTACAGAAACCCACGTAAATGTCAGTGTACATGGAAACAGCAGTAAAGGGTCATATTTGACCCGTCTGCACGCTTTTGATCCTGATGAGGGTGCAAATGCTCAAATCAGCTACGCTTACAGCGAACGAGTGACTAAGGAGACGAGGAACTGGTTTCACTTGAACCAAACCACAGGGGTGATTACACTGGCAGGAAAAATGGACTCTGTCCCGACCACGTTTCATAAACTCACCGTTCTTGCTGTTGGACCTGGCTGTACTCCTGCGCTGGCTACTGTTACTGTGCATGTCATAAAAGTCGTTACTGGGCCCCCTGCAATTATTCCTCGGTATATCGCACCAGAAAAAGATGGAGTAGTCACAATTAAAGAATCTGAGCCAGCTTTTACACCAATAGCTTTCTTTACTGTTAGGAACGTTGCTATAAATCAAAGGGTGAACTGTCTCTTAGAAGGGACGGGTCCCTTTAGGCTTGTTCCGTATCAACAGTTAAAATATGAATACCTGTTGGAAACAACAGAACCTCTGGACTATGAAGTAATACAGGAGTATGATCTCATTGTAGTTGCTGAGAACACTGGAGGGCTCGTCATGAAGACATTTCTCAAGGTGCAAGTATTGGATGAGAATGACAATGCACCCGTTTTTCAGCAGTCTTCAGTGGAGCTACTGATAGAGGAAAACAACCCACCAAATTCTTTCCTGACCCAGCTGAAAGCCACAGACCCGGACAGCGGATCCCAAGGGGAGGTAATGTATCTCCTTGGAGGCGACACTTCTGGAAACTTTGCTATAGATCGTGTGACAGGGGTCTTAAATGTAACCACATCTCTGGACCGTGAGGAGAAGGAGACGTACCGGTTCATTGTGAGGGCAGTGGACAAGGGGACACCCAGAAGGGAGTCAATTGCGACTGTGGTGGTGACCGTGAAGGACCAAAACGATAACAGTCCACGATTCATCAATAAGGACTTCACGTTCTTTGTTCAAGAAAACTTCCCGGGTTATGGTGAGATCGGAGTCATCTCTGTGACAGATGCTGACACTGGAGAAAATGGATGGGTGGCGCTGTCCATCCTCAACGGCAGTGACATCTTCATGATAGACACTGGGCGAGGGGCACTCAGGACTAAGACACCCCTTGACCGTGAGCAACAAGGTACATATCAATTGTGGATCGAGGCCTCGGACGGTGGGGAACCTCGTCTTTCCTGCGTCACCATGGTGACTGTGTTGTTGTTAGATGTTAATGACAACCCGCCTATTGTACTTTTTCCCCAATCCAATCAGTCCTACATGCTTGTACTACCCAACACATTACCTGGCACATCCATCACAGAGGTGTATGCTGTGGATAAAGACACCGGCATGAATGCTGTGATTGCCTACAGTATCATTAAGAGAAAGGGTGGAGAGACTGAATCATTTGACATTGACTCCAATACTGGAAATATCACATTAAAAAGGGAGCTGAATAACAGAGGTCTCTGCAGCCTCTTGGTGAAGGTCAGTGATCATGGTCAGCCTGAGCCACTCTTTTCCACAGTGATGGTTAATTTCTTTGTCAATGAAACAGTGAGCAATGACAGTTACATCCAGAGTCTGCTGACCAGAGATGCTGACATACAGATCGAGGAAAGACCCTGGTTCATTGGCCAGATGACCGAGGGGCCTGAGCGGTATGAGCTGTTCCCCTGTCAGCCTGTCGTTATTGTTCTCTCGTTGACCTGCCTGGGTTTATTAATAATGGTTGTGACTCTCTTGTCTTACATCAGCTGTCAGAAACTCAAGAAGCGCAGGAAAAAACAAATCGAAGTCGAAATCCCTTTAAAACAGAACAATGAATCCTTACAGGTGGCGAATAGAAAACTCAGGCAGATCTCAAACCTCTGATGGTTTGACTGCCTGAACAGCACAGCACAAATCAAGTTGACAAGCATGTTTACAAAGCTCACTGTGAGAAGTTAAACTTGTCGTTTGACATAGATATTTGATTGTTTCGTTTTGTTTCGTAATACGCCATGAGATGCTGTCGTTCAATGGCACATTGTTCTCACCTCTTGTCGCTTCATCATGTCTCTTAATTACCTCCGTAGAACATTGACTTCAATGGATCAGAAACCAAAGTGTTTATTGTTTATACAAAGATCAAGGTGATAACAGCCTCATTACCTTACTGCTGGAGTCCTTTCAATGCAACATTGTGTGAAATGAACACACCTACACAAGTAATATGTAATGATACAAGAACGTTGTTCAGGAAATACCCATATTTGGTGAACTCATTTAGAAAATGTGATACTTTTTATTTATTTAATTTACTGTTTGTGACATTGAAGGGGTTTCAAATTGAGGATGCAGTACAAAACACAGAGAGAACAAAATTGTTATAAATAAGCAAGTATTAGGGACTATATTATTTTAATTTGCCCTGCCCTGTGTATCTTATAACCGATAAAGATCTTCCCCTAATGGAACAGGATGTTAATATTGTGACTTAGAGAAGGGGGCTGGGTGGTGAATGAATTAGTATTCTGATATCAAAGTATCCTGATTTCTATAGAGTACAGTCTCTTCAGAGGAACTTCTGCAGAGAAGGGAAGTGACTTACAGTGGAGTTTTGTCGTGATTTTGCTGTGATGTCACCAGGCTTCTGTGGAAGATAATACACTTCATTGTTAATTTTCTCTTAGAACTTGATTTGGATATTTTTTCATGATAGAGGGGGCAGTCTCACTGTGCGAAAAAAAAAAAATCCTACTAATGTCATGAAATGTGTACACAGATGAGCCCTTGTCATGATCTAGTGCTTTACCAAACCATCATTTCAATGTACAGGGCTGGGAATTAGTTGACATACAGAGCACACAAACGCATCATCATGCATTGATATATGCAGCATGACAGCTTTGTTTACATTCACCACTTGTGCGGACTACATTAGATTGTGTTACATTCACTTTGTTTCATTTGTGTTGTTTTCTTGGGGGGTGGGGGGGTGCTTTATAGCTACTAAGTGGTAAGTCTGTAGGACTCGTCTGATGTTTTTATGCCCTAGATTATGATGGTACCACTGTGTCAGCATAGGTGGGTGACATAGGTACAACACGTGAGTTCTTACCACTGCACATAATCAAAATAGAGTTCACCCTTGAAACACTTGTAACTACACTCAATAGTCACGTGTCCATATTACCTCTTTGCACACATTCAGTGTCAAAGAATCCGACATTATTATAAAGGACAGAAAGGAAGGCAAACTCCCTGTCATTGTGATACACACCTGGAAATGTGACCACTGCATTTAACCCATCACCAAAGTGAACAGTTTTGAGCACCTGTGGAGCAGTGAGTGGTGATGGCGTCATGCTCAGTGACATCTTAGTGGTGACCTGGCAGTTGGTGGATTGGAGCCTGCAACCCTCCGGGCCCCAGCCTGGTTCCTTAAACACGAGGCCACCACTGCACCACTATGTTAAGTCACACTGAAGGATGTTATAAGTCAATGCTCATGTTTGATTTGTTTTTTTTTTGTTTTTGTTTTTTTTTTTATGTGGGTTTATATTCAGTCCAACGTACCTGCACACTCTATGTAAAATGAACATATGCAATTGAATGAGATTTAAAATGTTCTAAATGTGGAAGCACCTTGAGTTTGAGATCAGTTTGATGTTGATACAGTTTAAACCCCATGTCAGATTTTTTTTTCTGATGACTCACTGTGTACTTTGTGTCATACCTTCATGCCTGTTCTGTTTAAGACACTTTTAAGCCTAATTTCCTCCACTGTGTCACGCAACATACTGTCTGTGTCAGATAATTGAAAATATCTATTAAAGATTATTTATTTTTATAACAAAGTATTGTATGTGTAATATGTATTTAAATTTAAAGGCTTTTTTTATTAGTTAAATTTTACTAATGACTGATTTTGATTTTTTTTGTTTGTTTTTTTTTTTTATATATTTTTGGGATCATCTTGCCTTGAGTTCACGACCTTTCATTACTGGTTCAGTCACTGTAATTTATTGTTTAAACTAGGGTTGCACAATAGGTAGATTGGGTTCTACAAGTAGATCTCCAAGGAGTGACCATGAGCAATAACATAAAATAATAATAGTAAATAAAGCTAAGAATAAAATTGTATTTAAAGATGCTTATCACTGGGCTAATGTGAGATTCATATGGGATGGTTTATATATTTTTTTTTTTATTTTTCATCCCCCGAGGGGGAAACACACTTTAGGTATCATATAGGTATTGCATCAGTATAACAAATATGTAACAATGTATAAAATAAAAAAAAAAATATATTGTTAAATATATATTGCGTTATCCAATCTAAGCAACAATGTAAGGTTTTTCAGCTATCACTACCTTTAGAAATCAAAATTGAAAACAACCCTATGATTAATTGAGAACTTATCATATGGCCACATTCCCTGCATGAAAAACACGTGACTTCAAGCAAATGTTTGTTGATGTTCCTTTTGTCAAAGACCTTTAAACAAAATGCCTTCAACACTAATAATACATCTGTAGGCAAATGCACACTCCCTTGTATGGATCTTAACTCTGTCTTTAAAAATGAAAGAACCTGTTGGGTCTGTGACAAAGCAGGAAACGTGCAAACAATCCTTTGTTGGGACTCGCACGCAGTCTCTCTACTTATAATCAGCATTCCATGGGTGAAGCTTGTCACACTGAGTGCATGAGGAGCTAAAAACAATTTGGTGTGAGGCTTAGCAATCACGACCCGGGTCGGGCTGGGGGTAAAAAAAGGGGATAATCACATAGGTTCAGAACATGCACACGGGCACCTGAAAGAAGGGTAGAAGCACAGAGGAGTTCTGTAATAACCGCATTTGACTATTGACGTGTCACACTCTATCTGTCACCGCAGCATACCTCCAGAGGTTCAAAAGGCCACTTAGATTTGGTTGCCAGAGATGGAAAAGGCACATGACATTATTCAAGTTGTTGTTACATAGTTGTTTATAGTTACTATACTTATAGTAGGTATATATATATATATATATATATATATATATATATATTATACGGTTAAGCTGTATATATATATATATATATATATATATATATAGCTTAACCATGTTACACCAAATATAAACAGGGTTTAATCAGAAACTGCAGCTGTGCACGGACCTTTGCATGCGGATTCCAATGAACACATTCACTGATTTATCATTGGTTGAATTAATACTGAGTCAATATCCTGTTTGTTTCTCTCCATGCCAACCCACACAAGGGTCGGTTTCCCAGCCAAGTTATACAGAAAATAATCTGTTTTCCCTTGCCTTTTTTTTTTTTTTTTTTTCATTTGACTTTTTTCAATTGACTTTTTCACACCATGCTCACAGTTACAACATATGATTAATTGTCAAAACAAGAGGGTAGATTTAATTTCACTGTCATCTTTCTTTTTGACTAGCCTGGTTTAATTCGTCTGTGTTCCTTCACATAATGGAAACTCAAACTGCACAACACACTCATGAATTGCTCATGGGCCCATTGTGTTGTTACTCCAGGTCACGTAGTTATATGTGGCATAATGTTAACCAAAAAGTCTGGGAAACTTCTCCTCCTGCCTAAAATTATAGAGAGCTCTCAAGTAGTTTTTCACAGTACTGCTGTCATTTGTAATACATAGCTCACACCTGCAGTAAATCTAATGTTTCATTCTAAACCGTATATTGCTTGAATGACAATTAATTAAAATTAAATAAGTTTCACATTAAAAAAAAAAGGGTGGAAAAATAATGATGGGAAAATGTGTTTGAAAATCACCAGATATGATATCTATGTAGACTTTTGATACACTGTAGATGCAGTGAGTCATTATTTCATATTTATATCATGTCATTCAATACAATCCCCCCAAGGCTCTTTAACTATACCCTGAATTGTTTCTAACCTTGAAAAGTGTTGTAACTGTCTCGTAAATAAATTCAACCTTTTTTTTTCTACTCACCATGGCCGTACCTAAGAGCATGGTGGGAGGGAGAAAGGGAAGGAGGGGGCAGCCGGCCCGGCCCCTAAACTACTCCACAGCTTTTCTACATGACTGATCACCTCGGTAATCCTGCTGACAGGCAGCCAGTCGTTCAGGCAGGAATGAAACAGAAGGTCAAATTGGCAGATATGCGACTCAAATACTTCTTTAAATTACTCCAGGCCAGAGACCCTGAATCTGACTATATCTGTTTGAAGTAACAGAATAAGGAAAAAAAAACACCCAACCCACACATAGTGAGGCTTTAAACACGTGTTTACAAAGTCTGAGACGTCCTTATTCTCAAACATCAGCACCTATAGAAGAGTGGCTGAGCTCCAACGGGGCCCCCTATCCTCTCCCTGTGCATGAAGTCTATCTGCGATTCCATTAAATCTTTAATAGTGCAGACAGCAAGTAATTACAATCACCCACAGCCTGATCCCATTTCCACCATGGCTTTATTGTAGCGTCCAGGCCTTGAAATCAAATAAATAAAGACACAATGAGAGGCTCAGGTTGGGTTACATAGATCCTGTGAATAGGTGAGGCTACATTTCCCATTATGACATTAAATACGACCCTCTGCACACCTATCTCCGCCATCCAGCATGCATACACACATACACACACACACACACACAAACGTGCAGGTTTGTTTACATGTATTTTAAAGGTCTTCACATATACACATGCTCCCTTATTCCTTGCCTTCAACTTAACTGTTACAGATGTATACCTATTCTTAATGCTTACCATGATTCTCACCAGGCCACAATTCCAAACCAAACACCAAATTAAATCTTAAAAATAGGGACCACGGCAAAGTATTGTTGAGCCTTTGCTACTTTATTGTTCTTTTTTTTATCTCAATCTCATAATATTACCCTCTCTACTCCATTTTTGCTATATTCAGTATTTTACATTATGTTATATTTAGGGATGTCCGATATTAACATTTACCGATACCGATATTAACCGATATTGCCCAAACACTTAATTCCCGATACAGATATCAACCAATACCGATATATGTAGGTGATTTCCCCTGAATTAGTGTGATACCAGACTAAAGGCATTCTGTAAATAACTGTGTACAACATAAACACATTACTTCGCAATAAGTTATAGAAAAATTACATATTTATTTTTTAACCATTTTGTCTGAAACAGTCCTATGATTCTTTCTGCAGCATTTGATGTAAACAAGAAATGTCTAGTGTTGGACAGAAGAACTTTCCAAAAACATTGATTAACATCATAAACCAGGCTCATTCAGCCTCACAACAATAGTCAATATAAATGGGCACAGATAGAAACAGCTGCAGTATAAGAGTAAAAAGACCTCTTTAATGAGAGAAAAAACATTTCAGCATCGTCACAATGTAAACGAAACTTCTGGTTGATGACATGAGAGACGTTTCACTGGCAAATGTCCAAGAAGTACTTACTTCAAATAAATTTAGTCATGACATAGCCCGGCTACAGAAACTTCACACGTTGTAAATTCAGCGTTTTGAACGGGAGAGAACGTCTGGTTCTCCAATACGATGGACTTCGTAAAGTTTGTCTGATTCCTTTTGCTCTTTTCTGTTCTTTGCCGTATTTAACTCTGAGTCTCTGAGAGAGAGAGACAGCAGCAGCTGCTGTGTTGTTGTCGTTTCACTGAGTCCATTGCTGTTTTTCTTTACTTCGCTGCATAAAAACACCTCGTTATAAAGTGTGAAAATCTTCCCCCTCACCCTCACATGACCAGCTCCTTGCAGTCATTAAGAATTACAGTTTTCTATCCACAAAAAAACTCCAGACCACAAACATTTATTGTAGCATTGATCATTGTTTCCCTTTAAGATGACATCATTAATCACGTGCCGGTCAAGTGTCAGTAGTACTAACTCAGTGGACCATGAGGAAGTCCAGCATATTTGCCGTAACCACAGATTTTGAATATTGGTGAAATACTCTGATATTAAAAAAGGTTGCTGATATCAGCCTGATAATATTGGTGGACCGATCTTTCGGCCATCCCTAGTTAAATTGTATTTGGTACATACTTTTATCCAAAGTGAAACTGAAGTATCTAGGACAGTAACTCACATGTGATGAGAAGAAGAGAAGGTGAGTGTAAAATATTAGTTACAATAGAAGGTGTGTAATGAAGAGAGAGGTTTTCAAGTGCTTCTTAAAGTCAGGCAGGAACTGCTCGGCTCTTGTGGCAACTGGAAGATTGTTCCACCATATGGGACCCAGGGTGTAGAATGACCAAGAGCTCCATGTGTTAGGAGAGGGCTCGGCAAGACGATGCTCCTGATGAGCACAACAGCAGAGAGAGAGGGTGTAGGTCTTAGCAATAAATTAGGACAAGTAGGAGAACTCCCTGTAGTTATTCTATAGGCAAAGGGGAGTGACCTGTACCCGATCTGCGTAGTGACAGGCTACCAGTAAAGGTCAATGAAAGGAGAGTTACACGCGCCATTTTGGGTTGTATAAGGACCACACGTACTGTTACATTCCAGACTTTATGATGGGGTCGTGCTGAGCAGGCCGAAAGATCAGGTGTTAGGCCAAAGGCGGTATGGCCATAGCCTGAAGTATAGTTGGCTATTATTCATATCATTATTTACAACATTAAAAGTCTTTTCAAACTAAAAAGGCAGTAAGATTATACAAAAACAAAACAAACAAACAAACAAAAAGAAAAACATGCCTGGTCGATGTGTTTATCTGGAGGACATTGACAGCAGAATTCAGCATGCTCTTCTTTTCCTTACACCAGGGGTGACCACACTTTTTCGTCTTGTGAGCTACTTTTCAAATGACCAGGCTGAAGTGATCTACCTAGACTAATATGTATGAACATATGTATATAGGTAAATACATTTACATTTAGATATTTTATTCCCTACTATATATATATATATATATATATATATATATATTATGTCTGACTCAATTCCTATATAATTCTCACTTGATTAGCTTGAACTATATAACAATAACAATAACAATATTATTTGTGCTCAGGATCCACCAGCTCTCCTTTGGAGATCTACCAGTAGATCCCGATCTACCTATTGGGCACCCATGCCGTGCACTGATTGGTTAATGCATTGTAGCATACACACACACACACACACAAACGGCTCAGAAACATGGGACTGCACACACCCCACTGACTGGAACTTTTTGATTTTGTAACCTCCAAGTTGCCTCCAGGGAAAATTCTTTGTTATGTAAAAAGGAAGCACTTTATGAGACCTGTCTGGGCCACTACTGTGGTTTTGATGGTTAACTGTGACATATCTGTCTTATGTTTCCATTCACCAACTCTATCCTCATATAACTGTGGTAAAGGGTAATTGCAGTCTAGGGAGGGGTGATAACATTGTGGGCAAGGCTCATAACGGGTAAGTTTATAGATAAATAAAACAACTATCTTACCTCACTATGCAGATTTTCTGTTTTTGCAATGGGTCTTGAAACGCGAAAAGAAACCTTTTCCTGTCTGAAAGAGCACTTCTAAGAATATTTCTGAACCTTTTTTCTTTTGTTATTATTGAAGATAAAACCAAATGGCAGCTACTCAATTCAATTCAAGCATTTATTGTCATTGTGTAAGGCAACAAAATTTTGTTTGGAGTACAACATTCAACACTAGGTCCACCTGAGGTGTTGTAGAGATAAAAGTGACACCAGTGCTTGATACCCCCACAGTCCCACTTGAAATGCTAAAGTTCTAGATTTTTGAAGTGTTGATACCCTATCTTCCCACTTTACCCCAGGTAAATAGTTACAGAGATAGCCCAACAACCCAAATAAATACATAAATAACCCAGTGTAAACAATAGATCTTGGTGAGAGTTATCAGTCGTCCTGTATGTTCAGTAGTCCTATGGCCTGGAGATACAGACTGTTGGCCAGTATTTTGGTTCAGGTAGGTAGGGACCTCTACCTTGTACCTGAGATCAGCAGTTGGAACGGGTGATATGCAGGATGTTCTGCATTCTCAAGTGTAGATGGTACTGACCTCAGGAACCCATATGTCAGAACACTGCTGATACAACTGCGCAGTTGTAGAAGTACGCCATCAGTGGTCTGGAGATGTGGTCATTCCTCCGCTTTCTCTGGCAATGCTCTGGCAATGCTGGGCTTTCCCAATAGCTGAGGTAATATGTCTGGTCCTCCGCCATGGTCACCCACCCTAAAAATTGAAGGTGCTGACCCTGTCCACCATCTCTGAACTCATGGAGAAGGGGTCTGTGGGTTGTTAGTTGTTTTTTTTTTTTGTTTTTTTTAAAGTCCACAATCACATCCTTGGTATTTTTGATGTTCAAGACCAGGTTATTGTTGTCACAAGATGGTGCACCTCTGTCCTGTAGTCCCTCTCATCGCCGTTGGTGATTAGGTCAAGGACGATGGTGTCATTCGCAAACTTGGCAATCTGCAAAAGATTAGTTGTGCATTCTCCGTTAACAGTTCTATGTCAACAACTGGTTGAATGTTTCTGTCTTAAAGGGCTGCCTGAAATTTCTGTAGTGGTCCTGGCTTGGGGAGGGGGGTGATCTTGACATCATCTGAGCAAAACATTCTCAAAAGGTTTTGCTCAAATATTGTGTGTCTCAGCCTTTCATCCACGTTTAATGTATACTTTTTCTTGCAAGTTCAGAATTGTATTGAGTTTCTGAGGTATCGCTGTCTTTCCTGCCCACTGCTGTGCCTGCTGAGTGATCAGTGTCATCACACACACCTGGGTCTCTATTATTAGTCTCATTGGTGTCACCTTGGTGTCCTGGGTATATAAACCAATGTCCTTCACACTGTGTTTGGGTCATTGTTCTGTGTTGCTTGGGATTTTTTTGTTGTGTATTTCAATATATTGTTTCTTGGTCCGTTCTTTTTGCTGCCCAGTGAGTTTTGTGATTTGGACTTTTATAAATAAAAGTCCTGCACTTGAAGACACTTCTTTGTGCAGCATTTGCAACATCTCTTTATGCACTCTCCACAGTTTCACTCTCTCTCAGGTGGTTTAGAACCTAGGGTAATATTTGACATGCCAGGAGAGAGTTTTTCACACGCATATATATTTACAGCTTTTCAGCTGGGAATTCTGCCTTTTGGAATATTTATATTGGGACATTTTAATTATTACTTGATGTAAAGGTAGCAATTAGACCTCTTGTAAATGGAATACCGTGGATCCTAATGTGTCTGGACAGACCGGTTATTTTTTGTGTCTGGACAGCACCTGTTCTAAGCTACTTAAAGTCAAATGCCAGGTTCAAACTGCTTTTAGGTATTTGTTTTGGAATATTCTTGATTGTATTGTTATCATTATGTAAACAGGACAACAAAAAACAAACAAAAAAGAGTTGAAAATTAGTAAGTGGCACTGAATAAATATTTAATATATGTGCTATATGTGGATATTTTTGCCCCTCTGTCTCTATGCAGTGCTACTACAGTTACAGTTTCAGGTTCTTTATTTGTCATTGCACACAATCCAAAATTAAACTGTGAAGCTTTTGCTCTTCACTCACTCAAAGACAACATCATCAGTCTGTTGATAAATCCTTTCAGCCACGTTCAGGGTTTCAAACACCCAAGGATTAAAACAGTTTATTTTAATGCTCTTTGTTCGTGCCTTGATACTTCTATACTGACTGTTCGGGCAGTGGCTCAAACAAATTGTGGCCACGGTGGGAGGGGTCACCGATAATGTTCTGTGCCTTTTTAACGTACAGGGAGCCATATACTGATATTCATCCAGTGAGGAAAGAGTGCTGTGAGTGATTATTTTTGGGCTGTAATAATGGTCCTCTGGAGATATGTCCTCTGGGCCGCTGAACCAGATGCAAATACAGTATGTTACGATGCTCTTAATGGAGCGAGTACAGTGCATTCTCTGCTGGACCTTTTCCATCAGCTCAACAGTGTCCACGCCTATAATGTTTAAATCCAATACAGGTCCAATAAAGTATTTTACCAATATATCTAATGCTCCACCCATTTTATTCCGCTTTTCCATTGACAGGTCACGATAGGGCAGCAGCCTCTTGTAATACCAACCAAATCACACTGCATTGTGCCAGCTTGGTAATGACCTTCATGCAGGTGGTAAACTCACTGGAAGCCAATTTCCTAAATTCTAGGATTGTTGTCCAGGAAGTGAACGCTGAAGTTGTATTAAAGTTGCTTGAGATCTAAAAATTGTCGCAAGACATGTTTTACGATCACATTCACATGTATTGACATTGAAATGTGTGGAAATATAGGAATAGGCAGTGCCAAAGTTGCAGCTCACGAACGCTGTGCGACATTTTCTACGATCACGTAGCATTAAGTGTTGTAGACATTTTCAGTGTCTTGTGTCTAAAAATTGTGCTGCACACCTGAGCTGCTGCCACCCCCGTTTTTGTGTCTCACAGCTACATAACTTTATCAAACCTTAGCAGTGATACTTGGAAAATGTCTAATAATGTAAATGTTAAAAACGCAGCTTAGCTCAGTCATTCACTGTGAGATCATGGCTGGAGCAGACACCTAGCACTGTTCGTCCTCATTGTCCTGGATCTTGTGTGTTTGCTGCTCTGACCACAGTGTGGACGGCCTCTTTCACACATGCATTCTTTTTTTCATATTTATACCTGTGGTCATGTGACCAAATAACTCAAATAATCCCCTGTCCTGCACCTCTCTGACTAGAATCTATAGTTTGGCTTCTGAATCATCATTATTTCCCCTTGCCACAAAGTCGTCTGCAGATCGTTTTTTTTTTTACTTTTTAGTATATTTGCATATAAGGGGCATGGGCTGGTTAGTCACATGGTTACACACGTTCAAATTCATGTTGATTGAATATAACCAATGAAAACCCTCGGATTCCGGCACTGCACATCTTGATGCATTTAAGTTTTTAAACTTCCTGTCTTTGTGCACTCATTCTCAAAATAAAATATTCCGGAACTTTGATACATGAATCCCTTGGACTGCCACATCAATGAGATTAAATTCAATTAACATGAAATTAACGTGTGTACAACCAGCCCACAGCCCTTTTATGGAAATATATTTAAAAAAAAATGTAAGCATCTCTGAGTATCATGAAAAGCACTGTACAAAACATGTGTATTATTATTATTACTATTATTTACATTTGTAAGCAACATTTGTTTTCCATGTTTGCATGCAGCCAAACCAAATGTAAGTAGTAACGTACAGCAATTAAAACACGGAGTTGTCCGTTTCTATCAGCTTATTCTGATAACTATCTATCAGCTTTTTTTCTATAAACAAAGGAGTGAATAGAAATGTTTTTTCCTCAGTCAAAGTTGAGGATCAGCTGTCCTACGGTAATGAACATTCCCAGAAGTTCAAGTGTCATCGTGAGCGGATGCCCTGTATGGTCAGATTGAGTCACTGACTGCCTCGATGACCGAGCTGCTTGTTAAAATCATCCACTCAGGCATTTCAGCACAACACACTTACGGCCAAGAAGAGCCAAGTCCTACATCTCTTTCCCTAATATGGTAATACGGAGTCCTACTTTTCCGATGTATAAGAGTTACCGTCTTTCTGATCTTCCAGCAGTAATTGTTGTTGATCATTGATCTGGGACATTGTAATTGAATAGGATTTGAATGTTTTATAAGAGCAGGGAAGAGGATGCATTCTGCCCCCACAACACTTGAGAAAGTTGGGTGCAGTGGCAGTTGTTCAGTGAAACAGGAGAAGCTCATCCCAGTCATTGTTTATTTGTGAATACATTTTAGAATTGAACTGGTGGGCAGTGGTGGCCCAGTAGATCAGGAAGCAAACTTGGGTCTGCAGGACTTCAGGTTTTTGAACCCATCAGTTGCCACGTTGCCACTGAGGTGCTCTGATCAAAGCACCATCCCGACCCACATAACTACTTGTTGGCTTTACACCCACAGGAAGGCTCACAATATGATTTAGGCCATGCTTTGCTCATGTCTGCCCTAGAAAGACAGTTTAAGCCCTGAGACATTATGTTTGAGACCTTGACTTTATATCATTGTGACCCAGTACACCACTGTACAGAACAACATGTGATGTCCACATTTCATCCATGGAGCAGCGTGCAGCTCAGTGGTAACCAGGCAGCTGGTGAATTCGAACTTGAAGCCATTTGGTCCCAAGCCTTCTCCCTAACCGTCACCATACTGTTGACCCAACAAACTTACTTAAAAATAAGAAATCCTAGGTGAAGGGAAAGGTTTACAGGACAGTTGTGAGATCAGCCATGATGTATGGACTAGAGACACTAGGAATAGGTAGAAGACAAGAGGCAGAGCTGGAGGTGGCAGAGTTAAAGACGCTGAGATTCTCTTTGGGGGTGACAAGGATGGACAGGATCAGGAATGAGGTGATTAGAGGGACAACAGAGACAGGAAGGTTTGGAGAAGAAGCTAGAGAAGCCAGATTAGGATGGTTTGGACATGTTCAGAGGAGGGACAGTGGTTATATAGGGAAAAGAATGCTAGACATGGAGCTACCAGGTAAGAGACGAAGAGGAAGGACAAAGAGGAGATTTATGGATACGCTGAGGGAGGACATGGAGGTGATTGGAGTTGAGGATGCGGAGGACAGGGTGAGATGGAAATTGGTGACTCGCTGTGGCAACCCCTGAAAAACGGGATAAGCCGAAAGAGGAAGAAGACTGTAATAAACACTTGCTTTACATGTCTGCCTTACAGGCAGAGGGTCTTGGGTTTGAGCCCCAGTGAAAGCACATATCGGTACTTTAATGTCAATCTAATGCTACACAAGGGGCTGCAATTCCTACCTTGAGATCACCAGCAAACTCGTATTCAAAGTACTTTTGAAAAATTTAATTCTATGTCAGTTTGATGCAAATACCGTCCAATCATGACACAGCAATTCAGCTTCATGACACTTTCTTCCATCCCCAGCTTTCACTTTCTAAATGGAGCCAATTCATACCAAGCCTCAACAGGGAACAGATGCTTCAGGTGAAGTGACTTCAATAAACGTGTTTATTGTGTTTATGCACACCGTGATTAAAATGTATTAAAATTAAGTATATTTGTGATGTTCATCTGTTAGACGCATGAAATAAAAATCACATTTCAGTTCACGGGCCATCAGCTGACAATACTTTATTTATAGCTGAGGCGTTGCTGCCACTGAGTTGATGAATTTCTGTTACAACAGAGAACTGATCACATTTACTTCAGTCTTTTTTTTTATCTGAGCCACACACAGTGTAAAGAAATATTGGCTTAATTTATTGCCCAGATGAGTCAGTTTAGTCAGGCATCATTTCTCTGGCAGCACACCGGGGCAGTAAGAACGAATGATTCGCTTCTGAATGGCTGTCAAATGCTTGGTTGAATTTTTGAGAAAAAAAAAAAAAAATGTGGTCAGCTGACATCAGGCTCTCAAACAGTTAGAGTACAGCCATGATGTGATTCCCCACTGTCAGTGCTTTTTATCATGCCCTGCCAACAGAAAGTGGAAAACAGAGAATTTGGAAACCATGGTGACATGAGGACGGACGGAAGAGTCTGAAAGCCAGAATGGTTTTTTTTTTCAACATTTCTCTTCCCGCTTGTCTTGCTTCTGACATGGTTATAACAGGACAAAGGGACAGAAATATTCACAATGACTTTATAGCTGGAATGGTAGAGGACAGGGACAGGGATGGGGAGTGATTAAGGAAAACAAGATATAGATGAACAGGTGGGAATAGAGATAAGGGCTCTAGACGTGGCCACAGGTAGTATCCATCTGCCATATGGCAGGGAGACCACATGGTCACTTACAGTGCATGAGTACTGTGTGTACAAGAAAGGGATTGTATGCTTAGCTATATCTACAGACTGTTTTTTTTTTATCTTAGGACTGACAGCAGTGAGCAGTAGTAGCAGTATCCTTTAGAACAGGCCTGGGCAATTATTTTTGACTCGCAGGCCACAGGTGGTACAAAAACTTGAGTTACGGGCCAGGTCAAGGTCAGAAAGACTGAGTATTTCCATGAACTAAGATAAATGATGAGTAAAGTAATGTAAATGAAGACAAAATACTTTATGCCTCTTTAGACTATCTATTGGGGAAACACTGGCTTTGCAGAGAAACGGTAGAAAGATAAAAATAATATAAATTAAAAGTAGAATTTGGACAAGTCTGGTGGGTCGGATTATAATGCCAAACGGGCCACATTCGGCCCCCCGGCCTTAGTTTGCCCAGGTCTGCTTTAGAATGTATTAAAAACCTTTCAGTCTTTACCATTGTTTCTCAGACATTAAAAAAACACACTGTTGCTGAGGTCCCGCCTGGGATGCAACAAAAACATGTATACATTTGCTTGTAGACTGTATACTGGTCCCTGAAGTGACAAAGAGTAATAAAAGTCAAGGAGAATATGACCCCTGTACATGTACGTCTGACCGTGTAAATTTTGGAGAAAGTTGAAGGTATCAGTTTCTAGGGCAGTGTGTGTTAAACGATCATGTCCATTACATAATGAATAGGCTACTTAAAAATGTGAAGAAAAAGAAAAAAAAAAAAACTTGAAGGATCAACGCTGTCCAAAATAATTGATAGTCCTTGTGCTGATTTGAATGGGACATCAGGGAGTTCATGGTGTTCACTGAGGTTTTTTTTTTTTTTTTTTCTACCACACTATCTAGAGGTTTCCATTGGCTTAGGAAACACCATTATAATTTTAGAAACTCCATTAAACCCTAATTCAAACCAATGTTGTTTGGATATTTGGTAGGTTTTAAACCAAAAACCAAAGCAAATTATGGAGCCTCTTGTAAATTCATATTTGACGTACCATCTTTGTCTTTGTCTTTTTACCGAGCTTTAACATCCTAACCATTCATTCTCTCTGAAAAATATCTCTCCCGTCCATAAGCCTCTTAGTGAATATAAGCCTGATGGTACTTATCATCTCTTCTGATCATGACTTTAAAGCTGGATTGTGAATCTCTTTAGAAAAGGTTAATCAGGGGATTTAAAGGATTTCAGGTAGTAAATAATTTCATCTTCACTGGCTTGATTAAATTAAATGCTGAATTACTGAAGGTATACAAATTTTGTATACATTTATCACAGATTGGACAGCAACACATTGCACCCTACCAGGTCAACTGAAGAAGCCCCGTCTCCTGACTAAAGAGGCCTCTAGGATGAAAGATGAAACGACTTCAAGAAACCTACTTCGTCCAGTTGCCCTCAATGTAACTATTTTAGGATAATGTCTCGTTATGTGGTACTTGTGAAGTGATTTTGAATGTGATCGAACCATTTTCATCCATTTGTTCGTTACTGGGATACAGGGGCAGCCGTCTCCACAACTGCCACCCAAATCACATTGCACCATACTGTACCTTCCTGCAGGTGGTGAGCCCACTAGAATTTTGATTCTTCTTCTTTTCCTTTTGGCTTTTCTCAGGGGTTGCCATGACGAATCACTGGAGATTTTTTCAATTTACCATTTATGCTGAATCACTTGGCCTGAACCTCCCTTCCTCTGGGATATGCCACCACCAGACGCAAAGGAGAATTGTATAGCACCAAGAAATAAACTCTGTTACTGCTTGCTTTACTGCTGCATTTTTTTAAAGTTTTGGGTAGACCTGCGTTGAGTATTTCTAGATCCACCCATCCATTTTTTTTTATTTTTTTTTTATCCACCAAACTGTTGCTGGGTCTCAAAGGTTGCAGTTTTTCCCAAATGGCATTGCTCTCCACCATACCTTCCCCCACCTGACATCAACCACCCTCACCAGACTTCGAACTTGCCCAGGAGGTATTTTTAGATGTATAATCAAAATATTTGACAAATATATTTTTAATTATGTTTTATTATTAAAAATAACCCATTTCATATCTTTTTAAAGCCACCCATTCATGTTTGTCCACTTATCTGATATCGAGTAACAGAGGCAGCAATCTGAGATGCCCAGACTTCCCTCTCCACAGACAAGTTGACCAACGCTTTGGTCTTCAAGGTCCCTCCCCATGAGTACTACCTAAATAATACTGTACAGCCCCACTGTGATCTTACTCTGGTGTTCCCTGGAGTTCCACACCAATGTCTCTGAGCTTAAGACATCTCATCTTAAACAAACTATTATATAAATAAACTTCTTCACCAAAAACAACTTTGATGGTGCACATGGATTTTACGTGTAAGTGAGAGCAACTCAATGTCACCAGAAATTTGTGAAAATGGGATCACAAACCAAAAAAAAGGTTGAACGCACTGCACATCTGTTCATCATTTATGAACAGATGTAAAGGCACCAATATTATAGCAGTGAGAAATAAGTTAGCATTTCTAAAGGAGACCAGGATCATATATTTTCCATGCAAGCCTAAATCTAAGAACTACACTTCCTTTCAAAGGTTTGGGTTTTCCATAAAACACTTCTATTAACCACAATGAGCTGTAAAATAAATAGAAAATATAGTCAAGATATTGATATGGTAAGAAATAATGATTTGTATTTGAATAAATACCCCTCAAAAGGGTTTTCTAATCATCTATTAGCAATGACCGAGCACATTGAACCATTGAAACATTTAAGTTGCAGGTGTGATACTCAGGCCCAGGGGCCAAATTTGGCCCGCAGTGAAATTATATTTTGCCCACGAGATCGGATCAAATGTCTACTACAGTGGTCCCCCATATGTGGCCTTTAAATACTGGCAGAATGTGTTGTATAAGCAAGAAATGCTCTTTGTTATAACACATACAGCATGATTTTTGTTTTTTTTTTTTCTTGGAGAGCTGTATACAAGTTTGAAATTTAAAAGGAAATCTTGAAAAACAACAGATAAAGAGACGGAATAATCAACAAATACTACTGATGTGTGTTTCATTTCTATTTTAATTTAATGTGTGTTGATAGTATTTTATAACTTTGGCTGTTCCAGGTTCAATGTTTTTATATAAAAAAAAATCTATTTTAATATCTGGAGAGAAGGGAAAACATACATATTTACAGATATTTTTTCAATAAATATTGAGTTTTGCCCATGATTTCAAGGCAGATTTTAACTTTTGCCTCCTGTGACACTGAGTTTGACAACCCTGACTTAAGTGATCAAGGCTGTAAAAGGAACTGTATACACGATGTAGATATTGCACCAAAAACCAGGTACATTTACCACAAAATAAGTTATCTTCATTGAAAAAAACTACTTTTCTTTTAAAAATAAAGTGAAACATTTGAACGGTAGTAGATTGGACATTTCCACCATCATTCTGTCATATAGTAACTGTTTCATCAGATTAACTCATGGGTAAATTGTTGTTTCTTAACTTGTGACATTCAACGTAAAACATGACTCTTTGCCACGAGAAGAATGCTGGCCTGGACGTTTTAAAGCTGCTGACCCCGATCTTCACTAAGGATTCCTTTTGACTGGGTGGGAGTAGCTGCAGTGCTCCTCGGGAGCTGAGACATGGGCCAGCCTTTGATGCCCATATGTGTGTTTTCATGGTGGATTGGACACACGAAAAAGTTGGCGAAACAAATTAGATTTTCCAGCGTTGAGTTCAAAAGGACAATAAAGACACCATAAAACAGTCCACATGAGACAACATGTCCTTCCCGAGAAGAAACAGATGGCAGTATTATTCTCAGGCCACATTTTTAGGCTCCGTAACATCAACCAAGTGAAAGGACTTAAGACTTGGGCAATTATTCAGGATCTTATTTAATAACTATTCCGTGATCTTATCACCCTAATCAAATTTTTTGGGTCTTTGGAATTTTGCTCCAGTGAATAAAATCTATTCCTGGAACAGGCACATCCAAGCAGGAATGTGCCAGAATATGACAAATGTCAGCTGTGTTTCAATAATGGCTTCAGTCAGTAAATTTGTCAGCAAATTTTCTTTCTCCATTCATCTAAAGTGTCTTGTGGTGTGGTTGAAACCACTTTTTTTTACGATACTAACTTCTGTCTAATTCAATAAAAAGAACAAACTGTGTTATTTAGTTATTAAAAAATACATATATAGTTGTTAACCACATAACTAGTTACTAACCACATATTTCTAGACTGTCCACAAAACTGATATGCTACGTAAAAGGTCAAAGAGGAAAATGATATTTACAAAACATATGTTTTGTAAACAGACACAGTCCAATCCATAAAATTGATTAAAAAAAGTTCAATGTGCGTTTCCTAAGGTTTTTTTTTATCTTTAAGGAAGGGGACATCTTGCAGGAGAACATACACTTATATATGGCATAACGCATTTCAATAAAAATACAACAGAAGAAGAAGTTGACTGGAAAAAACAAGCTGCTCTTAATACAACATGCCCCAGGATACCTACAGCTAAGATATTTGAGAAATCACAGAAGACTTTAGGTTTAATACCAAAAAAGTATTTTGTTTCAAGGGCCAAAGGCAAAACAAAATCAACTCAATACTCTGTGAAACCTCCCTCATGCACTGTCCATCCATAAGTTAGTGTTGGACAGCCTCCATAAATGTGACTGAAAGTCCTTTTCACTCCCTGTTTGTTTTGAGGGTAGCCTAGTGTGTGGTATTGTTGTAGATCAATACCCACCTGCTGAGTCATCGTTCAGCATCAGTCAGTACTGTCTTTTGTCAAAGTAACTGGCCACATTTGCTCTGTTATGGGCAGCACAAGAGCTGCAGGGCTCCTAGTAATGGATGTAGGATGTAATATGAGGAATGACCTGCTGGTCAAGATCTGGTGCACACTGGATATACCGAGAATATCTAGGAGGATAATTAGTCTAAGTCCGGGTTGTAATGATGCAACACAAGTTGGATGGACACATGTTCTCAATCAGCATTTACTGTAAAGGGAGATTCTTGACCTGTGTGTATTATGGTATGCTTACAATTCAAAGAGTAGAGCCTGAGACGGCAAATTGCTTCAAAGATTGGCAAGTAGCACCGAGATCATTAGGCTGTCCATCTGTTGGACACATTGAGACAATCTGTAGTAGACGTCAAATCCTCGCCCACCCCCAGCATGGACTGTTTTCATTCCCCCGTGAAACTATATCTTGAATTCACAAGACCATTTCTCATATATATATATATATATATATATATATATATATATATATATTCACTATTTTTTACATTTTCGACAAAATATATTTATTACATGGTGATTCCTGATAGTGACTTCATTTTTTTCACAGTCGCTAAATCGCAGGTCCGCGGACCAGTATAGGTGCATAGTTCATTTGTTATTGGAACACAATGTGATATTGTCCTCATCATAACTTTACTTAATTCCAAGAGAATCCAGCAATACTTTGCCTAATCAAAGATCTTTCCCGTGTTACCTACAGACCACAAATACATTTACTACCTGACATGTAAAGCCTTGCCCAATGTAACACTTAAATATAACAGATGCACCCAGGAGGAAAATTATCTTTACTGAAAAATATATCTGGTTGTACCTCCCTGTTGGCTCAGATTTCACATTGTCTTAAGGAAGGACCCACCGGACGGAAATGAGTGTAAAACTGAGCAATGACAGAGGTGATAAATCTGTCGGAATGTTTTTCTATGCTTTAACAAACTCGGTTTAAGCACTAGAATGAGTTCCATACATTTTAAGTGGTGTTTCCTATTGCCTTATCCAATTAAGTTGGTTTTATAGTCAATTTTCACATCATGTATGTATGTATGTATGTCTATATATACATACATATATATATATATATATATATATATATATATATATATATATATATACTGTATAAATATATATATTGAATTTAAGGTTTTATGGTTTGTGGTATTTTTCCCACTCGAAACCCTGGCTGCATAATAAATGCCTGTGGCATTCAGTAGAGCAAGACACTGTTAGGGGTTAAGGGGTCCTCCTTGGCAATTGAAAACATTCCAATGTTCATTTTTCACTCACTAAACATCTGGTTAGAAAAAAGCTGTGTTATAGAAACCTCTTTCATGTTTCCTTCACCTGGAGTAGAGGCTCTTTCTTTTCTTTTTAAAATTTAGAGGTTTCTCATAGGCCAGTGTGACGGTAAATCACTTCATAACGCAATTTATGCTCGGCATGATCTCGTGCATTTTTGGCCAGGCACAGAAAAACCGCAACTTTTCAAAAGCATTACTTTCAAATAATTAACTACCAAATGGATGTACTTTAAGCCTGAGGTTGTTCATCTGTCAGACTGAGGGTCCTACTGATTGACAGGAGTTGGCTTATCAACGTGAATCGTCTCGTAACGGCGACCGCCATGTGTTTTTGTCTTATTCGTGGTTTGGCACATTGTAGATTCAGGGTTCCCCGACCCAGATTCCAGCAGAATCTAAACCGCAAACCATGTGTTTTAGATTGGTATTATTAAGAACTAGGTCAATCCACACTAGACAGAGCAAAAAAATAAATAAATAAAATGTCAATCATTTATTCATCATAATATTTTCCGATCAATTGAATGACATTACAGTGTGACGCTAAAAGCAGATTGAACATCTTCACACATGGTTGCCACATGGTTTGTATACCCATACAATACACCGTTTGGTTGACATTCAAAGCTGATCAAATGCAGCAGATGTTATGGATTGCTTCCTGTATGGTCCAATAGTCTTCATGTGGTCCAGGAGTTATTTTGGCATAACTCATGTCCAGCAACACATCCTGCTTTCAACGGACTGTATGCTGCTTCCATCAGTCATGTTGACCCTACGGTCAACAGACTACAGGGGCAGCAGAATGGAAAATATTAAGTACGTACAACACTTTGTAAACTATAAAATTGAAAATAATGCATGAGTACAGCAAGATCTATTGTATTCTATTTTATATTATGATAGAGTGTGTCAAACATCAAATCCATTGTGAAACCACACCTGAGATTCAACAGATTTGGTGATGATATGCAAAAGATGAACGTGTCTTTTTCTCATGCTCTGGTTGTTTTTCCTGTATTTGAAAGTGCTTGAGTTTGCAAAACAAATGAGACAGTGAATACATGTTTTGCATGTTTGCGGTGTCGACACTACAAACTGAAGTGAGACAGTGGTTGGACTTTGGATTCTTTGATTCACATGCAAACAACAAACATTGCCAGTACCTGTGTGCATACAACAAAACAATGAGATAACCTTTAGAAGCAGGGGCAAGGAGTACAGGTAGGTACAGGCAATACAGTACAGGAAGGTACAAGCAATATACCTATATATAACAAATTATGACTATGAAAAAGATCTGACTGTGGTTATTTGTATCATTTTTTTTTGTAAATCATAAATATATGTTATTAAATTTGAGAGAAATACTGTAGTAATTTAGTTATTTAAAATAATATATGTATTTATTATTTACAAATATAAATAATATATAAATATAAATTAATAATATTTCTGTTGGAATTTTAATACACATATACTGTATCTCTCAAATTAATCAAATTTCTTTTTTTTTACTTTGATACATTTTTCTATTATTATTATTTTCCCGATTAAGTACATTTACCAGTCATGTCAAACCAAACATATATATATATATATATATATTAATATAAAAAATTCAATAATCTTTACCCTTGACTTAATTAGAAATGCCAATTAAATTGTGTTTGTGTTAAAATTCACTTTATTTTTTATATTTTTGAGTATTTTTAATTTACATTTTACATAATATACTATTTCTCATCTGCACCACATTATCATTTTTTATTTAAAACATATTCACTGGGGCAATCACTTTGGCTCACCACCTGCATGACGGCACAGTATTGCCATGTGATTTGGGTAGCAGTTGTGGAAACTGGTGCTCCCGCAACTCCATAACGGGTAAGCATGTGAATATGGATGGACATATTGGCTGGGCTCTTTAAATTTTTAATATGAAAAAGAAACAAAAGAGTGTTTTTGTCTGGCCTAAATTTTTAACATTTGTGGCATTTTGAAGTTACACACTTCTACAACTGCAATTCCACTGTTAACCAAAACACAAGGAATAGGTTTGGACAGACTACTGGTGTCCAATCTAATATTTACTGTATTAGTATCAGACATTTATCAAGTGAAGACCTAATACTTTTACTTCCAAGTCCATATTAATTCTCAAGCCTTTCACTTTTTTTTTTATCACACAAGTTGCAAGTCATCAAAAGAAGTTTAAGTCTCAGTGACACAGTCTTTAGTTTTAGCCTTCTCCCTGGAAGCTGTCACCCATGGGGCCTCCTCCCTAGAGGAGAAAGACCAGATCCAGCCGCCTGTCTAAGTCGTAGAGAAAGTCATGGCCATTAGCGACTCTATTCACGGTCTGCGACCAGGATTTATTACAAAAGAAATGGCTGTGCTTCTTCAGACGACTGCGTTGACAAAGACCATCCGGCTGTCTGCAAAAGGAGGGAACGTAAAACTTTAACAAGCCACAGTATATGCTCTGTTTTTTTTTTTTTTTTTTTTTTTTTTTTTTTTTTTTTTTGTTTTGTGTTTTGTTTTAAAACGTTAGGTAACCTCCAGGAGCTGACTGTGTACATTTGAAAATCAAAAATATTTGGTGATAATAAAAATGTAATTATAATAATTACACAAAACAAAACTCGAAAGATATTTGCTGCACTTCACTTTCTGGATTTTGTTCCCATGGGTATTTTTTTCAGCTTTCAGCTAAAAATAAAGCAAATGTGATTAACAAGACAGGACATCCATTGCATTGAAACTATTTGTTTTATTTTGTCAGCCGTTTCAGCCTTTACTGTAAGTGAGAGCTGTGCAACAATAAACCCCTATTTTGTATTTGTGAGTTTCTGCAGTAAACAGATTAAGCAAAGCAGTTGACGTTTGCATTTTGCACCAGGGAAAGTAAAAATACAGTCCTTAAAGAGGTCATGTTGTTTTCTCTATTGTTGTGTTTTTGTGCAGCTCTTTCACAACAGGTCTGCAGATTGCACAAATGCAAAGAAGAAACTAAATAATATCGCACTTATATTATTATTTGATTTTCACTCCATGTCTCTCTTTTTTTTAGCTTTTTTATTTGTGCTTTTACTGAAAAGACAAACCAAAACATTATTTTATAGATTATTTAATAGCAACAC
>JAFBJS010005381.1:95115-131987 GCA_016785265.1 Paraplagusia blochii
ATATATATATATGCATGCATATTTTCATTTCATTTATTAGACACATTTACCAATGGCAACTTGGGGAATGTGACATTTGGTTGCCGATGGGCATCAAACCTCATACTCTCTGAAGTAGCATAGACTTAGCATCAACAATTTTAATGCTTTTGGAGCTGCTGTGGGCCAAACATATTGACCTGGTGGGCCACAGCCGGCTTGCAAGCCCTGAGTTTGACACTCTAACTCAGGGATGTCCAAAATGTTCCACAAAGGGCCACTGAGGCTGCAGGTTATTGTTCCAACCAAGCAGTCATACACCTGGCTTGACAGGTGTTTAATCAACTGATCTCAGTCACCAGACAGCTGATTGGTCAAACTATGTGATCTTGGTTGGTCGGAGCCAAACCCAGCAGCCACTGGCCCCACAGTTTGGACATGTCTGCTTCTAAAAAGACCATAGAGGTGAATGTGAGTGTAATTAATAGTAAATAGCAGCGAGTGTTACTAATTTTGTTCAGCTCATGTCTGACATGTTGGAATGACAATAAAAAGTTGAAGAAATAGAGCCCACCCCTCCTTATTTTCTGCTTTATTTCTCTTCTTCATTAAATTGATAAAAAAAAAAAAAAAAAACAGTGTCAGCAGTCTCCACAACTACCACTCAAATTACATTGCATCATAACCTGCAGGTGGTGAGCCCATTACAAGGTGAACCCTGGAGTTCCACACCAGAGACAGACACATTACCTTAAGGCCAATGTGAAGACGTCCATATTTTACGAAAAAAAAAAAATATATATATTATTTAGATTTTTTTCTGTAAAAAATTAAAACAATTAAAGCAGATATAAGAAATGCTGGTGGTATTTGTTTACCTAGAAGACTTTGAACGCAGCATTGAGAATACTCCTTTGCATAGTTGCGTCCCTCAGCCTCTCCCTCTCTGTTCACGTCTGGTTTTCACCGTGCTCTTAGTGTTTTGTGAAGTTTTCTCTAAAGCCTATGGTATCAGAGCTTTAATTTTCAGTGTGGTAATGAAAATAGCGTCAATTTACATTCAATCATTTATTCATTTATCTCCATGCTCCTGTCCGATGCCTGATGAGAGCGGCAGAAGTCTCCAAGACTGCCACTCAAATCACACCAAACAATACTGTGAGTTTTCCTCTATAGCCACCTGGAATATGTTTAATATCTGTGTAAATTATATTAAAATGAATCTTTAATCCTCCCTTCATATTTTTTTTTTCTACCCTGCAGTGGGTCCCAGAATTAAAAAACCCCAATAGCAGACTAATCACTGTAGGAGTTTTTTTTTCGTAACTATGCAGTCAACTGGCAATCTGTCCGAAGTGTTCCTGCCTTTGCCCGTCGACAGCTGGCTCCAGCTCAGCTTTGACAGTGAAAGGATTAAGCTGTAGAAAACGATGGTTCATTCAGCCACACATCATTTCCTTGCTTCACCAACCATTATATCCTTTTTTTTTTTCTTTTTTTCCATTTTTTGTAACGCCGTCTTTCATCCATGACCACAATAGAAGTGGATTGTTGAGGTTGAGTTCTGAAATTATGCTAGAAAGGACATATTCAACAGCAGAACAGGGTTCAGATGTCACAACCACAAAGGTGTAGAAGTGCAAAGAAAGAGGCCCAGTGGTCAGAAAGGCAGGTAGGATAATAGCCAACAGCTTTGAATGGAGATCCAAGCAGGCAGACTCAGGTGGGAAAGTAAGGATTCAGGGAATTGGACCCAAATGTGGGAAAGAAGGTTGTTCATACAGCTCCGGGAGAGAAAGGCATTCCTCATCGTGCTGGACCTTCTCATGTGTCAGGCAGGGGGGACGCCTGCAAAAACGAGGGGAAAAAATATATATATTTTCAAAGTTCCATGAGCAAGACATGTTAACCCAGACACTGACACGGCTGTCACCAAAAAGGTCAAACTGCATGTTCCCATGTCGTGCTGTACATCAGGGAACACCATCTATGTTTTAAGCAGGGTCCGGATTTCTTTGGACAGACACATAAGTTTAATGTCACAAAATTCATATTATTTGTTTTTATATGGAGAAATTCAGTTGATTGGATCAGAAGATTTTGCTTCTTCAACCCCTGAGCAGCCAGTTCATTAAAATAAGCATTATTTCTGGCAAATACTTAAAAACACTACAATTGCAGCAAATTTTGCTAAATTTGCAAATTTAGGATCAGAGTTTGTTTGGATCTTTTTGATTTAGGGGCCGCAATGAGTCTTAAATTTTGATGGTTGTCTGGTTCAGGAGCAGATAGATGATGTGTTTGCGTAAAACCAGATAATTTCTCAATGATAAAGACAGGAGTTTTTGAGCTTAGGGGTTTAACCTTTATCATATATGAAGTTAGCATCAATAACACCCAGTCTCTGGAGATGTTTAGGTGCTTCAGCAGAGAGCTGTATTATTTCACCCACTGCTTTGTGAAAATCCATCTGGTGCTGGTTTACTGGTAGGAAGTTCTCCAGGTTGACCCTGGCGCACATTTTGGTCCTGATCCACAGGAAAATAGTTGCCAGCAGTTTCACTGTGTCATTCAAGTGCTATGACAAGATATGGGATCTGATCTACTGCACTGATAAAAGCAGGACTAAGCATTCCTGATGGAGTAGACACACACACACTCACAGGCCAGTAAGTGCAGCAGATATGGAAAGTGACATTGATGAGAATTCCAGAAATTTAAGACCAACCTGGAGTACTTGAGTAGTCTTTACAGAAAAGTAAAGGAATATGTAGGAGCGTCTATGGTCTGAGTCTTACATAATAAGTCAAACCCGGTATAAAGTTAATGCTTTATAAGGATTAAGGATTAAAAGGGATTAATGTTTGCCAACATAAGGTATTTGTTTAGGAGTCTTTGCGAAAATGTTAGAAGAACCTGGACGTTATTCAACACAGCAGTTTCCTTTAGCTCTACTATGGCTGTCATGTCCTGATTGAAGACTGAGATTAGTCTTGTCAATACAGGAGGCAAACACATAAAAACAAATTATCACCAGATGTATTTCAAGACAATACTCTAAGATAAGGGCCGTCATATAACGATTCAATACTTTAGCTTCACAATCTATTTTATTCTCGATTTCAAGATCTGAGTCATTGTGGTCCTTGGTTTTTATTGCCAAAAGTTTTGTTTTATGGTTTGTTTTATGATCACGGCATTGAGGAGAGCATTTAAAAAAAAAATAATAATAATTGAAAAAACTCAAATGCCTATAATTGTGGCATTAAGTGAATAAGAATTTATGACTGACTGAGACTTGAGGAAATCAGTTTCTGGAATGTCATGTTGGTTTTGTTCTTAGACTATAAGAACAAATTCAACAATCAAATGTTGATATGCAATTGTTGTTCTGTTTTTTATTCCAAAAAAAAAGAGGCTACTGTAGTTGGTTATCTTTCTACGGTGAATCTTACAGAAAGCATTTGCACTTTCTCTGTTTTAAACCACATACCTAAAGTCTTCTTTGTTTCCCATGTCCCACACTGCGGGATGACACACCGCCTGATGTCCTGCAGGCGTCTCCAGCATGGAAATAATCCAAAAGTTCTGTTCTCATCTTCTCCAAACCTACAGAGGTGAAAAAACTTCTTAAAAGAAGTCAAATAACAGTCCAGCCCCTCTATATTATACCGTGCAAATACTGTGCAAACGGTGATTTGCCAGAATGGTCCTTTCATTCATTCATTCAACCTCATCTGCTCGTCCTTTACTGGGTCTCAGGGACAGCTGCACCATACTGGCAGCCTACCGGTGGGTGGTAAGCCCACCATGGTCCTGCTGACATTAGTATCTGGTTTTCCTAAATATGGGATACAGTGACAGTACAGGTTTCTCCAGAATTATCCGCACATGTCATCGTAATGAATTATAGAGGCTTTCCTGAAAAATTTCCGACGGAAGTCATGAGGTATTTAGGGCTGCATTTATAAAGTCTTTTTTTTTGTTGTTTGTTTGCAAGAAAGACGCACTAACAAAGGACACTCTTCCATTGCAATGGTTTATGTTCAATAACATCCATCCATTAATTTTCTTCCAATTATCTGTTACCTGGTTGCAGGGGCAGCAGTCTCCACCACAACCAAATTGCACTACATCAGTGGTTCTCAACTGGTTTTACTTTGGGAAAACCATCACTTATCACCAGGAGTATCACTTATTTTAACATACTCATTTTATTCAGCAGAGTGTGCCTTTCAAAATAAGAGATTTTCACACATGCTCAAAAGCTGATTCACATCATTTGGATTCTTTACCAGTTGTTCGCAACCCATTCAGAACAGGTTCGCGACCCACTTTTGGTTCGAGATCCATCAGTTGAGAACCCCTGCACTACATCATACCACTTTCCTGTGGTTGGTGAGCCCAGTGGAAGCTAAATGCCCTAACGCGGCCATGGTACCATGTAGGCCATGTTTAATAACTATTTCTAAAATGCTTTATTTCTAAAATGCTAAATTGCTCTTTAGCCTTTCAAATGTATCTTTTAGGAGAATCCATGTTCAAAGCAGACGTATAATGATGATGTAAACTAAACTAACATAATTAATAATACTTTAGTAGGCTGCATTAGAAAGCCAAATGGGCTGCCATCAGCCCCCGAACCCTAGTTTATCCACGCCTATTTTAAATCTCCAGTGTGGTTTGATTGATAGACAGTAGTGTGTGTTCTCTGACCCTTTCACACCAGATTGTTGTCTTTTACACATTCTTAGACACCATTCTCATCAAATGTCATCAAATGTCACGTTAAGGTTGTTTACTGGGCCTCGACCTATTTGCGTGTCTGTGTGTTGAAATAACTGTTTTTTTTTTCTTTTTTTGCGATAACCTGAAACGGGTTAGAGTCCCAACCAGAAGTAATCAGTCACACATTTGTGAAAAGTGTACATGCCGTCGGACAATTCAAAAGGGCTTTCAATAAATAAAGGGTTCTGTTACTTGAGCAGTTCATATAGAATGCAACCTAGCACACTACCAGCTGCTCCCAGTGAGCCCTGACGTTTGGATGTAAGACATCTCGCTACATTCTTCCCGTGAGGGTCCAGCTCCCACAGTTAATCCAACTAACCCTGAGCCTCAAGGGGATATAATACTTTTGACAGTAGGTGCAGGAATAAGGAAAAGCATATTATATACCATCCATGATGGACACATAGTTCTAAAAACTAAACCAATAGTTAGTTACCTTTCACACCATAATTAATATGTGACAACAAACGTCAACGTAAAGTATGTTTTTATTAATTTATTGTATGTTTTGTACCATCCCGACCCACATAACTTCCTGTTGGCTCACCACCCACCACAGCTCACAGTATGGTGTAGTGTGACTTGAGTGGCAGTCATGGAGACTGCTGACCCTGAGACCCAGCAACGGATAAGAGGATGAAGACGGATAAATGAACATCACGTAGTTGTATATGTGTATATATGTAAATATGAGTTTATCTATAAATGTGTATTATACTATTTTATTTAAAGTAATATACTGTATTTGGGGGCTTTAGTTAGTATCACTGATGTTGAATTATTGCACAATTTTAACAATGTTTTGCAACCTGCATGGAGTAGCATGAAAGATCTTGTCATGTTAACAAATAAATTGAAATAATAATAATAAAAAACGATTAGGGGTTATGATTAGAAACACCACATATAATCAATCACACAGTGTATATACTGTATATATTGGTATATATCACCTGGTGCAATCTTGATTGACAGCTTCGTCAACGTGACTGCACACGTGAGTGGCTAAAATGTCTCTGGGGGGCCGTCAGAAATTTGTGTTGTTAAAATGAGCTCTACAGCATGACTGCATTAGGCAGAAATAAACACCAACTGACTTTGCATCACTGAGAGAGAGTTGGTCGAGTTCATCCACTGATCAATCGTGCAGTAATCCTAAAGTACTGTGCTAAAATAATAATCAACAAGGAAACCGGACACGGAAACACAACAAAAAAAATCCTATCATGAAAAGAAAAATCCTGTCATGAGATTATCTATAGATTACTGGGTAATGGAGAGCGTGACATAAATTCACACTGACCACAGGGGTAACACGATTGCAATATCATGTGTCCTGACAGACGTTCTCCACTTTTCTGACATATGGAATGAACACATTCCCTTCCACACAACTATTAATACCTCATAGTGAGACAGCATGTTTTTGAAAACTTATACTGCAAGGGCCCACCAACTACAGTATATGTTTTCCTATATTCTGAACAGACAACAAGGGACCCGAACACCCAAGCAAAGTAAAAAAATGCATTTTTGTGTATGTTTAGTCATTATTTAGGACCACCTTATGTTTTATCTTCTGTGATCCTCACAACTTTTGAAACCAGTAGTGGACCGGATAAGACAGTAAACTGGGCTGGATTTGGCCCTCGAGCCACTGCTTTATAATCACCAATGTATGCATTGGGGGTAGAAAGGAATGAAGGAAGCAAACTCCATGTCATTGTGATATTGTGATCCACACCGCTGCATACTACGAAATGAGACCACTGCATTTAACCCATCACCAAAGTGAACGGTGGGCAGCTTTGAGTGCACCTGGGAGCAGTAAGTTTGGACAGTGCCTTGCTCAGTGGACCTCAATGGTAACCCAGTAGGTGGCAGAATCAAGCCTGGAACCCTCCAGACTCAAGTATGGTTCCTTGCGACAATGATTGAACAAACTTTTATTAAAGTATCTTTTGCAATATTGCCATTAAAGAGTGGATTATTGAAATATCACAGTATCAACTGCAAATTATTGTTATTTTAAACCTATAAGCATGGGCGACCTTTTTTACTCCTGTGCAACAATGATGCCTAATATTTGATTTGACATTTAGCGTTTTTTATGCCACATATTTTGAAAATGTTGAGCTAGCAGCCTGGGAGCTGTGTGTGGGGACAATACCATGCTCAGGGCACCTCAGCAGTAACTTGGAGGTAGGGGATTCGAACCGGGGACCTTGCGGACCTGTTTCCTTAACCACAAGGCCACCAACTGCCCCCTGATAAGAAAAACGGGTTTGAATGATCAGAATTATAGCAACTATAGATGTAGTGATATTAACTTCTGTTGATAATTCAATTTTACCAATATGGTCCATGTACTTACAATTCAAATATACTTAAATCAAATATAAAAGAAATATACTCACAGTTTACAATTCCGACATCAAGAGTTACCAATATATGCGGCCCCATAAAATTGAGGTAAACATTTCAGGACCCTATGTGCGGTTGAACTAAATTTAGCAACACTCATTATTGGAGGAGAAAGCGATAGCGATACATTATTGCATTCATCTTCATCTGCTTATAGATACCGGGTTACAGTGGCAGCTGTCTCCACAATTGGCCCCCAGATGACACTGCACCATTCTGTGAGCCTTCCTGTGGGTGGTGAGCCCACAGGAAGTTATGTGGGTCAGGACGGTGCTATGCTCAGATCACCTCAGTGGCAACCTGGCAGCTGGTGGCTTAGAACCTGAAGCCTTCCTCGAGTCCACCGATTATGGTGGGGCAGTTGGTGAACTGGACTTAGATCCGCAAGGCCCCAGTTCCAATTCCCCTACCACCAAGTTACCACTGAGGTGCCCTGAGCATGGCATCGTCCCCACTCACTCCTACCCATCACCAGAGCTCCCCACTGTTCACTTTGGTGATGGGCAAAATGAAGGTCAGGCTGTTGTGTGACTCACAATGTCAAAAAAATAAATTAAAATTTTAAAAAATGAAAAAAATACAAAATGAAAATAATAAAATATGGGTGAAAATATGGGCCAACTCATATTATCTGATATCTCTAATGATGAAAAAAACAGTAATAGTAAAAATAGTAGTAAAAAAAAATTGTAACCTAATTTGGAAAGGTTTGGCTCTCCAAATTGAAAAGCTCTGGAAGGCGTAGTTTGCCCATTTCTGTGTAAGGCCCAATTTAAACATAACATTAAATGTTTGCTCCATCAGGAGGCACCAGCCTTTTCATTAATCAAAAATTAAAAATCATATTTTTTTTTCAAAAGCTGTTTTATTTGAAAGGCTGGTGAGAAAAAAAAAGTACAATATGTCATGGTCGAGGCCTGAGAAAAGCTTTCAAGAGCTTCACTTTCAGTTCCTTTCTTTCAGACAGGTTTCCATATTACCAGGCGTTAAATATTCATCTATTCGCTCTTGCTGTCTCCGCTCCAAAATAAAGCAAATTCTTTGTTCCAGCAGTGCAGGATAACAGAGTGACCTCTGTGCTGAACTCTGGTGCATTTGTCTCCTGAAACTGGAGACTGTAGAGATTATTTCTCTATGTGTAAAACTTGCTCCCCACACAGCAGAAGCCCAAAAGCAGGCAGTGTACGTGTGTGCAGTGCTTGAAAAGCTGGGTACAGGCCCTTTTGTGATGTGCAAAATGATATCTCTGCAGTGTAACCATCTCAATTACAGAGGGAAGAGATTGTCTTACCCTTTGGATTTGCTTCAGAGAGCACGACAAACGAGCTGCAGCTACTTGCTGTGGACTCATTATACTTTGTCTATTCACGAGACGAGAAATGACAGATGTGAACTAGGCGAGAATAAGCAGATTTGCAAGCTGATTCTTTACAACATTAACAAACTCAAATGTTCAGATCAAAATGGGCTTTCTAGAAAAAAACAGAGATTCCCTGAAATATTTTTTCTTCTGCGCAGCATCATTTATTTATTCAAATCTAATAGTTCAAATGCCTTTAAAGTGCCATGTTTTCTTTACTTTATTTTGAAATGATTATTTTATTTATCATTTTCCAAAATTGAACATTTACAGAAGGTCTTATAACAAAGACAGCAGATGTTCAAGTCAGTTGTTTTATTTTTGCATGAGGTCCAAGCCCTTTGTAAAGATCTGTTTGCCCCAACCGTGCACACGCTTGAAAAACATCGGGAAGCACTTCGGATTGTTGCAAGGAGACGTCTCTGCCACGGAAGGATGTGGGACAAATTCTCTCTCTCACACACACACACACTGACACACACCCACACACACACACACTCTAAGAAAGGAAAGAAAGACAAAGAAGTAATTGTTAAAAAAATGAGGAGCTGGTTTTTAACCAGTGTTTCTCTCCAAAACCATTATCTGAATTTCCATGACCCAAAGAAATTATATCATCTCCATAACTTATCATGATCATCCTGAGGTTTATATTTTAAAATGCATTGTGACTTGATGACTTGAATGAATAGTGCTAATTCATTGTTTTTAGGGCCCATGGTATTTTGCAGCTTTAAGCACTTTTTTGCAGCAACAGAGAGTTGTGTACCTTGTTGATGTAGAAACTTAGGTGTCATTGCTACTTTTCATGAAATCACCTATCTGTACTGCACTGTTAGCAGCTGAAGTACTGAGTACTGCTTGACCCGCATCTGAAACGTGCAAGGTTTAATTACAGGCTTAACATCGGACATGCCTTTTGTCAGCGTTCTTTGTCAGCCGTTGTTTGTGTTGCTGCTTACCTGACGTGCTGTGGCATTGTCCACTAAAGACATACTACGAGCAGTGTCTCTACCAGTTGTTGACCCAGAACAGATGACAAATGAAACAAACCATGCAAGGCAAGACAGCCTGTGGCAATTTCCATTTTGATAAAAACCGTAGATTTTATTTTAACGATTGATCGTGTCTTCTTTCTAACTTTCCAAAATTTCAGAAAAAAACACTTATTTCATAACTGCAAGCACCCTGTTAAAAAAATTTAAATCAATGTATTTGCAGTATGTAGTATGCACTGTAGGATTTATGCAATGGATTTAGCATTGTAATAATTCCCACTATTTAAGTAGCACAAAAATATCCAATATGTGAAGAAAATAGGGACAAAAACCATGTTTATTGTTCTTTACCTGTCAGTTTAAACACAGATCCGTCAATCTCGTGCTCTGGGTGGCTGGTAATACTGCTGGGTTGGTCTTGTCCGTCGAGGCTGTCCGTCTCCGCCGCGGCGAAACTCCAGCGAACTGTCATAATAACCATCGTCTTCCTCCTGCCATTGTGAATTTAATGCGTTGCTGATGTTATTGTGGGTCATTAGATCAAATGTCATTCATTTTTTTCTAAACTTTCTCCTGCTTGAAATGATAATTCTCCCTATGTATAATTCATTTGTTTTCCCTCTGTCCTTACCAACATGTCAGCGGCAACAGGTTTAATGTTCTGCAGCAGCACTTCTTCGCAATTTCCATAATCGCTAAATACGACGACGGCGGTGGTGCCTGATGGATGCACAGCATCTATTCTGGCGTGGTAAAACTGCTCAGGCAAACACACAACCATAGATAAATCACACACAGAGAAATACAGTTATTTAATCTCAGGCATTAAAACGCATTTAACAGACTGTGTTTTTTTTTTTTTTGTTTTTAAAAAAATTTAACCTAATTAGGCAACATTTACCTTACTGTCTTCCCAGTACAGTGCCAAACACTGATCTCCAGGTTTCCAACTATAATTAAACATTTGACTCTTCTCCGGTCCACGGGTTCCTTGACTCTTGCCTTGTCCTGACCTTCTTTTAGGTCCTGAGTAGTTGGGGGGATTTTTTTTAGGAGCAGCATCCCTGGTTGGAGGGCATGGTGAGAATAATGGTTTGATCGGCCCAGTTCTTTTGTGTTCTAAAACTCCATTTTGGAAATGGGATGGATGCTCCGTCATCGCACCAGAATCGCGTAATGACCCAACTTCGATGGTTATTGCCGAGTTCCCTTCTGCCTTCAGGTTTAGGTTTTGTGCCCCTGCATCTCTTTGTTGTTCATAATGGTCCAGGTTTGGTCGATCATTCCTGCCCTTTCTTCTGTCCGTTCGCTTACTGTTGAATCTTCCATCTCCATCAGTGCTTGCAAAATTAGTCATTTTAGATGCAGGTTCATCATCCTTTAACCCACTCCTGTTCGTGGCTGCAGTAATAACCCCTCCATCTCCATTTCGGGACCGTTGAGGGTAAGGGGCATTGAAGTCCGTCTCCTTCTGGGGGTCTCTTGACCGGGTGAAAGTGGTTGGGAAGGAAGAAGGAAAACTGTTGCTTTCTCTCATCTCTCTCTGGTCATTTTGAGATCTGTAGGAGGTCGGCCTGGACCCCTTGTCCTGATTCTTGACCTGCTGTGTTTGAGCTGATGTTTGAAAGGGCGTAGAGTTCGCGGACGGCTGTTGACCAGGTTTGGGAAACTCGGTGTCTCTGTGAAAACGAGGTGGTCTGTCATTCCTTTGTTGCCTATGGTCATGATGTGACTTCGATTGCGAAGAGTCCTTGGAGTGAAAATTTGTTCTACTTTCCTGTCGACTTGGTGCTTGGCTCTTTGGCTCTAAGAGGAAAAACACAAATGAGCTGTAAAAATGACAAAACTTCAATAAAGAAAGTTACAATGATGTTAAAGTATTTGGGTGTTTCAACTAGTCAGACTAACAGAAAGATAAACAGATAAAAAAATATCTGTTTAAAGACAAAATAAAAATGTTGTTTTGACTTGTTGACATGAGATGAAGGCCAAGTGCTTTAGGAAATGAAAGATGGACATTTCAACACACCATCAATAGAGAAGACTCCCATCTTAGATTCCAGAAAATCAAAGAGGGTACTTGGTCCAGATGGCCTTCCCCCGACTCCCTCCTCCTCATCTTCATTTCTGGATCGACCTCTTCCCCTTCCTCTGGCTGTGGAAAACCAAAAATAAAATCATGCTGACCCATTTAGGAACACTTTGATCAATGGAAGTGCATGTTGGAAAGTGTAGACTCTTTACTTCTGTGTTTGTACATCTACAGTATTTTGTTTTTTTTTGAGGAAAAGTTACATTACTGCAAAATCACATGCCTTCAAATTTGTTACGTTTGCATTAAATAAAAATTAAATGCCTCCACGCGTACAAGAAACATTTCAGATACGGGAAACACTGTTTGAGTGAAAGCTCTGCTCACTTCCTGTGTGAACAAGTTTATTCTTAATTTGGTTTTTATACACTATGGTCTAATGTGAGGACAGCGTAAGATTGAATCTAATTTGTTTTCTGCTGTTTGTGTTAAATTTCACAAGCACCCTGCTATCAATCATTTAACAATACCAGTATCTGTACTTGGTACACAAATATAACTACATATTTTTGTAGTCTACAGCAATGGTCCCCAACCTCTGGGCCGGGGACCGGTACCGATCTGTGGGTGAATTGGTGCCGGTCTGCAGAGAAATAATGTTTCCTTTTGGCCCCATCAGGTTATTACTTCCACTTGATCCATACCCATATCAACAAAAGAACTGAACAATAGAATGGCTAGGATTCCATCATCAATAATGCAACTATATTTAATTAGGAAATATTTTCTCAGTGAAGACAACAACAATAAACGCAAAATGACGCAAACCTATTGATACAAGATTCTAACCTTGCATACCGGTTTGGTAGGAGTAAATTATAGGCTGTGTGCACTTGAGAAATCCTTGTTGTGTGCATGCACAGTTAATTCAGGCAGGAATATTTTATAGGTAGGAAAAAATTTCAGAACACAGATGGAAATGGAAATTTCATTTTATTAAGGGGTATTAATCTGCCACAAATTAAAGACCGGTCTGTAAAAAAAGTACCACACATTTAATTGGTCTGTGCCGCAAAAAGTTTGTTGAACACTTGTCTAGAGAAATCATGAACAAAGCGAGAAAGCCATGTGTTTTCTATAGAATACAATCATCATATACTGATAAACTAAGACACCAGCCACCAGCTACTTAAGTATTTCTCAAAACCATGTGCACAATATGCTGGTATGTACGGATATGTATGGGTGAGTGTGTATGTGTTTGTACCTCTGGGTGGAGGTCTGTTAGATTCTGGTAACAAAGCACCAGATCTAATACCAGTTGATCCAGTCAGTAGGCTGTTCAATGCCACCTCCAGATTGTTGTTATTGTCCATCAGAGCTTGACGAGCAGCCTCACGATTAAAGCCCATCTCCATGATGTCCTTCAGAGCGCGCTCATCTACCTACGTATGACAATAACATCCACCAAAATGGTGTGGAGTGGACACAAAATGAGTCAAACATTTACAATTGAGAACCTAAGTGGAGAAGAAGGGATTCTCATACATTCTATCCACAATAGGTTCATAATTGTACAGCAAAACTTGAACCCTTTACAACACAGTAATCTCACTCAACCCATGAACATAAGACCAGAGAAAGTCCAACAGGATGCAGAACAGACTCACTATTATTCTGCTTTGTCTCCTTAAAGAAAGACTTCCAACTAAATGATTCTTAACCACAAATTTACCACTAGCCTGACCTGCTTTACTGGTCTGGACCCATTTTGCTTTCTCACCAGCTCTCTGTAGTTTCCATCCTGTCTGCTTTCAGTCCTTTCAGTCCTGTCTTCTCGTCTTTTCTGCTGGTAGGAGTCTTTGCTTCGGGTGAAGGAAGTAGCATTGGACAAATTACTGCCGGCATTTCCTCCACCTCCAAATGTGCGGGGACCCTAACAAGGTAAAGAACAGAAAAATCAATACAGCAGCATGGTTCTACACAACAGTACAGCGAACACAAGACATATGCAACAGACAATACAATTCAGACTTTCAATAATAATAACAGAAATTGTATGACTGTCAACGGAAGTCATAAAAAAGATAAATGTCAATGGAGAAACTGCAACAATATTGTAGTTGTTGCAATGAAGTGGAGTCCCTGCAAAATTGCAGTCCAATTAGATGAACTGTAAAATCAGACAAAACACTGCTGGTGTGAAATTACAAGTGAACTCACACAGATTACACATTGCTGCTGGGGCACAAGAACAGCTGCAACCTTAGGTCGCAGCTTTCAGATAATATTTTCTATTATCTGAAATACAGGTACTGTTGTTTACCTCTTTGGTCTTCGCCACCTCTGCAATAGCTGCTGTTCGCTGCTTTTCAAACTCATCGTTCTCATCAGCACATCTGACCACACTCTGAGTTTGCAGAGTCTTCCTCTGGTCGAGTTCTCTGCTGTCCACTTCATCTTTCCTGGCACATTTCTATGAAGAACCAAAGAGGGAATCAGGTTTCTGTCAATCTTAAATAAAAAAAAATCAATATTTTCAACTACTAACTACTCAAAACTCCAATGGAATCTACCAAGTTTTACAAGGATAAAAAACTTTTAAAGGGTAAAATGACTCCAACATTTAAAATAAATACCTCCTTCTTTTCCCTCACCTGACCAAATGGCACAAAAGGAGGGGGCCCGCCTTCTGCTCCAATATAGTTCCTGCTGTGTTTTGCCAGACTCTGTAAGTCAAACAATATGAGAATAATGAATACTTCTGGGGAATAATAATAATAAAAAAAACATTCGTGACATTTAATGTGGTTCAAAAAATATGGGTTATAAGACAAAGCAAGCCTGGCAATTCATTTAAAGTAAAAATGATCTTTACCCGCTGGAGCTCCCACTTCTCTACCATGTGATCCACCTCTCCTCCAAGGACGGAGATTTTTGAGTCGTCAAGGAGCAACAGACCATTTCTCAAGAGGACTGTACCGAGAAGCTTCACCTTTGTACCAGGAGGCGTATTTAGACTAAAACAAACACAATTTTAATAAAGACATTACAACATGTAGGGGCTTCACAAATTAATACAGTGTATACTTTCTTGCACACGATTGCTCAGCCTATTTCACTTTCAACTGTAAATTGTGTGGCTCAGTGCCAGGTGATGGGTGGCCAGGCTAGAAGAGCATATTAATAATCCCAGCTGCTCAGCTATTCTCATGGTAAATTAAAATCTCCTTTATCTCATCACTCCTGATAAGGCCTGTGCCTCTCCCATTAGGATAGTACCGGAACCGGTAGGGATTTCTAGCCACTGATGCAGGACACTGCACAATAATTACAGATTGCACTGAAAACCTGCAGGACACATGCTGGAAGGTGGTGACCAATGGCAAAATATATATATACATATCATGTATGCATTTATATGTATACATATATTAGTAAAGGAACTGGACTGGGGTCGGAAGGGCTGTAGCCCCATACCCCCCCGCCCCCCACCACCGCCAAGTTACCGCTGAGGTGCCCTGAGCATTGTATCCACACATTGGGCGCTGCCCCCCCCACTCACTACGATGATGGGTTAAATGCAGAGGCATAATTTCCTAAAGCAGTTGTTGTCAACTGGTGGGTTCCGACCCAAAAGTGGGTCACAGACACATTCTGAATGGGTTGCGAACAGCTGATCAAAAATCAGCTAAATCAGCTGCGAATCTGCTGTTGGGCATGTATTTTTTTTTATTTTGAAAGGCAAACTGTTGAATAAAATTAGTGTGTTAAAAGAAGTGATTTTTCAAAGGCCCTTTTTAAAAAAATAAATAAATAAATGAATTTGCCTGGTTTGAATTCTATGAAAGGGGGTCGCGACTTAATGACCACAGGAAAATGTGGGTCCCAGAGTGAGACCAGTTGAGAACCACTGTCATAAAGGACACTCCCAAGGGATTAATAAATAAAATAATAATAATAATAATAATAATGAATCCTGCAATTATCTTTGATCAGATCAAAGTTTCTTCTTTATTTCTAAAAGAATATTCTCTGAGTGTCTTTGAGAAGAACAGTACTGTTATCGGATTCCTCGATCCTTCTTTTCTATCATGCATGGCCTGCGGCACACACACACACAGAGACACTAACCACCACTGTTTTAAGCCAGTGTGCGTGTGCGCTGTTCATAAAGAAGAGATTTGTCCTGTTTTTTTCTCCCCTCTCTTTCCACATCAGGAAGTCACGGCCAGCATTCTGGCCACTCCACCTGTAAAGACTGACTAGTCACCATGGCAGCAGTCACCAGGACCACCGTTGCTGGGATAGAGATGTAATTAAGGCTGGGAATTGTTAGATCTAGAGCTACTGCCACATGGAAATTGCAGATAACAAGAAAAACAGAGGCATGTGGTGAAGGTGAAAATGTTGACAAAGAGGCAAAGCAGTGAGAGATACTGTATGTGCAGAATCTTGCACAAGGCGTCGAGTTATGTGACACCTGGCAACACAACACTCAATTTGCATTAGAGTTGCTGTCATATTATATATTCTTTTTCCCAGGACTTTTAAAAAAGGTCACTTTATTGCTCTGCTGCTGATCACATTTATGTTTAAAATCATTTATCTATTCATTAAGATGTTTTGTTACTTTTTATCTAATTTTCCCTTTATGAATTTGGTACTTAGTCTCAAGAGTCTTCTTCTTCTCCTTTCGGCTTGTCCCTGTTTTCAGGGATTGCCACAGCAAGTAAACAATTTCCATCTCACCCTGTCCTCCGCATCCCCAACTTCAACTCCAACCACCTCCATGTCCTCCCTCACCGCATCCATCAATCTCCTCTTTGTCTTCTACCTGGTAGCTCCATCTCTAGCATTCTTCTACCAATATATCCACTGTCCCTCATCTGAACATGTCCAAACCATCTTAATCTGGCTTCTGTAGCTTTTTCTCCAAACCTTCCTGTCTGTGTTGTCAAAAGAGTCACCCTCGCAAACTTTAACGCATACCAATTCCTTGTACCGTATGGATTTTTGTTTTTTAAATATCATCAAACCATTTGTTTTAACCTCAAAAACACTAATAGCACAGCAGATGCAAAATAAATAATGCAAATATCATAATTCTCAAAAGATAGGGGGTGGGATGAAGATACCTGATCTTAGACAAATGTTTAAACTCCAGTCCTACGCAGTTGGTGTGGCCATCTGTCATCTGCAGACGTAGCATTCGTGGTGCACCTTGGGACTCCTCGTGGTCTTTAGGAGCAGAAATGTTTCTTACCTTCTGCACCTGGAGAACACATGGACCCACCAACTGTCCATGTGCAAAAACAACAGATGAATTGTGGTCACAAAGTAGAGCAAAAAAGCAGCATATTACTGTCAAGTTACTGTCAAGAGTCATTTTGAAAACCAACAACTAAATCCCTGTCTATAAATTTTACATTCTGGTAAATCATAAGATGTTATCACAGAAAAAAAAAAAGAAAAAAACATTTTGTGTGAGTGCTACATGGCAAATGTCAATGTTGCCTGCGGTCTTAAAAAATTGTAGGGTTAAGTACACAAGTTTTACCTAAAGCCGTTAATCTACTGACAATATTTGAAATCCGTATTCTCTGTGCCCGTCAAATTCACCATGAGCATGGGTTCCCTGTCTTTTCAATCCTTTAGAGCCATCTAGTGGTAATTTTGCAGAACCATCGCTCATGATAACAGCTAACAACAAAAACCCCCCCTCTATAAACCAACACAAATAGTAACAAAACAAGAACATTTTTAAAAATCCTGTTGAAAAGAAAAAAAAATATATATTTATTGTTTTTGGCTTGAAAAGGTCACGTTACATTTTATGAGCCAACAGTGAAAAATAAAAACTATTTAGATTGTCTGTTGTATAATGGAGCAACATTATTGGGACAGACACACAAATCTCCAAAGGCATAAAGATGCTAAAAACATAAATGTTTTTCGTTCAGCAGAAAGTAAAGTAGGCAGCTTTAATAATTCATTATTTCATAGAAATAAAAATTTAATTTGAGGAATTTTGACAAACTGCACTAAATCCTCTGCGAGATGAACTTATTTTGGGATTTTTTTTTTTTACCCTGACCTTTAAAATGTTACAGCGTTATTGACATTAAAGCTGCAACAAAATTTTACTCAATGACCGTAGAGACAAGGAGCTGTGACATTAGGCATTTAAAAAATCAACAAACACTTACTTTCTCTGTTTTTCCACTGTTGATATCAGATGGTAGAAATTTTCTACCCGTAGATCTAAGATCACTCTGCAGAGAAGACAGTGATTAGTTTAAAAAACAAACAAAATAAATGTTCACATCTTATGATGTTTATGCCTATCCATTTTTTTATCAGTTGCAAACAGCTCTTATCCATATATCTCAAATATGAACCTACATTTTTCCAACCCAAACCTTAAACCAAATCATCAAAACTGTCACATGACTTGTAGCTGCTGTTAGATGTTATATTACATGTGTTTCATTATTCTGACAGGAGGAAGAACCAAAGTAATTGTGATTTATGGGTTGCTCTGTACTTTTGGCATTAAACAAGGCCAGGTTAAGGGCAATATTATTATTAATCTGAATAAATGTATTCACTAACACAACTAAAGATTTACACAAAGAAAAAAGAATAAAAACTTACATCAAGTGCAATACGGATTATGTCATTTTGAGTTGTTTTCTCAGACGAGCCTTTAAGTTCAGCTATGCCTTCATCGCTGAGGTACCTGCAAAATGACACACAAAGGTGGAAGAATAATGTTAAAAAAAGATAGAATTCGTTTGAACTGTTATGCATTTAGTGAAAGTAATTTTATTTATTTCATTTATGCAGCAATGTAAAATAACAACAATTATATAACCAATCTGAGTAGTTTAGGAAATGTTGTACAAAACTAATAAGTGTAGAAACTTGAATTTTATTTTTTGTTTATTGTTTGAGGCAGGGCTCTTAAAATATATAAAAAGAGAAAAAAAAAAGAAAAGTCAGACGTCAACACAGCTACAACGTTGGAAATAAGCTCTTCTAAATCAAGACCTTTAGATAAGACTCACTGATATACTGTGAAGACTGTATAAAAATAGTTATTATCTTTATTTTCATGAGAAAGGCAGCAGGAAAAAAAAGTTATGGAGAAAGTGGTCTAAAGTTAATCAATTTCAGATTTGATGTTTTCGGGCAATAACGTGCTTCGGCATCTCTCGATCATATCACTGAGATGATGATATACAAGCATTTAATAGTCTGGATTTTAACACAAAACGTGTTCCCTATAAGGCAAGCCTATGCTTTTTTGACTAACAAGTATTAGTTAACAATAATGATATCAGAAACTAAGAACTGTGACGACAAATACCAGTTTAAGTTATAAAGCTAGATGGCAAGTTTCGTTTTTGTTAAGCTGTTAAGACTGCGAATCTTCCTGTTTTGGTTGTCCCTAAAATAGATTTAACGTAATGTGTGATATTTACAGGGACTGTTGAATGAAACACGGCCAATAAGCTAGTGCTCCCAACGACTGTGACATTAGCTGCCATGCTACATACCAGCCCTCTTTCGTCAAAGAATCTGTCAAATCCGTCATTTTCTTCTCAACTGTAAAATTAGGGGAAAACGTAGCGTCTCGGAAATCTAGTAGCGTTCACATGCGGACAATACTTATTTAATTATAGACAACATGTTATCTTTCTACCATAAATAAAGCTTGCTAATATGACAACGAACAGCGCTACGTAATAACGTCGCCCGCTACAACAGCGGACGCTGTTTACTAGTACGGGTCTCCGCGAGGGCCAACTTCGTTTATATCCCGTACAGGCTTTGAGAAAAGAACTAACGTAAGAATTGACGTCATTTGACGCAAGCTCGTCGACGAGGCTTCCCACATCTCCTTTTATCGTTAAACAACCTCAAACTAGAAATACATAAAATCTATTAACATGTAAAACGTTTAGAGATGTACAAAGGCGAAATTAGCTTTAGTATTATGTTTTATATACGATATATAAATACGAAATGTATTTATTTTTCAATTCATTTTTTTGCAGTCAACAATGCAAGGGATGTCGAACTGTTCCAATTCCAAAATGCAATGTCTTATTCATCCATATTATCCTTTTATTTATATTTATTTGAAATACACGAAATATTGGTTGTTGTAAAACCTGACTCAAAATTCTTTGGTAACTGGTTGACTAACAAGATTTTTTTCAAGGCATAAGGTATTTTTTGAATACCTTTTTGCAATATTACTATTGCAATAAAAATATTGCAATAGTAACGGTCAATATAGCTCAGACCACAAGATGGCAGTGTGTGAACGCTGATGGTTTACCGTCCTCATAACGTGATTCTGTCGATTTGTGACAGCTTTCGTTTAGTTCAGCACGTGGACTTGCCCCTTTCAGTATTTTGCCTTCATTTGTGGGACAAAAGGCATTCCCCACCCAAAAAATGAATTAAAAATGAAAAAAATAAAATATATAAAAAAAGAACAAATCTATTTTCAACTTCTAACATTCAAATTTTTTGTCTCTTATTGGTTGGAACCAAAGCAAGAGGGAACAAACTTTACTTTGCTCTGTATATTAAGCCTGTGCTGCTGCTAGATAAGTACACGAATCTGAATTTATTTTCACTTAAATGCTATTTTTGTTATCTATTATCTGTTTTCTCCAGGTTTATCTTTAATCTCTAAACCTTAGATTTTACTAAATGTTTTCTTATAAAACTTGGTTACCTAACGATTTGTGTTCAATAAACTATAAGTACCAACTAGGTTTGACGCAGTAGGACGTGACGAATCCACTGTTTCCTTTTACCTAAACAAGACGGATAGACCAATAACAGTCGACTTTGTGTGACACACCGCGGCTCTATTGGTTGTATTAAACCTGCGTTACGTCGTCATCAGTGCGCGGGTCTCTCAAAAATATCTTCCGCATTAATCTGGCCGCTTGGCGTGTTTTTGCAGCTTTGAAATTGTTATCTTACTTTTAGGCAAGGCAGGGTGCTAAAGCGTTCACTTCCACCGTTAACGAACACTTTGGTTTTAAGTGACATAGTGTATATTTTTAAGTAGCTCTGAGAGAAACCATAAGTCAGTGACAGTTTTAGCGGTCGTGCTAACGACTCGGTTGTCGTAAACAGCTGGGTTTTAGAACATTGGTCTGACATGGACAGTTATAGTCAGCGGTTTGATTCCGGACGGGAACATAAAAATCAGAAGAAAAAGGGATTTTCCTACCACAGCAGTGCATGCCCTGACGAGGGGGACCGTAAGCCCAAGTTTGTAAGTACAACCGTAAATGATACATCTCTCACAAATCCCTGTGCTTCTCGGTATTGTAAAACTTAATTACAATTGCACATCTTATAATACCTGCTAAGGAAGAGGCAATGTAGAAGTATGGGTGCAGGTGCATAACTATTAGGTTTACACTTAATATGCGTGAACACATCGTAGCACAATACATTATTAGATATACTATATAGAAAATGATAGAGAGTAAACGTCTGCTATCCATCCATGCTGTGCATGACGCCACTTAATAATAAAGCACCCAAAATGTTTAGTTGTAAGCAATTGTACTTTTTCTTCAAGATGAAGTCATTCCTCAACTGATTAATTCCATCAGTTCCTGGTAAATATAAGAGGAAACACTAGTTCTACACCTTACAACCGCTCACTTCTCCACAGGACAAAGCTATGCATTGTTGTTTTGGTCACACTTTTTGGTACATAAACTACTCCTGAAGGTAACGAGTCGTTACTATGTCAAAGATGTGAATTGGATGTTGTGGTCATAGCTAGTCTAGAGAAACTTGTCGCAGTATTAATAAGCAGTTAAAGTAGTTAATGGGCATTGATTGCATCTTTCACTACTCTCCCAAACCGCTTGTCGTTGTCCAAAATATGCACATCTGACTCCTTGAAAGAGTGCCCCTATTCTTTAGTTGGAAATAAACTGTTAGTCCTGTCCTGATGTGGTCACCCTCCAGGGCTGGGCCATGCCGGAGAGGTTGTTTTGTCTCCCCAACATATATGTGTATACTTTTCTAGATTGGTGTGACCACAATGATTCCAATTCACATTTGGACATGTGACATGCCAACTGCTCATTACCACCAGGAGCTTTTTCTATCCCAGAAAGATGTTCAAAAAAACTCTTCACACCTTTGTCCATTGGAGAAGGGAGTGGTCTGTCTTGTCATTGTGACATTGTGATCCACACCACTGCACACAACAAAATATGACTTCTGCATTTAGCCCATCTCCAAATTAAACAGTGGGCAGCTAGAGTGTCCAAGGAGCAGTGAGTGGCAACAGTGTAAGTGGACCTTAGTGGTAATTTGGCAGTTAGTGGCAGTTAATAGAGTTCCCTCTGACATCAACCAGAAACTCATAAAGTTCTTCAGTTGAGGAATTAAAAGTCTTTCAACTACAAGAAGAAGTCCAGTTGCTTACAACTAAACTTTTTTTAGATACCATGACCTGGATGAGCGAGAATCTTTACAGATGTAAAGGATATAGAATAAAAGTTTATCATGTCATAATGGTTGTCAAAGCTTCCCAAAACGTTTTGGTTTCATTTGATTAAAATATATATTAAAGTAGTTTATTTAAATCAGCATTTTAGTGGCGGAACATGCCTTATCTGACAGTCAGAAAAAAAAAACTGGTAATTTTCCAATCCATTTTCCATTAACACAAAAAACACAATTACACACCAGTGTGTCCAAAAATGGACACACTTTTGTATAATTGTGTTTCCTTGTGTTAACCGAGACATTAACGGCAGAACTGTCCTGTGATAGAATTTGTGAAAACCTGTGAGTCCTTCAGCCTGTTCTGCATGCGATATATTTTAATTTTGGATGCCCTTCAATTTTTGCTTCCTTATTTAATAATGATTTCCCCCAGGGAAGACTGCGTCAGGACGTGTCAGTGTTGATTCATCTGCTACTTTGTCACAAAATATCAAGAAAAGTGGAGTAGTGAAAAAAAAAAATACATGAAGTACAGCTTGTTTATATATTGGTTTCAGCTTTTATGAATAAAAATAATGAGATTAGATTGTGTCTGCTGTGTTATAGTTTTAGAACGTAAACTGACTGTATGACATGTACCTAAGAAATAGGACTTGAGTGAAAAGTTGTTCGTATATTTCCTTTAGCTAACAGCAGTATACAGCTCCTTTCAGGGTAAATAAGAGATGTTCAGTTGATGCTGCCGCTGTGTAAATAGGCAGTGAGAATATACAGCAAAGGGTTTATGTAAGAGGCCTTGTTAAGGTTGCGAGTTAAGCTCGGGAATTTTGGAAATATTCCAATCATATACAACCAAAACCCTTAATATTTTTATTTTGTCATGAGAATACTGCATGTAAATTAATCTTGGTCTTTTGATGCAAAGCCCAGACAAGGAAAGGATATACCAGGGGTGTTAAACTCAATCTCACAGTGGTTCACAATCAAAAGCTGGCATGGAGTCACAGACCGGACTGAATATTTATTAATAAATAAACTGTAAATATTTCCCCTTCTCCACATATTAAATGCAGGGGCAGTTCTAGGGTCTCTTGATGCTCCTAGCAAGATATCACTGGGGCCCCCACCCTGTCAGTGCCCGCAGTAAATGACCAGACCCCTAGTGGCCGGATTCCCACACAACTGCCAGGCTTGGCCGTTTTCAAATGCCGTCCCTGAATAAATGTTGATTTTTGGGATCTCTCGAACAGCTGCTTAATATTATCAACAGATGAGAAATTAAATCAGACATAAATCACTTGTGAGTGGTATCTCCCTTTATCTTTAGCCTTTTCAGATAATATTTTTATGTTTTTTTTAAAGACCAAAAACAAAAAAAAAATATGTGTTTCAACAAAGAACATGCATAATCAATAATACAAATCCTGCCAGAATATATACTGGTGGGCCAACTCAAGTATGGTACATGTTTTTTACCATCTTGTTGGCCAAATATAATTAGTTTGTGTGCCAGATTTGGCCCTGTACCTGAGTTTGACACCTGTGGCTTATACTTAGACATACTTTATTGATACACATGGGAAATTGTTTATACAGTCTACAAAGGGTTGATAACTGTGCGGTGGAGGTTATTAAAGGATAAATATATACGTAAATAATAATATAACTATATTGCCTCTACTTTGCAGATATTTTCCCTTTTGCGGGGTCTTGCAACGCAAGATAAGTGAGGACTTTCTGTAAAAATAATCTTGTATGGTTCCAGAAACTGTGTTGCAGGGTTAGAAGAAACAGCAACACATTTGACGGAGCTATAATAACGTATACTTTCTAATATTCTTACTAATATAAGAGAACCTAGAGAGGTGGAGGTTTGCACCAGAGAGAAGAGGGATGCAGTTCAGTCATGGCAAGACAGAACATGTGTATGCATGAAAGGGATAACAGTGGAATGGTGAGGTTACAAGGAGCAGAGGTGGAGAAGGTGCAGGGGTAAGATACTGAGGACCAACTGTTCTTAGAAGTGGTGACTGTCAAAGAGAGGTGAAGAATGGAGTGATGGCAGGATGGATCAACTGGAGAAAAGTGTTAGGAGTGATATGAGAAAGATGAATGTCCTTTTAGGTGAAAGGACAGGTTTCAAAAGCAGCCATGATGGTTTAGAGAGGACACGAGGCAGAGCTTGAGGTGAATGAGTTAAAGATGCTGAGATTCTCTTTAGAAGAGACAAGGGTGGACAGGATCAGAAATGAGGTGATAAAAGGGACAACGCAGACAGGAAGGTTTGGAGAAAAAAGCTAGAGAAGGCAGAATGAGATAGTTTGGACATGTTCAGAGGAGGGACTGTGTATACATTGGTTGAAGAATGATCCTAGAGATGGAACCACCTGGTAGGAGACATTGGTGGAGATTGTAAGAGATTGGTGGATGCAGTGAGGGAGGACATGGAGGTAGTTGGAGTTAAAGTTGAGGATACAGAGGACAGGGTGAGATGGAAATTGTTGACTCTGCTGTGGCAACGCCTGAGAAAAGGGACAACCCAAAAGGAAAAGAAGAAGAAGAACTAATAATCTTGGTAGCTAGCTACTATATGGATACCCTGTATTTTTATTAAACCATTGAAAGTCAAACAATAATAACATTATAGATCAAATGTATCTACCCCGTAATATTGGAATAATATTATTTGCTGGATCTTGACTTTACATTATCCACGGGATAATAACTGCGTGGTGTCAATAGAGGCGGGTTGCTTTAGCCAAGATTTTGCCCAACTCTATTTATAGTATATATTGCCCAATCTAAGTGTCAAACTCACGGTTGAGGGGCCAAATCTGGCCTGTAGCTTAATTATATTTTGTCCGCAAAATCATATCTAATATGTATTAGAGTTATTACAAAGGCTCAGCAGTATATAGGCCTTATATACTGGCGGGATTTGTAGTATTAGTGTATGGTCTTTGTTATAGCACATACAAAAAAAACCCAAAACATTAAAATGATCTGGAACGATTACACATAAAGGCAAAGACTACTGATCTGTGTTTTATCCAATTTAATTCCTTATGTTGATAGCATTAATCCACTGTTCTAGATTAAATTTCCCAAAATTCAGCATTTATTTAGGGCCACACTTGAAGACGGGGAAGCCAGGCAGTTGCTTGGGCCGCCGGCCGCTAGGTACGGCAGTAAGTATTTGGTCTGGCCCTTGACTTTATGCCAGTTTTTACTTGTGGCCCACTGCAAAATTGAGTTCTGCACCCCTGATCTAAATACTGTTTGATGGACAAGCAAAAAGATGCCTGGACAACTGAAAACATTCTCCTTTTTTTATACCAATGCAGTGTCTTTGCACATCCTGATATGATTTGTTTTGTTTCCCAACTTTAGCACTTACCATTCAGAAACATCACTGATGATGTGGTAAGATGCAAAGAACTGAAGTTTCTCATATTTTAATGTTCTATTTGCTTTTTACTCTTTCTGTAGAACATAACACGGACTACCATTTAGCTTAATATTAGATTTGTCTGTAACGTCTGACCCCGGTCATTTGAACACAAGTGGACGATTTAAGGTGTATTTTAAATTGTCAAAAAAATATTGCGTGAAAGCACTCCAAAATGATTGGGGAATTTATGTCTGAAAACAAGCTGTCAGTCGTCTTGTAGGTGTTCTGACTGCTTGTTTCCTTTAAACTGCTGCAGTTTCGCAGAACCCTTGCACTTCTCAATGCCTGAGAATTGATTGCTGACACTTGCAGCACACACACTTAACAACATCTAAGGTTTCCCTTTTTTAGAAGTAAATCTTTTAGTCTTTTATTTTGTGTGTGTGCGGGCTGTGCCCGAAGTTCACTCATCAATTCAGTATTTTTTTACATATATACTTGTAATGCACACATGTTACTGCACTCATACTTGTAATATACTTAATATCAAAAAAAAAAACTAACAATCCACATATTTTACTTGCTTAGTATTACCTGCCAAATTCCATGATGTGATTAAATAAATGTCAAAACTTGATTTAACAATTATTTTTCTTATGAAAGTCTTCGGAATACAAAGGTGTCTGTGCCTGGGGGCCAGATGTGGCCCATTGAGATTTTTAATGCAGCCTTCCAACTGTGTCCAAATTAAATAATTTATCTATAATATCATTATACTTCTGCTTTTTCCCTGCAAAAGTACATTTACCCTGTAGATAATATCATAAAGGATATGAAAAATGTGGGATTCTAGTTTTTTTTTTTTTTTTTACATGATTTTAACATTGTATTTATCTTCGTTCCAACAAACGATCCATCTTTCTGCTCTGGACTCGCCACCTGTGTCCAATTTTGGGAACAATTGCTTCCTATTAGTCAAAAAGTGTGCCTGTCTTAAGTGAAGATTGGCTCGGTTTAGTAAACTGTCCACTTGTGTTTAGATGTCATTGATTAGAATTAATATTGATAGGTTGTTCTTTTTTCTGTTAACTCACTAATTATGCACCTTGGCACTTCTTCCATAGTGTTATTGTTTTCCTTCTTTTTTTTTTTTCCCCGTTTCTTCAACTATGTTTTTCCGTCACCGTTGTTAGAATGCTATTATTTAACTTACTTCACCTTCTAACCAATGCATTTTCTCCCTCACATACATGCTTGTTCACCCTTTACCCTCTTTTGTGATGGTAAGTATTACATATAACTTTTCGCGGCTAAGCGGTCTATTTTCTGTTTCAACAGCTGGACCGATTTGCCAGTATTCGGATCCCAGGCAGTAAGAAAGAGCGCCCACCCATATCACACTCAAAGCACAATCCTGGTGACTGGTCTGGTTCTTCATCTTGCACCGCACAGCAGTATGAGGAGCTGTCATCTAAGATTACCTCTGAGAAAGAGATCTTGGCTTTGTTTGAAAAGATGATGGTATGGTGTTTTTTATTTATTTTTTTTTATTGAACACTATTGCCCTGTGAATACTGCCACGCAAAAAAAGTTAATTGTGTCTTTGTCTGTTCATATGTATGCAAGTGACTTAGTTATGGTCTATTTCGTGAGATTTTTATGAGGAAAAGCAGATATATTAGAAAATGGTACACCACCAAAAAGAAATGTATAAAATTGACCAATATTTGACTTACTCCATGCCCAGTCCTGTCCTGATTAAACACAACAGTGTTTAACGTAAAGTATTTGCGGAAAAAGTATTTGTGGGGAAAAGAGCAAGGTTATCCCCTTCTTACAAGCTTTCTGCTGCCACCTAGTGGAACAAAGTCAGATAATTGTCCCGGTCACGGTCACATTGACAACTACTATGTCTTGCTGTCAAGAGATAAGTTTAATTAATTTCATGGCTCACCTATGTACCAATACAGCAATTGCTGAATAACTGCAATCAGTGTCACAAATTATCGTGTTGTAAAGTAAATGGAAGCTTCTTTGTTTTCCTCGTCGATTTAAAGGCAATGCATCAACTGAATAATGGCATGTTCCTTGTGGGTTTCACAATCCTGGTCTAGCAAGACCTTAAAGTGAAGTAGTATGGTCCACTAAATGTAATATTCAGTTCACGAGCATTAACTTCTATTGATTTATTATTTGATTATTTCTTTTATATGATTTTTAGAAATACTGTATGTCTCAGCTCAATTATAATCTTCTCTTAGATAAAATTAAAATTCAATAAGTAAATATGATTTTAATGAAGACCCTAAAAGTGACCTTCAATTCTTCTGGTTCAATGCATTTTTCACAATGTCGATGAAGGTTTTCAGTTTTCCAGGTCATGGTCAAGGTTAAAGAGTTTCATTAGGCAAATGGACATTCAGTTTTTTGGAAAACATTTCACCTCTCATCCAAGAGGTTTCTTCAATTATAACTGCAATTATAACTGTTAGTTAGAACTAACAGAAGTTATATCCTGTGAGTGAGGAGGACGGGGTGTTTCAGGTCCCTCCTGTTGGGTGGACCTGGGGATACCTGGGAAGTTCAACCAGTGGTTGGGTGGGTATTGATGGGTCATTACCGTCATTGTTGGAGTGGTTTTGGTCATACAGCTCGTTAATATGCGAAACAGGTTGTTGAGAGCGGAATCTTTTGGGTATTGTTCCCAAAAGATTAAGATTAAATTTCTTTTTTTTTTGTCATTGTGACGTTGTGATTCACAGCACACAACGAAATTTGGCCTCTGCATTTAACCCATCATCAAAGTGAGCAGTGGGCAGCTAATGAGCGCCTGGGGAGCAGTGTGTAGGACTGACGATACCATGCTCAGTGCACCTGTACCAGTAACTTGGCGGTAGGGGGATTCGAACCCAAGTCTGCTTCCTTAACCACTACCACCACTGCCCTTTGTAGGTGGCTGAAAGATTATGTCTCAAACCACAACTTCTGTTGAGAGATGGTTTATCCAGGTTGACAAAAATGGCTTCCTTAACACCTCTCTCAAACCATCCGTCTTCTCTGGCCAAGATTTGAACATCTTGGTCCTTAAAAGAGTGGTTGGTGGCCCTTAAGTGTGGACAGCTGAGTCCTGACCTGAGATGTTAGCCCTCCTATAGCCATGCGCCTATGTAGTGGCTGCTTGGTCTCCCCAATGTAGAGGTCCGAACACTCCTCGCTGGCATAAACCACGTTGTCCAGTTTGTGTCTTGGGATCTTGTCCTTGGGATGAACCAATTTCTTTCTTAGGGTGTCGCCGGGTTTGAAATGCGTCAAATCTGATGTTGATTAAAAATTTGCCTGAGTTTCTTAGAAACTTAAGGAATGACGACATTACCCTTCGTGTTGTCCTCCCTCTCTGTAGGCCTTTCCTTAGTGGTTTTAAGAAAAGCCCATTTGGGATAACCACAGTCAGTAAATACTTATATTACATCTCTTTAAGAATAAAACAGTTTCACATTCTGTATGTTTTGTTCACTTAACTTTGCCCGCACTAGCATTTCACACACTATTTTATAATGTGTTCTATCAGGTTGGGAAATGCTGCAAAGAGCTGCTTTTGATATTTCAAGTTAAAATGTCACAAAATTGTCGTCATGTTAAAAGAAATGGAGGCTCACAATATGTACCAGTTAAAGGACTGACATCTGTCTCTTATACACATCTGACAAATAAACTGAAATTATTTTTTTTCCAGCCAACACTCACACTCTTCTGGACCAGTGCTCCTTTGAGTTGATCAACATCTGCGGGATGATACAGAATGAGAACGACACTGCAGACTGGGATCATGTGCTGAGTAATACAACTTATCCTGACCATACCTTGGGGGGGCGCTGTAGAGGTGAGTTTCCATCGCTGTTGTAAATCAAGGGTAAACAAAACAAATATTTAGATCAAGTAACCTTTTATGCTATGTAGTAGTCTTTTGTGGAATCATCAGATTTTATATAAATTCATTATTTAAGCAAATTTTTGTCAGGGCATGGCCAGTGAAAATAATAAAATATTCCTTTGCTAGATGGCAGCATAGGGCTATAAAAACAAATTGTTGATGACGCGTTGTTGTTGATGGTCTTTCTTCAATTTCATTCTTGTTTTCAACTAAATATACTGACATGTTAGTTAATTTTAAGCAAATTTATGTTATAAGCTTATTATATTTTATAACATGTAGATTTAGTTTGATTGTGTGCCATCGGGTTATTCCCTACTGAAAACCTGTGTATTTGGCTCAAAAATTGTTGGGAAACACTAGCTTTAATTTGACCTCTGAATAATGCTGAAATTACATGCACCAAAAAAAAAAAAAAAAAAAAAAAAGGAAATTAATAAATAAATAAGATAAATAAAAAAAAAAATTACCACGGGCCCCTTGAGGATAACTGGGTTGCCAAAAGTGACATGCTATTAAGGCACGTCTTAGCAACATCAGCATTGCTATCACAACTACATTAATGCTCCTGTACCAAAAACATTATCCTACACAAGGCCTTACTTTAGTAAAGCAACTTCCACGCACCGGGTAACAAATTAATGAAAGTCTGACACGACTTTTAAAAGGATTTAGCTCTTTTGTCTTAATAGGCAGAACCCCCGTTCCCTGTCCCCAACTCCATTTGAGTGTCCTTGGGAGGTGTGTGTATTTTTGTGATGTAACAGGGATCCACTCAGGGGCTCATTAGCGTTTAAGTGGCTAAAATATCTAAAAACAGTCACACTTTATACTGAGGAATAACACATAAATCATCCTTGGTACTGTTAATGAATATTTGGCAGACCAACCTGAATTGACAGTAACAAGAAAATTGAGCGTTTCAATTGCAAATAAGATTTTTCTTTGTGTGCCTTTGTTTTTGTTTTCAGGAGGACATGAATTTGAATGAGGAGAAAAAGACGCCTCTGAGGGAGAAAGATCTCAACCAAAAGAAGAAAATGGTTTTCCAGTATATTTCTCATGCCTCTAAAACTGTGAGTTTTTTTTCTTATTTTATTTTTCTATTTCAAACACATTTTTATTGTAATATGTCGTATCATAAATATTAGCTATAATCTAGTGTGACAGGCAAGGGATGTGGTATTTTTAGTATGAAAAGCTCTTGCTATCTTTTTTTTAAGTTGGCACTATATTTGAAAAAGCAGTCTTTTATAATATATGGACAGTGGATTTGTTGGCTATATCCAGACATTAGTTGCCTGGAGCTTTTCATTAGTCGCTATCTCAGGGACCAGCTTGTTTTTGTGCCTGCATTTGTTTACTTTCATGATAAAGCAGTGTGGCAAATATCCAAAAGACAACAAATTATAGCTCACCAACCACCTTTTTATCAAATGCTTTTATGTGATAACTTGAATATTCACAGCACGGTGAAACAAGGTGTTGTAAATAGTATACATTTTTGTTCCTTTCTAAATCATGCTCTTGTTTATTTAAAATCTATTCAAGCACAATATTTTTGTCAGAAACACTGTGTACAGTATAAAACTACTGAGGAATAAACATAAAGTTCACTGGAATCCTGTTCCTTGTAGAGAGTCATCCATTTTGACTGGTTGTATTACACATGACTGTCATCTCCTGCCGAAGTGCAATGTGAAGTATCAATGTTGGTAATGTTATAACCATCATTTCATTCCCTGACCTCTGGTTCCTCTTCATTTTATTCATTTATCATTTGACTGGGTGAGTGCAGGGCCTAGGAGAACAGCAAGCAATAACAACTTAAGGTCATGATCAGAAATCTCTAAGGGTACAGTACAGTACAGTTACCAGAAAAAGAAAAAAATAATATCAAAAGCGGGGGTCTCAAACTCGTGGCCTGTGAAACGATCTTTTGCGGCCCCCACCTTGATGTGAAAGTTATATAATATTTCATTGACCTGTTCTTCACATTTTATGGTAAATCCTATAGTTATCAAAACCCCAACCCTGATTGGGGAAACTGAATTTTTATATTATTATTTTTTTCTTTTCTTTTTAACACTGTCTGACACAGCCCTTTGGTGAAATAATAGTGTGGGCGGGCCCTCAACTTATTTGAGTTTGAGACCCTTAATGTACAGTTATATTGATTTTTTAAGGTGGAGTGTGTTGAGTTGGTTCATTAATGATAGGGGAAAGCTCCAAGAGTACACTTTATTTATAATAGCGGCTCTCACACCTATCACGGTAGCTGCATTTCAAGAACCACCGCAAGTTTGTCAAAAATGCAAGGTAGGGAGGAGTTAGTTTTTTTTGCCATTATTTTCCTCCATAAGGTTATACTTTAATGCAACTTTCACCAAACACAAACAAATATTGCCCTGGAACAAAAAAAGTCACAATGTTGTATAAAAAAAGTTGAACCTTAATATAGAGAGGGAACACCAACTATAGTCATTTTAGTTTAAACTTAGATATAACTTTTTTTAATCCCTCAAGAGTAACCTTTGGGGGACTTTGGAGTATCTTTCAGTAAATTACATTTTATGTTAATGTCTCTCCTTTTTATAAATGCATCTTATAATCAAAAGGCTAGAGATACCAGATTAGGGTGGTTTGAACATGTTCAGAAGAACAACTGGAGAAAGGTCCCTGGAGTGATCTGTGATAGGGTGTCAGCTAAGGTGAAGGGAAAGGTTTACAGGACAGTGGTGAGACCAGCCGTGATGTATGGACTAGAGACACTAGGAATAGGTTAAAGACAAGAGGGAGAGCTGGAGGTGGCAGAGTTAAAGATGCTGGGATTATCTTTGTGGGTGACAAGGATGGACATGATTAGTAACGAGGTGATCAAGGGGACAACACAGACAGGAAGGTTTGGAGAAAAAGCGAGAGAAGCCAGAATGAGATGTTTTGGACATGTTCAGAGGAGGGACAGTGATTATATTGGGAGAATAATGCTAGACATGGAGCTACCAGGTAAGAAACGAAGAGGAAGGCCAAAGAGGAGATTTATGGATGCAGTGAGGGAGGACATGGAGGTGGTTGGAGTTGGAATTGAGGATGCGGAGGACAGGGTGAGATGGAAATTGTTGACTCGCTGTGGCAACCGCTGAACAATAGGATAAGCCGAAAAGAAGGAGAAGAACATGTTCAGAAGAACAACAGTGATTATTGTGGCAGAAGAATGACCTTAAAGATGGAGCTGCCAGATAGGAGACAAAGAGATTTACGGAATTAGTGAGAGATGACATGGAGGTAGTTGGAGTTGAAGATACAGAGGGCAGGGAGGGCATGGAAATTGTTGACTCACTGTGGAGACCCCTGAAAAAAGGGACAAGCCAAAAGGAAAAGCAAAAAAAAAAAAAATAAAAAGAAGAGGATGCATCTTATAGTCAATAAATGTTATCATCTCAATATTTGAAACATCAACAGGGTCTCGGTTAAGCATCTTCTATAATGGGCACACAACTAAATAAAAGGATTAAAACTAAGGATCTTCAATTTCTTTTCATGTTTAGTATCTTACTGTCAAGACAACACAGAAAGTTGTTCGTCTTGTGCAAACCTATATGAGGTATATAAATTTATTTTTATGCATTTGTTTTGTTTTTATAGGAAACAAAAAAATTAAAAGTACAAGAGGACACCAAAAGGATTTAAAACAATAAATAGCCAAATTCCCAATAAACTTTTTCTATGCAGTATTAAAATACCTTTTTTACCACTGTTATTTTTATATCTTGGATATCTTCTATCTAATGTTAGCAAAATATAAATAATTCCATGCCTTACTATTTCCTTGTCTTTCACGTTTGAATATGTGACCAACTGATTTTACCTGTCTGTTTTTTTACCTAGGGCACAATAAAGAGCAGCCATCAGATTTCACCCCAGGAATTTCTTGGAGAACTGAAGTCGGGGGCAATGGATGATCGCCTGTTTACTTGTTTAGATTCACTTCGTGTGTCTCTGACCAGCAACCCTGTCAGGTACAGTAAACCTACTTTTACAGTTATGTTTTATGTGCTTTTATGTACCTAACATAAATAGGAAACATTTTTTAAAAAAAGAAATGTACTGCAATTTACATGAGCCGTAAAGACTCTTAAGAAAAAAAAAAAAAAAAAAAAATAAACTCCTCTCAAAGGATTTGGTAATAGTTGCATGAAATATATCATCCTAACGAGTGTGTGACTTTTAAACCAATAAATATATGCCATTGTTTGTTTCTTTTTTTACTTTAACTAGCTGAAGCTGGGAATTTTGTTGATGAGTTACTATTAAGTGCAGTACCTCTGGGAGTGGGGGCGGAAGAAGTTGTGGCAAAATAATTTTAAACTGATGCTTCTTTTCTCTGTGTATTTTACCATTGCTTTCATTTCATGTTCCATTTAAAGCCTTAAAATCACCTTCATCTGTTATTTACCTGATTTATTTCTATTCATTTTCATAGAAAATGAATGGGGAGCAGATTCCACTAATTCTTTGGTAAATGGGACCCCATTAAACACCGATGCGCTGTCATAACACCCAAACTCTGCCCCACTTGCCAACACATTACCTTTTCACACTTCAATTAAACCAGATCTGTTGCCTCGTTTATACTGTGGCAATGGTTGTGTGAACACCGTAACCATCACCACTGTGACTGGTGGAGAATAATAAAAATGCAATTAGTGCTTTATTAACAAGCTTTACTGTTTTTGTAGGGAACTATGTTGTGTTAGATGGTGGTTGCATCGAATAGACAGGTTTTTATCTTGCCCAAAATCCAATGCTGAGTGTGGGTCAGCCAACTATTTAGTGTAAAAACTATAATTCCAGAATTTCCCTAAGGATATTCCCCATGGATGAATAAAAAAAAGTCTGTCCGTCAGTCTAAATATCTTGCATGTATCATGAGGTGATGTGTCAGGTGTGGAAAATTAAGTTTAAATTAAGTGAATTTTTTTTATAAACAAGATGAGGTTAGTATTAAAAAAATGTAAGTAATTAAACAGTGCCTCCTGTATTTTGATTTTGTCCATTTTGTGGACACTTCGACAGTACTTTTGCAGGTTCCCTTATTTATTTTCCACTTACATTCTGCTCATGCCAGCCAAATCCTTTAGTGTCAGACTACTTCTGGTGGAACAGACAAACTTGAAGGTAATTTGATACCTGCTGGCATTGTCATCATGTAACCCCTGCCTGACTCCTGCATTCTTCACCCACCTCAACTTTTTCAGCTGCATGTTCCTTTTGGTGGAAAGGCCATGGCACTAGCCCGAAGGTGCAGCAAGGCCACAACATGCAATTATATTAAATGGATTTGATAAATGGATCTGACAAACAAGTGGAAATTGGTTTTTGATATTGTATTAAAAGTGACCTTCAGGCTTAAGACCCTGAATTTATTTTATTTAGTTTAGTGATAAAGTGGGTTAAAGTTTAGCATTTTTTTTTCTTCCCCACTACTGGGCATTCATGTTTTCTCCTCTGTCCCGTTAAGTGTCATGGCCACCAGTGCAGTGAAAAACAAACAAAAAAACAAACATTTTTTTTCTGTATAATCTCGTAGTATTGTTATAAGTTGTCACCTAATGATGGACTTTTTTCGGGATATTTTGGACATTGACCAAGTAAGGTGATTAGAGGGACAACACAAACATGAAGGTTTGGAGAAAAAGCTAGAGATGGTTTGGACATGTTCAGAGGAGGGACAGCGGATAGAAGAATGATCCTAGAGATGACACTTCCAGGTAGTAGATAAAGAGGAGATTGATGGATGTGAGGGAGGACATGGAGGTAGGTGGAGGTAGAGATGAGGATACAGAGGACAGGGTGAAATGGAAATTGTTGACTTGTTAGCGACCCCTCAAAAGAGGACAAGCTGAAAAGCAAAAAAAAAAAGACCATTTACATACTGATACATTAATCAGCATTATGGGACAAGCTGAAAGGAGAAAACAGTTTCAAAGTTCTATTTGCATAATTTTTGAAAAACAATATTTTTGATAAGAAGATAATTTTCAGTTTTTTATATTAAATAAAATATTGTTATATATTTATACTTTATCTTTCTCTGCAGCCTGTAGCCCCTGCTATTATTTTGTTGCTGATTTTAGGGATTTTGAGTCTGACCTAAATTTTTAACATTTTTTTATTCGAAAACACTCAGCAGTTGAACCATGTTGCTTTGCTTTTTAGCTCAGAAAGGCTGCCACATTTTGGTTTTTACCTCAGCAACACGTCTATCTATAGGATTTACGTACATGGGAGCTTGAGCTCACTCTTCAGTCTGCCCTTTCAATCTTTTTCACGTGTGGCGGACACCAAACTGCTGCAGAGTGGGGGTTGTACAGTAGTAGAGAGAGGTGTTAAAACAAGATAATTTGAAATACACTCTTACACTAAATAAAAGTCAAATAAATGCAACTAAAAATAATAGACTGAAAACACTGTGTTTGATTAATGACTGTCTGGAATGTTAGTGAGAATGGTGTGAGCTTCATTAATTGAACATTTTTTAAGCCAAATATAGTGTATCTTGGTGTGCTTTTAAACTTTGTCTTTTAGGAAGAATAAAATAAATACAAAGAATAAAATAAATACAAAAAATGAATATGCCTAACAGTAGGCTCCAAAATATTTAGAAATAATTTATGGACATCCTGTTTAAGTTATACATCTCTGCAATTTTTTTTTTAAGTTTCTCCTAATGGGATTTCTCTATTTTTATTTTTCAATGTCCCACTTTACTCTGAGTCTGAGTCTATTGCTACTTTTCGTCTCCAGAGAGCACTGCTGCAGTCAGTTAACTTACTATGTTCAGGACAGCGTTTTTGAAAAATAAATTTATTTCTGGTTCATAACCAGTTTTTTAGTGTGTAACACTTTGCAGTAGTGCTTGGGAACCCAGGAGATATTCTCCTGAGACTCAGTTGTAAGTCAAACTACCTCAGCTGTGAAGTTAGCCGGATGAGGTACCTCATACTTTTCCATGATTTATGACTTGTTTTTTTTTTTTTTTTTTTTTTTTTTTTTAGAATGTTTTTTTTTTTTTTTTTTTTTGTCAGAATGATATTTTTTTCAATATTCTTTTAAAAAGAAATGGTTATTTGCTATTTATGCACATCACTTCCAAGCCACACTATTGTCAAAGCATTGTTTTTTCTGCTTTTACACTTGCCACTGATGATGACATTTGAGGGCTCCCTTGGAAAAGCAAATAGTTTTTTTTTTTGTTTTGTTTTTTTCCAAAGCTATGTTGTTTTTTTTTATTTTATTTTAGACAGTTTATTTTTTGTTTTCAATTCAAATTGGCCTTACTCTTTGTCCCCTACCCGTTGCTCCATCTCTAGGATCATTTTTCTAACAATGTATTCACTGACTTTCCTCTGTCATCTCATTTGGCTTCTCTAGATGTTTCTCCAAACCTTCCTGTCTGT
>JAFBJS010005385.1:0-14138 GCA_016785265.1 Paraplagusia blochii
CGTCTGGTACCAGCAGGGCATCTTGGAAGCTGGTGACTGTCTGGCAATGGAAGGAATACTCCGCAGGAGCGTAGATGCCCCGCCTCCCGATGAAAGACGCAGATTGACCGTTGGACTGCAGCTGCACAGAGTCCAGGGTGAACCAGTTTCTGGCAGACACCGGGTAAAAACGCTGGCTCATGGCAAAGCTATTGGACAGAAGAGACGTGTTTGTAACAAACCGACAACAAACGAATGACCTGATAAACGACAAACCTACTGTACTCCCTGAAATGTATAAAAAATCGAATTTCTTGATAACTAAGTGCAACATTTTGGTGTTTTTTTGCCAATATACCTGGGTTAACAAATTTGGTCGTTTAGCATCAAAATCATATCAATCAGAACAAAAAAAATTGGTATTTTCAATCTACACACGTTTCAACAACTACAACAAATGTGTTGAGAATGTTTCTCAAAAGGACATTCTTTTAATTATTAGATTTCTTGGAAAGAGATTTTTCAGCAAAATGTTTATTTTGAATTAAATGGTAAAATATTTTTTTGATTTAGTGAGGGGTCATGTCATGTGGTTAGAAAATGAATACATATGCAAAAGAATTTATAAAAAAATATATTTTTCATTTTTCTGTTTGTTTTTCACCAAAGGAGAGTGGTGTGAGTTCTTTTATTTGTGGGATTTTATCAATACTTTATTTTGTACTAAATTATGTAAATATCTCAATTTCCCATGTCATGTTGGTGAGAAAGTAAAAGAAAATTTCATGATAATTACAAAACAAATTGTATTTTGTCTGCAAGTTTCTCATTAAAAGAGAGCATTCTAATAGAATATGCAGATTTTCTGAAAAGAGTTTTTTTTGGTTAAAAAGAGAAAAAAAATTTATTAAAAAATTATTTCCACAACTGCAAAAAGTGCAAGTTTTTATTGATCAATGAGCCTTACCTTAGAACAATTCCTGATGTATAGGTAAGAACCAGCCTTGAAAGAGAGAAAAAAAAACCTGTTTTATTTGCATGTTGCTATTTTCATAGATTTTATAAAGGATTCTGGTATTAACAGCCAATCTCACCGAGAGTTGGTGGCGTTACACGTGGATCCTGACAGAGAAGGAGTCAGTGAAGTCAGGTCGGTCCATTGAGAAGAGCTCAGGCTGACGCTAAGGTTTTGTGCCCACAGCATGATGCAAGGACTCCCAGATTGAGGAAAGACGATGGGTGGACTGACATCGACCACTGCTTGGAGTAAAGACCGACCCACGGACTCTTCAGACACAGACGGCTCTGAGATCATCTGCAGAGATAAAAAAGTCCATCAGAACATGTTGGAATTGTGGAAAATTGAGCTTCTGTAAACGTTTCATAACTCACTCGTGAAGGCTGCAGCCCTGTGTATACTGCAGTGTACGGAGAGTTTTTGGCCGCCATGACTGACAGGACTTTCCCCACAACCTCATCTGTTGAAAACAAATTGAGAAGAGAGTTAAACACTGTGGAAACTGTGATATTAGTTCATCAGTTTATCAAAGGTAGAGATGTTTTAATTAAATTTATTTAATACAATGAACCATAGAAATGAATAAGTGTATGTAGGAGATGAACAGCTGATAGAAACAGATATACTTTCCACACAAGTTTTAAAAAAAAGTATGTTTTTGATACCATTTATGATTTTTAAAGGCATATTTCTTATATGAAATTTATGATTGTGTTATACTGAAATAAAATATATATTTTGCTAATTTTTCCATATTGTTGGAGTCATAAATCTGTTTAGATTTTGCCCCAAAATATCTAATTTAAACAGAATATATTATTTGCTAATGAAAATGTCATGGCCTTAGTCTTTCTTCACTTTCAGTAGCTAAAAATTGAGACGTAAATTAACCATCTGCTGCCACCTAGTGAAAGAAATCGTCACTGCATTGTCTAATGCGATTTTCAATCAATCATTATTTATTAGTACACAAATATTTTCAGATCAATAGAATGAAACCAAGGCTAAAAGGTTGAGTCTTTAACCGAATAAAAAAAAAACCCCAGACAGATTTACTTCCTTAAAAACAAAACGTTTAATTGTGATTAAAACCTAGCAACACTTACCGTTGTTGAGCAGATCCTCTTTACAAGACTTGTACAAACTGTTGATTAATTATTTTAAAAAAAAGTGTTAGTATTTTGTTAAGATAAAAATAAAACTCATTGTAATTTTAGTTTCAGTTAAAGAAAACAGAAGTTTTTACCCAGAACAATAGGGAAGACTGATGAGTAACAGTTGGTTGACAGACGTGTCGATGGTCAGCTGTGACAGACTGTCTGCATCAACGAGCAACGGTGAAACACCAAGTTTGTCCTGCAGCAGAGTCAGGGTGGCTGTGGATCCGGACCATTCCAAGGCCGGGATGACCACAGACGATGGAGAGGACTGGAGGGCAGTCTGGAGTGGGAGGAGTTATAGGAAACAGTTGTCTTAGCGTGCTGGACAAAATCCCGTCGTCTCAGAGCTCTGGATGTCCAGACGTACCTGAATGTTTTTAAAGGCATTGTCTTGTTGGTTTCCAAATGCGCCTCCAAATACTGTGAAGTCATCTAAACTTAACTGAACAGAAAAGACAATAAAATGTTGAGGCAACTTTTAGAAAACATGAACAAAAAGACGCATAGTGTGAATTAGGGGAACAAAGTGTTTAAAGACAGTAGGTAGGAAGTGTGAAATGGGAAGTAGAATATGAGAACTAACGGTCACACCGTGCTGAGAGGAGTTAACATTAAACTGCAATGCGTCAACAAATGACTCAATACTGAGCAGTTTTTTCAAGGACATCTCAAAAGGCTAAAAAAAAAAACACAAAAAAAAATCCTACAAATCAAAGTCTTTAGAAATCAATTCCTTAAACCGTGCGAACTGCGATGCAGCAGTTATGGCTGACCTTGTCCTGAAGAAATAACACCACAGTTTGTGGGGTGGAGGCAAAGGCTTTGGTGAGGTAGGCATCCAACTGGTCCTGGGATGTGATGTGACCAGCAGCAGGTGAGGCAAAAGGTGGAAGTCTGGATGGAGACGAAGGAGGAGAACGTTTGACCGAGGTAAACATCAAACTAAGTCAGTGACGTCACAAACTGATGATCCACAAATACACACATCAGTCCAATAAAACCTGTTAGGACTAAAACCTCATTTTCTGCTCATACGTCACTTTTAAAGCTGCAGTGCAAACGACATGACAACCAGGTTTTGTTGGGAACCAGGTTCTTCTCCAGGTTCCCAGGACCAGGGTCTCCACCCTGGGGAGCCAAGACTTTTGTGCTGCTGCTCCATGTCTGTGGAACAACCTCCCACTTCACCCAGGACTTTGACTCTTTTAAAATAGAACTGAAAACGTTTTAATTATGAAAAACATACAACTGCTCTTCACTGTGATTCTATTTATTCACTGTTAATTATATATTAATTGTATTTTTATGCCTTCACGTTGTTTTATGCCTTATGTAGCACTTTGTGATCCCACAAATAAAATGTATTAATATTATCATTATTATCTATTTCAAGTGACATCTATGTCTAGTGAGTGAAGGCCTTGGACCCTTCAATCTAATAACATATGGCTTTAAGATACTGTTTTTATTACACAATTAATTACATTAAAGCAGGCAATAATGAAAAGGATAAAGTAATAATGTAAATAACACGGTTTTCTTATGAACATATTGCAGGTTATTTCTTTTACGTCACGTTGTCAACTTTTAATCGTTAACAATAGTCGAAACTCGGTCGAGAGGCGGGTTTCAGTAAGATTTACATGTATGTTTTATAAAGTTTCACCCATATGAAATATGTAAAGTTAACTTTCCTTTTTAATCAATAAAGTTTCCAGGTTCAACCGGTTAGCATTAACTATCTTAGCATTAACAGCCGGACACTGTCGACAGTTCGTTTCACAGATAAATATTTAAAAAACGGTTCTTTTACCTGTCATTCGACCATAGAAGAAGAGGCACTTGAGCGGTGGACTTTACTGTGGCGAAAAGACCGAAAATAGTTACTAAAAAAGACGTTAGTTTGACTTTATTCGAGCACTTCGGTCGAGCCATGTTCGCTGAGAGCTTCCGCAAAGGCGTGTTCACGTGACCTGAGACCACCTGACCGTCATGTGAGCTGTGACTGAGGGAGGACGGAGAGAAGGAAAGAACGACAGAAAGAAGGAAATAAGGAAACCAATAAGGAGATGAGGAATCTCACTGTGACTGTGAAGATATTCGTAACGCTGTTGTACTACGGCTGAAAAGACAACCTTCATTTAACATACTATACTGTTGGAAGTACTGCAGGTCACGTGACAGGACAGGAAGACAGTAATGAGCGCAGTGGAAGGGAAAGATATGTTTATTTACGAGTAGAATGGAAATGACAGATGGTTTCATGAAGTGCTATGCTAGCAAAGAGAAGACAGAAGAAAAGATTTAAAAGCGTAAAGATTTTGCATAAGGAAGTGAGGAGAGGCAGAAAAGTATGCTAGAGTGGTGCAACATGGACGATGATATTTAAGACTGGAAGAGAACCTGGAGACGTGGAGTTTAGGACTGGAGAGAAGAGGAATGAAAGTCAGATGTAGCAAGACAGAGTATATGAGTGTGAATGAAAGGGAAGAATGAGGTTACAAGGAGCAGAGGAGGAGAAGGTGCAGGAGAAGAATGGAGGGGAATCATGATGGAACATCTGGAGAAAAGATTATTTAACAATAAAAAATGTGTCTGAGCTACATGTGCAGAAATAAACACCTACCTTGTTTTTGTTTTTTTTCCAAAAAAAAAATACTCGTTTAAGAAACTTCACACTGTACTGACAACCACTCTTTATTGAATATGGATTTAGAAACCAATCTTCTCGTTACATATGACAGACCAGATGACCTTATTGAACTATGATGACCATGGTGGGTTGGTAGAACCAGAAAACAGAGTCAGCAGTTAAGCAGATCTGGAGGAGGAAGTGGGCTGATTTGGACACACCCTAGAAACCAGTGGACTGCATCACGGTCAGGCTGTGATTTCCAAACCACAAGGGAAAAGAGAAGAGGGGGATGACACTGAGGGCAGTTACAGGGGAGACATTGTGGAAGAAATGGAGAAGCTGCTGGAGGGAGTGAGGCAGAGAAGAGAGGCCAGAGGAGGTCTGACAACTGCTGGGTCAATACATACCTCCAGTTATTCCCTGGAAACAGAAAATATGTTGATAATTATTAATGAATAAATTAAAATTATCTTCTTTTCCTTTTGCTGTGTTCATGTCCTCCCTCACTGCATCCATCAATCTCCTCTTTGTCTCCTCCCTGGTAGCTCCACCTCTAGGATCATTCTTCTACCAATGTATCCACTGTCCCTCCTCTGGACATGTCCAAACCATCTCAATCTGTCTTCTCTAGCTTTTTCTCCAAACCTTCCTGTCCGTGTTGTCCCTCTAATCACCTCATTCCTGATCCTGTCCATCCTTGTCTCTCCTAAAGAGAATCTCAGCGTCTTTAACTCCTCCACCTCCAGCTCTGTCTACTGTCGTCTGCCTGTTCCTGGAAATTGTCTTCTATCGCAGATCACTCTCTCGACTCTTTTCTCCAGTTGTTCCATCCTGCCTGGACACCAATCTTCTCCTCTCTTCCACAGTCTCCACTGCTCCAAACAGTTAATCCTCAGTACCTAAACTCCTGCTCCTTCTCCTCCCCTGCTCCCCCTATCTCTCTGATACTACTACCAATCTACAAAATTAATTAAAATATAAATAATACGACTAATAAAACTGTAAAAACAGTTTCGTGGACCAGTGGTGTTGAATATTATTGTCCAGTCCTGGTGTAATAAAAATGATATCACACAAGAATTGACTGCCCATTACATAAATCTTAATTTAAACATTTTATAACCCTCAATTTCGTTGTACCTCCCAAGGTACAATGACAATAAAGGACTATTCTATTTTATATATATATTAAAAAGTAAAAATATTTATATCCCAAAGGCAATCGAATCTGACAGATTATTTAATACAGTGAACTTTGTTCAAAAAGACAAGTGTCTGAGCCTTGGTGTCTTTCGCTCTACTGGATGTCAGGTGACGTGTTAATGAATAAACTTAGTGTATAAAATAACTACAGGTGACAGCGACGTCCGTCTACTGTCCTACGGAATATCATCCATCTATTTTCACTCCTCCACATTAATTTGTTTACTATTCTGACCGAAACAACACGACTGTACGACTCGAAATGAAATAAATAAACTCGGAGACGATGATAAATCGAGACAGAAAAACTACAACAGTGTAAAAACCAACTCCCATTCAAACAGCTGTGGCGGCGGAGGGATATCTTTCCCCGCATCCACGAAGCGCTGCGGCTACAACTGGAAAGAGGAGACGTAAGAGAAAATAGTACACAACCGGCTTTATGTCTGTATTTATAACAAAAGAAATCACCGGGAAATTAGCTAGTTTAAAACATTATCAAGTGAACTATATTGTTACTGAATTCAGTGTTGATATGAGGTCGGAGAGAGGAGGCGGAGGAGGACGCGCACTAACTCCCGACGCGCAGTGACATTGCAATCGGGTGCGCTGCGGGCAGGGCCATCTTTGGTCGTCCTCGCCGGTGACAGTGTGGACACTCTATTCCAGTGGTCATTAGAGTTGAATATTTATTACACACAATTCGGCTCCGAACGAGCTTTTTGACCTAACACTCGCCGAGAGAGAGGGAGCGAACGTCCCGCTACGTGGAGTCAGTGTCTTCCTCCGCTCCGACACCCGTCATTACTGCAGGCATAAAGAGGGCGAGAAAGGGAGAGGCGCCGCTCATACAACATGGATGAGGAATACGATGTGATCGTTCTGGGCACCGGACTCACAGTGAGTAGGAAAATATCCCCTTTATTTACACAGAAACACGGCGAAAAAGCTTTAAATGACAGCCATGGTGAGATAAAGGCAGCAGTGAAAGCCTCCTCCTCCTCCTTCTCCTCCTTCTCCTCCTCCCGCTCCTCTCTGTGCTTCTGACATGACACTAAATTCTGCTAATAAGAGATGCGCTTCCTGGAGCCGAATTATATTCGCATAACAGGTAGAAAATGGCCCCTTTTTTAGGGTTTGGGTTTTATTAAAATCCCAGTTGAATTCCCCGGAGTCGGTGTAGTCAGTGTTGTCTACCAGGCCGAGCATCTTTTAGGCGTAACCCCTGTGTGTGTCACGGTCCTCCCCACAGAGAAAGGCCTTCATCCTGAGGCCTGAGCTCAGAGCCGCAGCTCCACACCGTCCGCACACACCCAGGAACACGACCGGACACGGTCCACAAAACTCACCGTAACACCCCAGAACTCAATACACCGTCTGGAAGTTTCCTAACCCCATATTATTAACACTATATAAACACATGAATGTCCTTAATAATTGTGTAATTCCCATTATTCCCACTAACAAATAACACCGCCAATGTCCAGGTTTGTAATAATAATTATTATATTATATTATCAGGGATGTAATTTAATACACCCAGGGATGGTGACGGTCTCACGCATGCGCATTGGATTATTTCAAGCCACCCTGCAGCTTTCTGTCCAAAACGTCCTGACTTGAATCACATTCACTCTGAATGACATTTTAACACTAACGCAGATGTTAGCAATGTTCACAACGAGCTGGTTTGTTCCACACAAACCAGCTACATATTATATAACAGTACATATAATGTACTGTTATAGGAAATATCTATATATCTTTATTTAAGCACTTGTATCAATACTTTGTGCATATGAAACCATGTAATAAACATGTTAAATATCTTTTTTAACAACTCACCTTTTACATCTGTTAATCTGTTACTACACAGTCGGTCACCAACACCCACGCCTGCAGCTTTAATGCAGGGAGAATTATCCCGACTGAGAGGTAATCTCCGCTCACCGTCTGAGACATTTAAATGTCCGACTTAACCAACATAAGAGTCACTTCTGATTTTAAAATTAGCCCCAGGGGGGTTTAATTGCTCTGGTAATGGAAGGTGACCTATATTTTTATTACCCCTTCGGGCCCTAACGACCACTCTGAGGGGTAAATGCTCAGATTTGACCACATACACAGCACACTTCATGCTGTAGTGTACACACAGCAAGTTTTACTGTCACCAATGATCTACAGCAGTGGTCCCCAACCATTGGGCTGGGGACAGCTATCGGTCCATGGGTGAATAGGTGCCGGGCCGCAGAAAAATAATGTTTCCTTTTGGCCACATCTGGCTATTACTTCCATTTGATCCATACCCATATCAAGAAAAGAACTGAACAATAGAATGGCTAGGATTACATCATCAATAATGCAACTATATTTGATTAGGAAATATTTTCTCAATGAAAACAACAATTAACTCAAAATGACTCATTGATACAAGATTCTAACTTTTTCTACCAGTCTGGTAGGAGAAAATGATAGGCTGGGTGCACCTGAGAAACCCTTGTTGTGCCCATGCACAGTTAATTCGGGTAGGAAGATTTTATAGGTAGGAAAATATTTCAGAACACCAGAAATTTTATATAATTAACTTAACGCCAAAATTGTACGAGACGTTTAACCGGTCCACGGCGCAGAAAGGGTTGGGGGACACCGGTCTACAGTACACCTCCTCAGTGGAGCGCTAGCAGCTTAGACCAATTTGGACAGAATGGAATTGAACCCCCGGTCTTTAACCTCACGCTCCATTTTATCTGAGTGACTCTGATTGCATCACTTCATCTGTTCAACTACACCCAGAGAAGTTCTGCTCCCTTCTGCAGGATGTCTTTTGTCTTTCAGGGCTCGGCTCCACTGTGTGATGTAGTAGTATTGACACATCGCTGACCTGATCAGGCCTGCTGCCCAGTGTGGCTGCTCAGGCACTACTGTTACTGTGGACGTGTCTGGGGAGGGGTGTAGAGAGGGGGGAGGAGGGGTTCCTGACACTCACTGGTCTAGTGTTTCCAGGCTGGTTGTGTCCTAAAAAACAGACGTAGAAAGACAAACACAGAACTGTGGACTACAGTGTTACTTATCTTCTGTTGTTGTTTTCAGAGATAACTGAGCTCCACTGTGTTCTGGTGGTCAACCAGGGGTTGTCCTGAGTATTAGCTTTAAGAAGAGTCAGGTTCTAACACTGATACTGTTACTGCATACGCATGATCATATTCCAACATTTGTTAATGTACATGGAAGAGGGATATGGTGCAAAGAAAGTGGAGGGTTGTGGTCCTAAGACGTCCCTAAGCTTTTATTCTTATTACAATCAAATGATGTAATAATATTGCTAAAGCCAATATGTTAAGATAGGGTTCTCAAAGTCATTAAGTCAAGGGCCACCACCCACGCTATCATTACTCTAAAGGGCCGCGTCAGCTTTCAGTGTTCAATACAAAAGAAAAAAATAATAAAAAAAAAATCTGTTTTCCACAGATTCTGTGTAATACCACACTGAACCAGAAGGAGTTTGTGGATCAGGGTTTTGAGAACTATAGGATTTACCATAAAATGTGGAGAACAAATGTATAAAATATTCAACTTTTACATCATGCTCGGGGCCGCAAAATATCATTCCATGGGCTGCAAATGGCCCACGGGCCACAAGTTGGAGACCCCTAAATGAAGTGAACATAACACATAATAGTACATTGTCATGGGTCTGAGTTTCACTGATCTCTGGACACATTTTAATGTCTTTCTCCTCTAAAACCGATGATATCAATTTGTATTAAATCTTGTTTTTTCTCCCAGGAATGCATTCTGTCTGGAATCATGTCTGTGAACGGGAAAAAGGTCCTGCACATGGACAGAAACCCCTACTACGGTGGTGAGAGCTCCTCCATCACCCCACTGGAGGAGGTAAGGACTCCTGGGATCTATAAACCAATCAATAACATTTTATGTCCTGCGTCTCATTTTACATCCAGTGCCATCAGCTTCCTCCTTGCTGTCTTCATTTATTTTTCTTTTTTTTTTACTCTTGACTCTGGGGGCTTCACAAACGTTGGTCTCACAGGATGTTTTATTTTTTTTTGTCTCTCTTTTATCGACAGCTGTACAAGCGCTTCAACCTCCCAGATACTCCGTCTGAGGCCATGGGCAGAGGAAGGGACTGGAACGTTGACCTCATTCCTAAGTTTCTCATGGCCAACGGTCAGTTCCATATGACTTTCCCTAATGTAGCATGAAAAGCTAATGCCCATGAACCAAGGACGTAGTTATGTTTCTATATAAACAGCGTCGCTAATAAGTGATAACGCTCGTAAAATCAAACAGTCATTCCGCTCCACCCTCCACCAGCCACTGCGTCGACTGCAACAGGAGCTGTGGTGCGGATGCAAGTCATCCCACTCTAAATCAAGTGCAACAAATCCAATATGATGACCATAAGTTCCAGTACATTAGCAATCACACAGGCAACTTGTGTCTCCATGTGGACAAAACCGTCTCTTGTTACGAATCTGCAATTATTTGGGTTTATTCCGGAACACGACACTCACTGCTGACAGCTACAACCACCAAGGCCTCCTTCGTCTTTCGAATAATGAATTGAGCACAGCCTTAAGTAGAGGCCTCATCTGCTGTCGCCTAGAGTGCCACCTGCTGGGGTGGAGCTAAACTGCAACCCCTTCAAAAAATTTTAACAAAACAGTACTTAATTATAAGAATCCAAGTCCATTTCCTTAACTGCTGTGCCACCACAATATTTCATCTCCAGATTTGACTGATTTGTACCAAATTATATTGTTGACATGATTTTAAAATGAGGAAATGGACTCTTTGCCTGATTCCAGGTCAGCTGGTGAAGATGCTGCTCTACACAGAAGTGACACGGTACCTGGACTTCAAGGTTGTGGAGGGAAGTTTCGTCTACAAGGGAGGAAAGATCTACAAGGTGCCTTCAACTGAGACCGAGGCTCTAGGTTCAAGTAAGTCCTAAAGCTCCGTTTGTCCACAAATAAAAGACAAGCACGATATTACAATGTATTGATTAATACAGATTTGATTTCTGAAACACCTGCTTCATTTTTCCAGATCTGATGGGGATGTTCGAAAAGCGAAGGTTTCGCAAATTTTTAGTTTTTGTGGCCAATTTTGATGAGAATGACCCCAAGACCTTCGAGGGGGTGGACCCTAAAGCCACCACCATGAGGGACGTTTACAAGAAGTTTGACCTGGGCCAGGATGTCATTGACTTCACTGGCCACGCCCTGGCCCTCTACAGGACAGACGAGTAAGAACACCTTCACCAGTCACCATAGATATATTTTTTAGTATTAAACGATTATTCCAACTGTTCCATTTTAATATTTTCTCCTCTGCTCCGTCAGCTACCTTGATGTTCCCTGTCTGGACACCATCAACCGCATTAAGCTCTACAGTGAATCACTAGCACGATACGGGAAGAGCCCCTACCTCTACCCTCTGTACGGTCTGGGCGAGCTGCCTCAGGGCTTCGCCAGGTACTTTCACTTCACTTTTCATGTGTAAATTTTATTTTTTTTAGAAACTAAAACATTCTATCACCGCATGGTCCAACCCAGTGGTGTGGAACTCATTTTCACACTGGGCCACAATTAAAAACTGTCATGAAGTCATGGCCCAGACTGAATATTTTTTGAAAAATAAACTTTAAATATTTCCTCTTTCCCCAGTTTTTAAATGCAGGGGCGGTGCTAGGGTCTCTTGGGGCAAGATATCGCCAGGGCCTCCACCCTATCAGTGTCTGCCGCAAATAAAATTTTGACCGAGCCCCTAGTGGCCGAAGTCCCAAGCAACTGCCTGGCTCGCAGCCCTTGAATAAATGTTGATTTTTGATAACATTGAATCTGGAACAGCAGCTTAATATAATCAACACATTAAAAATTTAATCAGAAATAAAACCCACATTAGTGGTTTTTGCTTTTTTTTTCTAGCCTTTCCAGCTCGGTTTAATGTTTCTTTTACCGATGAACACAAAAAAAAAATGTTTACAAAGAACATGCATATATGCTAATATTAAAAATCTTGCCAGTATGTATATAGATATATATATATATTTGGTGAGCCAAGTCTAGTACATATTTGATCTTGCGGGCCAAATATAATTAAATTTTGGGCCAGATTTGGCCCCCGGGCCTGAGTTTGACTCCTGGAACCCCATTAACTCTTGTCTATTTTGGTCAATAGATTGAGTGCTATCTATGGAGGAACCTACATGCTGAACAAACCAGTGGATGAGATAGTAGTGGAAGGAGGAAAAGTGGTTGGTGTGAAGTCTGAGGGCGAGGTAACAGTTCTTTCCTGTTTTTATCTCTAATCTGAAATCGAGTTTGTATTTATTTTAATTCTTTCTTCTCTTTCCGCTGCAGGTGGCTCGTTGTAAGCAGCTCATCTGCGACCCCAGCTACATCCCAGACCGTGTCCGTAAAGCAGGTCAGGTGATCCGCGTCATCTGCATCCTCAGCCACCCAATAAAGAACACCAACGATGCCAACTCCTGCCAGATCATCATTCCTCAGAACCAGGTCAACCGCAACTCAGGTGAGAGAGACGAGGGCGTCTGTGCAAAGGTGGTGGTGGTGGTGGTGGGGGAGGACGGATGGTGTCAAGACTGAGAATATGTCATATGTGTTAAACCCACAGCCCATATCAATTGTGTCCTAGGTTGGTCTGCCCGTGTACAGCTTCTAGATACTGGGCAACATTTGTCGTATTAGCAGCGTCTGTTACATCCTATAGATGTTGCACTTGGTGGCCCTAGTGGTTAAGGAAGTGGACTTGGGTCTGTAAGGTCCCTGGTTCGAATCCCCCTACCGCCAAGTTACCACTGAGGTGCCCTGAGCATGGTACCGCGATACGGGGCGCTTGCTCAGCCTGCTGCCCCCTGCTGGCTTAAATGCAGAGGCCTGATTTCCTTTGTATTAATTTCCTGTTTTTTTTGTTGACGTGTAAAAAATAAGATTTACTTTAAAAGTATCGGAAAATGCTACTGATATAGAGACGTAATGAAAAACGAACACTACCGAATAATACTGATGTGTTATATATGTAGTCAGTTTATAATGTTAAGCTTTGGTTGTTCCTGATTCAGTGTTGACGCTAAAAAATCTTAAGCTTAAAATTCTTGTTTCCATAAAACGTTATGACTTATCGAGGTGGAAGAGAAAACATGAACAATTACTGTCAATTGTTCAATAAACATTGAGTTTGGCCCAGTTTTTAATTTTGGCCTTTTGTGAATCTATGTCTACACCCCTGCTCTATGAAATACAATTTTGCGTGCAGTACCACAGGCAGCCAGCAGGGGCAGTCTCAATTGAAATGCTTCTCATAGAGAACTGATAAGAGACTTGAAGCTGTTATTTTTGAAACCTAAATTATTATTTTGTTGGTGTCCTTTTGTTAATTTCAATTGAATAATTATAGAAAATATCATTTTTGACTTCCATAACATTATACATTTATTAAATAAAGATTTGACTGTTGCTGCTCAAGAATATTAGAATCTACGTAGGATTAAACATTGAGATTATAATCCTGGATTTGTAGCCGTTTAACATTATCACAGATGTGTTTCTGGTTTGTCGTCAAAGAAATATCAAATTTTTTTTGCAACTTCACGCCCATGCTCCTGTGTCGCCCCCTGCAGACATCTACGTGTGCATGATCTCCTATGCTCACAATGTGGCCGCCCAGGGCAAGTACATCGCCATTGTCAGCACCACAGTGGAAACCAGTGAACCTGAGACTGAGATCGAACCAGCTCTGGAGCTGCTGGAGCCCATCGACCAAAAGTCAGTCTCACAGCCGCGAATATTTCATCTTTTAGAAATTATTTCAACAATAAACTGAGGAACAGAAAGTTAATGTGTGTGTTTTTTACCCTGTTCAGGTTTGTGGCCATCAGTGATCTTTACGAACCCACGGACGATGGGACCGAAAGCCAGGTGAGAATCTGTCCCCCACTCCCTGTCTCTTTCACACATACACTGATAGTAAAACCAGTTAGAGACACTAGAAATAGGTAGAAGACAGGAGACAGGAGGAGGTGGAGGAGTCAAAGATGCTGAGGTTCTCTATAGGAGAGACAAGGATGGACAGGATCAGGAATGAGGTGATTAGAGGG
>JAFBJS010005385.1:14189-69812 GCA_016785265.1 Paraplagusia blochii
TGTTCAGAGGAGGGACAGTGGAGACATTGGTAGAAGAATGATCCTAGAGATGGAGCTACCAGGTAGGAGACAAAGAAGAGATTGATGGATGCAGTGAGGGAGGACATGTCAGAGTAGAAGATACAGAGGACAGGGGGAGATGGAAAATGTTGACTCACTGTGGAAACCCCTGAAAAAGGGACAAGATGAAAGGAGAAGAGCAATAATGAAAGTTTATGTGAAGTGCACAGATTTGTGTTTTTCGATACTCGCTGCCTTTTGGTCTTCGTCTCCGCTCCGTCCTTTGGGTCATGTGTGTCACAAAGAGCGTCTTTGTAGACTGTCTCAGCAGAACTAATGTCCAGCCTTAATAAAAGTGAATAAAACAAAGCTTCAATTCAGGGACATTTCCATTGAATGTTTTTGAGATTATTGATTCATTGAATTCCATTCAGCATCATGACGTTTAGTGCCACACGGTGGAAGAAGTGGTTATTGCTGTTCGGTGTCTCCCTCTACTGTACAGCACTGGCTTTTCTACAGGTTTAAACACAGATACCTGTTGACCCTCACCCCTCCATCTCCTCACCCACAGGTCTTTGCCTCGAGGTCCTACGATGCCACCACTCACTTCGAGACCACCTGCAACGACATCAAGGATATCTACAAACGTATGACGGGCAGCGACTTTGACTTTGAGAACATGAAGCGCAAACAGAACGACGTGTTCGGGGAGGACGAGCAGTGAGCTGTAGCAGGGGCTCTTGGAAAGGAGACCCGGGGTAAAGGGGGCAAAACAAGGGGGCGGGGAGGCTGGGGGCCGGGTTAGAGGCGGAGTCTGTTTGAGCAGTGCTTTGAAAACAAACATTGGCAGGTGGGTGGGTGGGTTTAAAGATGTGCGATGTGAGCGGGTTGCCTCCTTTTCCCTGAGTTTCTGTCTTTAAAACATAACACTGCTCTCACACACACACACACACACACACACACACTCTCTGTCATTACTCTGTCACTGAAAAGCAGGGTTGACGCGGTCTCTCATTCCATTGTAGACTTCACAGTATAACCATGTCTTAACTATTACCATTAGAAGTGAATTTATTACATTTTCAAGGCGTTTCTTACTTTCCGTCTCCACTTTCTCCTCACATAAGCAGCTGCGGCAGAGAGGAGGTGCGACTCCCCGGCTCATTGTAGAACCCCCTCGCCCCCCAGTGGACATGCATGCATCATCTTTTACACCGTAGTATTGTACATAAACTCCAAAACACTGCGATTCGAAGGCTGGACCATTCCAAGCATCGCTCCCTGTCAACCCTGCTTTCACTTTTCTCTTTCTCGGTCTTTTTCTTGTGTTACTTCAATAGACGCCGCTCCTTTTGGTAACATCTGTTGGTCAGGCAAAGAAATAGAAGTTTAAAAAAAAAAAAAAAACAACTAAAAATGTGATTAAAAAGTTCAATATAAATGGGCTGTTCTGTCAAACGATAGTGCTCACTTTGCAAATGCTGTTGTGTTCCCTGTGCTATAGCAGGCAAGCTAACCAGTGGCTATTAACTTTGAACTCTACCTGAAGAATCTCTCCCTCTGTTCGTGTTGTTGTTTTCATGTCAGTTTTGACTTTTAAAAAGTTTACTTTTAACATCTTAAATTATTGAAGAGATTTATTTCTATAATATTTGGTGCACATTTCACCGGCTGAAGTTATGACGTTTACAGAGCTGAGGTTGAAATTCAAATAGAAAATAAAACGCAGAAAAATGGGAACTGCAGGGGCTGGAATAGAGGATCAGAGGGTTTTCTTATGTCAGAGGTGTCGAACTCAATATCCCAGTGGGCCACAGTTAGAAAGTCACGCCTCCGAGACTGAAAAATGATTGAAAAACTAACCGTAAATATTTCCTCTTCTCCAGATATTAAATGCAAGGGCGGTGCTAGAGTAACTAGGGGCTCCTAACACGATATTGCTGGGGTCCCCGTCCGATTAGTGCCTGAAGCAAAAATTTTTTTGACTGGACCCCCTAGTGGCCGTTGCCCCAAGCGACTGCCTGACTTGCCGTTGTCAATTGCCGCCCCTGATTCAATATTTTTGGGAACATTGACCTAAAAACAGTTGCTTAAAATTATAAACAGATGAGAAATTAAATCAGAAATAAAACCCACATCAGTGGTTTTTGCCTTAATCTGTAGCCTTTCCAGATTACAATTTCAATGTTTTTTACGAACCTAAACACGAAAAAAAAAAAAAAAAATTGTCCTACAACAAAAACTATGCCCTTAAACTACAAATCCTGCCAGTACAGAAGGCCCACATACTGTTGGGCCAACTCTAGCACATACTTGATATGATCTGGCGGCCCAAATATAATTACACTCTGGGCCAGATTTGGCCCCCGGGCCTGAGTTTGACACCTGTGCCATATGTATGATGAAGGATTGGTGATGAGACGGATGTGGACCACGTGTGGGAGAACGGATGTTTGTGAAGAGAGATTTTAATTGGACGTCTGCAGACTGGAAAGAGGGAGACTGGAATTTCAGCTGGTGTTTGTAGTGAAAGCATCCGACTGTTTGTTGGGTTGTTTCAACCCTAGCGTCAGTCACAGCGTCGTTCCCATGAGTAGCTCTAGTTGCTGATTAGACGCCGATAGGATAGGATTCTAAAGCCACGCTTTCAAAGTGCTGTTCAGGAATGAACCACAAGGGGGCTCACGTCTGGATTGATCCAGGTTTTAAATGACCAGATCAGTTTGTGGTCGCTCAGACTTGAACCTAAGAAGACGTTTCCGATCGATGATTTTTTTAGACCCAATGGACACTTGCATCCCTCATCATCCTCCACGCTCAGTCCGCTAACCCGACGAAACCAAGCGAATCGTAGTCTTATTGTTATTATCTTATTTATTTGGAATCCCACTGATGTAAATGTGTTTTGTCAAATGCACAGGCTTTGCTGTCGGTTTAATGAAGTCATTAACTTTAAAGACAATGCACACCATCATGATTCTGGGTTGTTTGTTGTTTTGTTTTTTTTTTTGCTGTGTCACTGTGTTTATGTTTACCTTAATAACTAATCATTCCAGTGAGGCGTTTCACCACGATTAGGAGAATTCTTCAGAAACCTGTTCAGTTTGCTGTAAACATGGTTTCAAACCCTAACCCTTCTGTCCCTGGATTAAAAACTGGAATAATGTTTACTCCTTTTATTGAAGCTCTCCTTTCTCTGCCCTTACTGCACATCATTTACTCTACTCTCTCTGTCTCTCTCTCTTTTTTATTTATTGAAAACAAAAAGCCTCATGTGTGATTGTACCGTTTTGATTTCCATCAAATTCGGCCTCGGAAAAAAAAAAAAAAAATCACGATTTGACAATAATCCCTGGCAATCGGCAAGATGAATCCTTCAGGCTGAGTAGTAGAAAAACTTACTGTCCTTGTGTGATCACTAGTATGTGAACAATGCCTAATGTCTTGTGTAACAAATAAAATAAACTACGAATGAAACGATAGAAAAATAAAAAAAAGCACATGGCAAACGTGGAAAATCTGCAGTTGTGGGGTTTTTTTTTTGGTTTTCTGTAAAAGACCAACAGATCAGGACGAGATGAGGATTTTTAAAAAATATGATTTACTTCAACATTTTTCTATAAAAATTGTAAAATACGGTTTATATTTCACTTTATACAACTGAAGAAACACATAACTTCAAAATTTTTCTAGAGTTTGATTAGTCTAGATCAGTGGGTTCCCAACCACTGGGCTGGGGACCAGTGCAGGTCCGTGGAAGAATTGGTGCCGGGCCGCAGAGAAGTTTTCTTTTGGCCCCATATGTCTGTTACTGACACGTGATCCATAATGCAACTATATTTGATTAGGAAGTATTTTCTCAGTGAAGACAACAACAATAAACGCAAAAGATTTTAACTTTTGTTATCGGTCTGGTAGCAGAAAACTATAGGCTTGGTGCAGTTGAGAAATCCTTGTTGTGCCCATGCACAGTTAATTTTGGTAGGAAGATTTTATAGGTAGGAAAATATTTCAGAACACCGGAAATTTAATTTTATTAAGGAATATTTATCTGCCACAACTTAACAACTGGTTTGTGGCGCAAAAAAGGTTGGAGAACACTGGGCTAGAGCGTAGGTCGGCAACCCGTGGCTCCAACCCCCTTTGTGGCTCTTTGGCCTTGGTGAAATGGACCACATTTAAATAAAAAAAAAAAACGTTATTTGTTGTATATTTCTTAAAAAAAATTAAATTTACTGCAGGTATTTCACGGGTTTATGCTAATAAACAGGCATTTTTTACCAAACTCAGACCCTGAAAAGAATCTCTATATTTGCAGCATATTTTTGTAAGGATGTAAAGATCTGTAATTTTAGAAAAAAAACCTATATAAACACTTAAAAAATACTTTCAGGTGAATAACAAAGATTTTCTGACCATTCTAATGATGCTACATGGACAAAATCTAAACATAAATATATCAACACATACTATTCTTTATACATTTTTAGCCAAATAAACAACATTTTATTTTGCGTTATAATCATTAAATATCTGAACAGTCTGGTTCTAATCTCTAATGTGTGAGGCTCAAAGTGCTGCAGCACGGAGTGACATTTGGTGGTTGCCATGCCATCAGCAGAACATTATGTCTCTGTCACAGACGCACGAGGCAGAGACATTAAAATTCAGGAGAAGCTACAAAGAAAGGATCTGTCCTTCATTATGGCGTTAAACATTTCGCGCCGTCTCCTCGTCTCGGCTCAGTCCCTGTCCTTTCTGTAACCACACCTGTTTTTCACGGCAGCCGACACGGCCTCGCTCAAAGACAGCAGCAGCTCATCCTTTGTTCACCTTAACTGCTGCCGGTGACTAGGAGGCGCTGAGGTGGAGCTGACTCAGCTAGAATTACACACCATGCACCACGTAGCTCTTGTATGGATGACCCAGAAGTCTCTGCACCTCTGCCTTCGGCACCACCCAGCATTTGGCCACGTGACGTTTCTGCACCGTGTCTTTTAGCGTCTTGTCTTGCAAAGTGACCGACATGTGCTCCGACCCCCACCTCAGTGTACCTCTGGATAAAAGTCCGTCCTTACTGGGTCGCGGCGCTCCTCGGTCCACTTTTATATCCATGTCCGCGTTTTGGAACTGACCTGAGGACAGGGAAAGGAAACTATTTACTAATAAATTTACAACTTTTTTAACAAGGTATTTTGTATTTTAATTTCCTCCAAACATATCTGGCAAACTGAACAATTCATTCTTTTACCCACTAGGTGGCAGCAGAGGTTCATAAAACTAACAAAACAGTAGCTGTTTAAAAAAGAGGATTTTCAGTTTTCTTCAATTCCTGAGATGATGTCAATGTTGTGTTCAACTAAACAGGTAAAATATGGAAAAATTCTACCAAACCCAACTTTATTGAAGCGTCTTCCTAAACTAGGGTACTTACCTAAAAGTCCCTTGGTTGACGTGGACAGACCTTGTCCATCAGTGATGTAAAACCCTAGGTGAGCCTTCTGGAGGTAACTGGGGTGTTTGTAGTGGTGGAACAGCACCAGGAACCGTATGTGTTTGGTCAACTGGATCCAGCAGCTTTTATGGTTGTCCACAGCTACCGTCACACCTTGTCTCGTCACTGCCCCCTGCTGATTAATGGGAAGAACATCCCGCCCTTCTCCTTCTACCACGACAGTATCCAGTGAAATGGTGATCACGATTCTAGTGGACCCTGCCCTGGCTGTGGAGATGGTGAGGCGGTCAAAGTAGGTTCTGGGACGGTCCTCGGCTCCATGCTTAGAGGGCGCTCCTATCAGGTGTCCATCCACAATGATTCCTGGAGGAAGGACAATAAAGACGAACTGGTTAAATAGTTCTGCCTAAAAGTCTGGCGTCTCATAAAGACAGTTCAGGTGGTTCACCTTTGTCTGAGTCTTCTACAAGTCTGAGAACATCATTAGCTCTGCCGTCCACCGTGAAACACAGACTGTGATGGACCTTCGGCAGCTGGACCACGAAATGAGGATCTCCATCCACTACAGGGAACAACAACAGTGATGCAGGGACTATTGATTGGACAAAAACTAGCATAAAGCTCATGAGCCTGACCTGATGAGAAGACCCTGAAAGTGTGGTGTCCAGACGGAGACTCTACAATCACAAGACAGACAAGACTGTCAAATACCTCGACACCTACAGTCTGAAGGACGTGCACGTTCTACTCACCGAACGATTCTAGATCAGGGCCGTCGTCCCCTACAATCATCAGAAAAATGGACATAGATTGTAGGGATTTTCTTAAAAGACAACATTAAAATAATCCATATTCTGGGAACTTACAGGTATCATAGTTGAGGTCAAAGTCATAGTCATAGGTGGCGTCAAAGTCTGGGAGAAAAAGAAGAGAGAATTGATTAACATTATTTTACAACTTGTTAAAAAAGTAAATATAGAACGAGAGCAGAACAGAACTCACCTTTAACAAGATCGATATCTAATAAAAAGACAAGGAGAGACAGAGACAAAGAACAATTATTTACATTTTGCAGTTAGTGTTTTTTTTTAAGATATTCACTCTAATAAATATACTTCATCAATATAGTAATGTTATTTATAAAATAAAGGTTATTAATAAGAATGATTGGGTTATACAAATGTATTTTTGTTACCTAAGACCATATATGTACATATATATTTACATACATATATATACTGTATATATACACTTACATATATATCTATATTTGTGTGTGTATATATACATATATGTATGTAAATATATAACATATATATTTACATACATATATGTATATATATCAATATATATGTGTGTATATATATACATATATGTATATTTACACACACACATGTGTGTATGTATATATATACACATACAAATATACATATACACATATGTGTATAATAATATATACATATATGTATATTTACGGTATATATATACAGACACACACAAACACACATACATACATATACACACACACACACTGGGGAAATATACTTTCACTATTTATTTTGTTTATTTGTTCATAGCTACACTAATCTGATAGGATTAAAAAATATATATTAATCTCAGTTCAACTTTACCTTTTCTCTGGATCTGAATAGAAGTGGAGACATCTGGTGGTGGGATCAAAAACATTGTCAGTCATAGAGTAAATACCAATATATGTGGAATTATATTTTCCTTCCATCTTCTCAGTGCACAGGGAAAACTGTGATGCTAACATGGTCAGACTCAAACTTACCCAGAAGCCCCGCTGCCTCCCATAATCGAGGCCCATGAGTAGCACCAGGCATGGGAGCGAAGGTGGCCGACACCAGTGTGGCCAAGCTGACGTCATCAACATCAACACCAGCGTTTGTGTTGTTGTTATTATTGTCCACAGAAGAGAATAACGGAGGAGACGAGGGTTCAGACACGGAGCTGATGGTTCCAGACTCTGGAACGTCAGGAGGAGACGAGCTGCTGACCACGCCCTCCGTGGAGGTTGATGTTGTTGGTGTTGGTGGAGCGTTGTTTCTGCCTGAAGTGAACGGCGGTGTGGAGGTACTTGTTGGTGGCGTGGTCATCTTCACTGCACTGGACTGCGAGGTGGAGACTTTTCCAGGAGCAGGTGGTGGAGCAGTTTTTAAAAGATTAAGTAAAGAGGTGGAGATCTTCCCAGCAGGAGGAGAAGGAGGAGAAGAAGGACTCTTTGAACTATTTCGGGGCGGACTATGTTTCCTGCTGGATAATGGAGCTGGAGCAGTTCTGCTGGAACTGGGACTTGAGGTGGTGGTGGTTTTCCTGGCAGGTGGAGGACTCTTTTTAGCCTGTGGTGGACTTGGAGGAGACTGTGGTTTCACTTTGGTCAGTCGGGACTTTGAGGTTGCTCCGTGTTTTCTCTCGGCTCCATCAGCTGATATTTTCAGTGTAGTGGTTGTTACTGTTGGGGTGGTAGTGGCTGTTGTTGTTGGTTTGGGAGTGGTTGGAGTTGGAGCAGCTTCATCTACGTCTGGCTTGACTACAACTAAGGAGGTGAAGGGGGTAACGAAGTTATATTTAAGGGAAAGATTTGTCGCTTTCTCCGCCAGTAACCTCTGAGCTGCAGGGTCTGATGTGTTCATTTTGACCAGCAGCAGCTCCTTGATGGTGTAATAAGCCCAAAGGCGATGCACAAAACTGGACACGCCCTCTGGAGAACCAAAACAGTTTGGTGAAGCTGAGCTCTGGTTGTGCTCCGCCTCAGAAACCCAAACATCATTCTCCACCTTCACTCGTTCCTTGGAATCAGTGGCGAACAGAGACACCTTCAGATCCTTGACTCCTGGTTTTACTCTCCCGGCAACGACAAGCTCGGAGCCTTGGAAGTAGTTCGGGAACAACGAGAGGGTGACGTCGAAGGCTTGTTCGTCCAGGTAGGAGAGTTGGATGTCCGAGAGCAGAGGGCTGGCAACCTCGTCGTAGAAACCCTTCAGCTGCAGCGCTGCGTCTGCGTCTTCGTACACCATCCTGGCCAGGCCGCGGTTGTCCAGAGCCAAGCGTCTCAGGAGGAGGAAGTCGGCGTCGTCGCCGAAGGCCAGACCGAACAGAGAGGCCGAGCCCAAGGCCTTCTTGGCGTTACTCAGGATGGTGTCGCCGGCAGTTACTCCAATGGTTGCTTCTCCGTCAGTGAGGAAAATGACTAGGGGGACACGGCGAGATGATTGTTGTCCACGCGAGTCCAGAGGAGGAGGAGGAGGATTGACGAGCTGAGCTGCTGAAAGCAGAGCTGCGTTGATGTTGGTCCCTGAGACGGAAGGAGACAAACATTTAACTTTTACTCACATCCTTCAGTCGTAGCAAGACATGAGTTCATGTGTGTGAATGAAAGGGAGAACAGTGGAATGGTGAGGTTACAAGGAGCAGAGGAGGAGAAGGTGGAGGAGTTTAGATACTGAGGATCAACTGTTCAGAGCAGTGGAGACTGTGGAGGAGAGGAGAAGAATAGAGTGGAGTCAGGATGGAACAACTGGAGAAAAGAGTCAGGAGTGATCTGTGATAGAAGAGAGTCAGCTAAGGTGAAGGGACGGTGGTGAGACCATCCATGATGGATGGATTAGAGACACTAGGAATAGGTAGAAGACAGGAGACAGAGCTGGAGGTGGAGGAGTTAAAGATGCTGAGGTTCTCTCTAGGAGAGACAAGGATGGACAGGAATCACCTCATTCCTGAGGTTATTAGACGGGACAGGAAGGTTTGGGTTTGGAGAAAAAGCTAGAGAAGACAGATTGAGATGGTTTGGACATGTCCAGAGGAGGGACAGAGGATACATTGGTAGAAGAATGATCCTAGAGATGGAGCTACCAGGCTGGAGACAAAGAGGATATTGATGGATGCAGTGAGGGAGGACATGGAGGTAGTTGGAGTTAGAGTAGAAGATACAGAGGACAGGGTGAGATGGAAATTATTGACTCGCTGTGGACACCCCTGAAAAAAGAGACAAGCCGAAGGGAGACGAAGAAGACTCACATCCTTCAGCGATAATCCTCTTCACAAAATCTTTGGCGTCCCGCACATTCTGCCGAGTAGCTCGCACTGTCCGACCTTTCCTCCAGGTCTTGACCTTATCTGAGAAGGTGATGATGTTGAAGTGGTCCCCCTCCCTCAGGTCTGTCAGGATGGTGGTCATGGCCTGTTTGGTCTGCAGACAGGAGTCATTTCCTCTTTACAGAGAAACACTTTCTCCTCAGTCATGGTGTTAAAGAACAGTTTTATTTGTCAATATAACCTGTTTGATCTTGGTTCCGATCATGGAGCCACTGACATCAATGACAAAAATGACATCCTTAGGAACCACGGGAAGTCCTCTGGGCGCAAAATAATGTGCAAAATACCCATCATGCACCTGAGAAGGAGCAAGAGGGGGAAAAAAGTGAGTCAAACTAGTTTACTGAGTTAAAACTCAGATGAAACACTGAGAAGAAAACCTCTTGGACCTTGAGGGTGGACGTAGCCAATGAAATCTAGTATTCCACAGTAGAAGCCCTGCCTACCTGGACATCACCGATGAGGTCTCGCAGTTCCACATCATACTGGATGACAAAGTCTGCATCGAGGCCCTTGGTGGAGATGCTGTTCTGCTGCTGCACAGTGGGATTGTAGTGAACCCGAGCGCAGCTGTTTCTCTGCTCAACGTGAGTGGAGGCCGGAGCGTCAGCATCACCTGAGGTCAGAGATTGGATTTGACAGAAATGAAGGGCTGCTTTAAATACCTTGGGTTAATCCTCTAATGCAGTGGTGCCCAACCACTGGGTCGTGGACCAGTACAGGTCTGTGGGGCAACTGGTACCGGGCCGCAGAGAGATGATGCTCAACTTACACAATTTAGGTTTTATTTATTATTTGACGCTAAATAGTGTTTAAAAAAAAGACCAGATGTTTGTGTCAAATAATGGGCAACTGTCTGCCCCCTTGTGGCGCCTATCACAGAATAGACATTCTCTGTCTGATTGGGGACGTTCACACTATAGTGGGTCTTCAATGATACAATCAACCCTTAAAAACTGCTTTGGGACTTAGAGGTGAAACATTTAGCATTAATAAAACTAACCTTTTTCAGTGATTGTCAACTTTGTTTGCCAATTAAGTTGCACACAGAGTTGATAAACCTTGATTCCTATACTTAAAAATACAAACATTTGACGGGTCCACAGTGCAAATAGGATTGGGGAACACTGGTCTAATGCAAAATAGCACAAAAAACATTGGCGTAAAACATGAAAAATAATAATAATTCCCAGGTCTGACCTTTCCCAGTGTTGGACAGCAGCCGGCTGGTCCTTAAAGGTAGAACTTTGATGAAGTTGATGCCTGTTCGCTCTGTTATACTGACATCTACAGTCAGGTTCTGCACAGGTTGTCCAGGCCTCAGTCCCAGACTGAGCTCATAGCGGCCCAGACGTCGAGGTAGGAGTTCTTCGTAGGTGAGACAGAAGGAGACATGGACTCCTGAGGGCACGCTAACTGCCACACGGAACTTCTCAATCTCCCTTTCTCTGCAGACACAGTCGGAAATTAAAAATGTGACGGTGACTTGCTTTGTTGCTGATTATTCTAGCAATCTTTAAGACTGACTTGGTGGCAACGAGTCCAGCTGTTTTTCCCTGCTTCTTTGCAGCGTCGTATATTTTCCTGGCTGCGGCTCTTTCCTTCACCTGGGCCACGTACACCTGGTTGTTGGACGTGCTGATGAAAAAGAAGAAGATATAGACAGAAACTTTATTATATTTCAGTCAAAACATGTAAGACAGGGTCAGAAGGAGCTGCATTGTGTTTTTGTAGCTTTAGAAAAGGCCAATGACAGGGTAACAAGGGAGGAATTGTGGTTTTGTATGAAGAAGTGGGGAGTGGCAGAGAAGTATGTTCAATCGGTGCAGGATTTGTATGAGAACAATACAATAATGGTGAGGTTAGCTGTTGGAAGGACAGAAGACTTTATGGTGAACGTGGGACTGCATCAAGGATCAGCCCTGGGCTCCTTCTTGTTTGCTTTAGTGATGGACAGATTGACATATGAAAATGGACAGACAGGAAGGTTTGGAGAAAAAGCTAGAGACGCCAGATTGAGATGGTTTGGACATGTTCAGAGGAGGGACAGTGATTATATTAGTAGAAGAAGATCCTAGAGATGGAGCTACCAGGTAGGACTCGCTGTAGCCACCCCTGAGAAAAGGGACAAGCCGAAAGGAGACAGACGAAACATGTCCCAGCTACAGTGAGATGTTGAGGATCTTTTTTTGACTCGCTACTTTGACAAAACTGCATACAAACAGCTATTGTGCCGATGAAGTTAAGGCGAGGCGGGTCAATGGGGGGGTTGTGTGGAAAAAAGTAATTTCCCTCCAAAAACAGGGTTAATGAAGCACGATTTTGGACGCAGCCCACATCGCACGGAAGCGGACTTTGGCGTTACACCCACCCAGGTCCTTACTGAATTCACCGCTTCAAACGGCATCCAAGTCAAACAGCGCACGTCCTCCACTTTGGTAACCGCTGATGTCATGTGACGAGGTGCTAAATTAAGGTCAAGTCCTTTCAACAAATATATCCAAAGAGAAAAAAAATCCCACCGCAGGCTAACTTAAATAAACCCGCAGACTTGAAGTCGTCTCTTGTTGGAGACGCAGCAGAATGGCATGAGAGAGAGCGCGTGTGGAAAATGGAGGCGCTTGTGTTTACATGTGCGGCCGACTGAGGGGGTGAAGGAGCGCCGGGCATCAGTGACCCACACACGGAACACAGACTTCTTAGTTTCATGCACAGATATGCCTAAGAACTTTTTTTTTCCTCTGGGAATTTGGTGATGCACAGGCGGGTGAAAATGTATGTGTGTGTGAGACACACACACACACACACACACACACACACACACACAGAGGGCTGTGACAGATTATGGCGGTAAGAAGTCGTTCACCGTCCAGACTCACATATACCTGAGATGTTTATTTCCACCTCTGTGTTCATGCAGTTCATACAGGTGTGTATGTATGTACTCATTTTTGTTGCCTTCTGGGGACCAGTTATGGACCCCAGACTGACTTCATGATCTGTAGGTAAAATCAAACCTCAATATTGGGTTCTAACGAGGCAGAACTTTTTTTCTTCTGTGGTTCTGGTCAAAAGAAGACCAGAACCACTAGTAGGAATTAGTTAACTCTTATTTATCAAATTTTAGTAAGAATTAAGAAGGAGGGAAAGCAACTTCTTGTCATTGAGACATTGTGATTAACACTACTGCACACAGTGGGGATGGTGCCATGCTCAGTGGACATCAGCGGTAACTTGGCAGTTGATGGATTCAAACCTGGAACACTTCGGACCAGTTCCTTAACCACTAAACCACCACTGTCCCCCTTTTTTGTTTGTTTATTTTGGTCATTACTCCTAGAATTAGAAATAAAGCTCACTATAGGCTGTAATGTTGACTGAAAGTTTATGTAAGAAATAATGGTGGTCTCAATCTCAGGGCCGGGGGCCCAATGCAGCCTGCACTGTAATTATACATGGCCCTTGAGATGATATCAAATTTAAGATACAGTTGGCCCATCAGTTTGTAGCCTCTAAACACTGGCATGATTTGTAGTACAAGCAGTGTATGTGCCATCATACACCATATACATTTAGATATGTTTGTTGTTGTTGCCATGGGAAAGGTTTACATTACAAAGGAAAAAACTCATAATAAGACATAATAACAGACCAATAGTCTGTTGTTAAATTTCTCACCTATTTATAATGTTATTAATATTAATAAACCTTGTTTTTCTTGATGTAATGTTTTTGGGGTTCCACACTGACGCAGAGGATAAAACGTCCGCTAAGTGCGTAGGTGTAAAAGTGTACGCAAAAAAAAAATGAAAAAAATTCTACATGACATATCTGCAGGAGTTTCAGTGGACTCACCACCTGCAGTAAGGTGATGTACAATGTGATTTGGGTGGCAGTCGTGGAGACTGCTGTCTCCACAATTCGGTAACTGAAATGGATGGATGGACGTCTGGTGAGGAGGGTAACCATGAGCGATAGTCGTCAACACATATTAACTTTGGTGACAGCGGTGGCCTAGTGGTTAAGAAAGCAGACCTAGGTCCACAAGGCCTCAGGTTCTAATCCATCAGCTGCCAGGTTGTTACTAAGGTGCTCTGAGCATAGCACCGTCCTGATCATCATAACTTCTTGTAGGCTCACCAACCACAGGGAGGCTCAAAAATATGGAGCAATGTGATTTGGGTGGCGCCAGCTGACCATGTGACCCGCCAACGGACAAGTAGATGAAGATGAATGAATGAATGTATTAACTTTGGCCCAGACCTCATCCTGGTTTTTAATTATGGCCAACTGTGAATTTGAGTTTCACAGAGTCAGGGTAAAGATTAGGCGTTTGTTGGGGTAAGAGGCAAAGTGATGCATTACGTGTACGTAGAACGTTCGGAACATTCACAAAAAAAAAAAAAGTGCGAGTACATGTGATATCTACACTGGTGCGGTGCCACCGTAAACTGTGGTCAGGAGAAAAAGAGAGACTTGGCAAAGTCCTGTGATTTTCTCTAATAAATTCTCGTTACAAAGATGGATATTCATCTGCGCTCGGGTTCCTCCTCCCTCTGACCTGCTTCCGCTCCCAAATCCAGCTCCAGGTTTGCTGTTTGGTTTTTGCAATGTTTACCTATTTGTTTTATTTATATTTAGCTTTCAGGGAGGGGGTGAGAGGGTAAGGAGGAAGAGGAGGAGGAGAGGGCTGGTTCCTTACAGTCTTTCATCAAGTCAGGACCAGGAAGTTAGGGTTATTAATTTTTTTCCACTATACCAGTGTTCCCCAACCTGTTTTGCGCCACGGACCAGTTAAATATCTGGTACTTTTTTCATGGACCGGTTGTTGTGGCAGATAAATATCCCTTAATAATTACGATGTTCTGAAATATTTTCCTACCTATAAAATCTTCCTACCAGAATTAACTGTGCATGGGGACAACAAGGATTTCTCAAGTGCACCCAGCCTATAATTTTCTGCTACCAGACCAGTATAAAAGTTAGGAATCTTGTATCAATGACTCTGCGTCATTTTGAGTTTATTGTTGTTGTCGTCACTGAGAAAATATTTCCTAATCAAATATAGTTGCATTATTGATAATGGAATCCTAGCCATTCTATTGGTCAGTTCTTTTGTTGATATGGGTATGGATCAAGTGGAAGTGATAGACAGATGAGGCCAAAAGGAAACATCATTTCTCTGCGGCCCGGAACCAATTCACCCACGGACCGGTACCGGTCCCTGGTCCAGCGGTTGGGGACCACTACACTATACCACCCTCCTGAAAAATCCAGGACTTCAGAGCCAGTGACGCTAACAAGAAAACAAAGTTGGGAGGGTCACATGACCAGATAAATAAAAGAAATAGTGGGTGTGGCTTACATTGTAAAGTTGGAGATGAAAGCAGAGGACGGCAGGTCCACCTCGAAGGCTGCTTCCTTGATGATGGGGAGCTGGTTCCACACTGAGCTCTGGACTGTAGTAACAGCGTAACGGGAAACCACAGAACACCTGACGTGGTAGTCAGTCACCTTCAGCTGGGAATTAAGGAAAAGTCAAGACTTCAATCACGTCACTCATCATAATTGGGTTTTTCTCCCCTGTATTTGATACAGTGTTTAGTTTAAAATACATATGTCTGGTGTCACATCTTCTGAGTTTATACAGTCTGGCGCCCTCTCTGACCAATGTGGTCAGATCTGGTTACGTGACCACATTAGCTTTTTTTTAAAATTTTGCCGAAAACAAGGAAAACTGCCAGAACTTATATGCTTAAGTTTCTGGTTTAGTTCGGATTTCAGCAAGGCCCAAATTAACGTGTTATTTTTGACCATTTTATATGCAATAAAAAAATAATTTACCCATATAAGTCAAAGCCATAAAAAATACATTAGAACAAAAAAAGGTTCTACCAGTGGTTTTTAATGGACCGATTGTATTTTGCAGTGTGTTCTTCTAATGAACCTCTGCCCTCTGCTTGTATTTTCTTTATTTTCTTACACTATACCTAAGCCAGGGGTCTACAACAGGTTCCACAAAGGGTTGCTGAGTCTACAGGTGTTTGGTCCAACCAACCAGGATCACACCTGACTGGGCTTTTCAATAAACTGCTCTGCGTCTCCAGAAACGCCCTTTGTGGAACCGGTTTGAAACCCACCGATCTATGCTAACAATCTGTCTATGAAGATTCTCAGTTATCCAGGTCATAGTCAAGATTAAATATCTTTGTTAGGTAACTGGACATTATTGTGTTTGATAACCAAAATATCCTCACCCCTCTGAGGATGTGGAAGGGATTTATTACTCACTAGGCTATCTCAGACTTGGAAATCTTTTACAGATCTAAACCTACAACATAAAATAAATTATGGACTTTTTGTATAAAATACAGAGAATAAAACTGTTTTGAGTCCATTCTACGCTATCTATTGGGGAAATGCGGACATTGCAGGAAGAGGGCAAAAGTTTAGTCGGCCGAATTTGAATACCAAACTGGCCACTTCTGGCCCTCGAACCATAGTTTGCCCCAGTTTGGTATGGGGCAACTTTGGTAAAAGTAGAATTAGGATTTTGGCAACAAACAGGCTATTTTTTCTAACTCTCATCTATTTGACCACATGGTGGCACAAAAAGTGTGATAATTATTTTATTTACGACACTGGGCCACAGCAAGAGGGGAACTTACCACTGGTTTTGACGACTTGTTTTGCCGTTTTGCTCTCTGAAAAAGAAACAAGGTAAAGAGTCACAAAGTGTTTTCAGTATTTAAGATAAATGAAATACACATTTCGCAATAATTCTCACAATCTGACTGTGTCAGAGTTTTCGGGGGGGATTTTGTGTCAAAGTGGCCTGAATCAAAGGCATTCATGAATAGCGGGGAAGTGGAACTGGAAATAAATGCTTTCACTGTACACAGCGCCAGTGAAGGTGTTTGGTCTCAAAATGGTAATTTTGGACACAAGTCACTGCTGTGTCAATATATTACCACACATCCAGGCCAGAGCAGTGGATTTAACACAAATGAATTAGTGGCAAGTATTAAAAACACAATAACTATGTGATAAAAGTTATGTTAGTGTGAATCTATTTAACGTTGGCATCAAATGTGTGAAAATAACAGTGAAATATTTACCTGTAAGATCACTTTTTCTCCAAGGTGAGCTTCATAATCTTCTGTCCGTGTCTCCTGTAGATACAGAGTGAAGAAAACCAGCAGGCACTGAAGAGCTACGTTCATTATGTCCATTATTTTTCTCAGGCTCCAAATTGAACTTGTCTAGTGAAGTTGAGCGGCTCGTCCAGCAGGATGTTATGATCACACCTCACATTTTACTCTCAGTCTTCCCTCCACGGGGCAACTCTCCCCTCCCTCACCTTAACGTAGGTCAAGCAGCTCCAACTACAAACGTATCGCAAGAAATATATACGTTTATTCAAAGTTTAGGTTAGCTCCACGGAGACCAGGAGAGCAGCTCTCAGTCCGCGCTGGTGTAAACCATGCTGAAAATTTCACGGACTGCTGCCACCGAGGGTTCACGTGAAATGAGGGATTATTAACCCCTGCTGGACTGTTTGAAGAAAGTACCCCACTACCTAAACACCTCCTCCTCCTCCTCCTGCAGCTGCTGCAAGGAGTGGAAAGTGTTTCTCCTGAAGGTTTATGGCACAGCCGGAGTCACTGAAATTCCTTCTAAATGCCAGTTTCCATTTCTCCCCAGTGATCTTTCGTAAAAAGGCCCATTATTATGTGCGTTGGAATAACAGCACTTTGTCTGTTCGTTGAACCATTTGTTTATTTATACTCTGTGAATTTTAAGAGTCGACCCAAGAAAAAGGACCTTGAAAAGAGGGTCTAGTGTCTGGACTTGGAAGAGTTTAAGCAGTATTATTATATTTTAAAATAATCCATAAAACAGTCAGAACCATGGTGCTTCGTTCACCAATACGGTTTCTATTATTGGACTGAATGTAACTCTGACTGGACATATTTTTAAGTGGACAATATAGCCATTAGGTGGCAGTAAAGCAAATCAAAACAAGTCAAGTTATACAGAACACGGAAGAAGAAGAAGAGGCTAAAGGTATTAGCAGGGTTAGCTTAGAGTAGCCCCGCGCGTTTGGTGACGTTTATTGAGCATTTTGTGATAAACTTCTAGATAAATGTATTTTTTAAATATATATTTTTAAATTAAAAACTCAAGAAAGCTGGTGAGGGTTTTTTACGCTAACCTAACATTCATTCTAGCTCTGGTCTTCTTAGTAGCTTGAACATCGTAGGTTTTGCCTCGTTGTTTACAGGTTAATAGTGGCAACTGTTGCATGAAGCAGTGAAGGACAATATTTTAAATAAAATAAATAAAGTAAAAGCATAGAGAAAAACATCACGGACGGAGATGGAAATCGATAGAAGTATTTAGCACTCTCACCTGCAGTATATCATGAGTGTACCTCACGTTGTTGATTGTCTGCAGCGCCCTCCAGTGATCCTGCAAAGGAAGTCACGGCTTTTTCGCTCGCTGTGCAAAAATACGGGTTCAACATTGTAGTTACCCTGACCCTCCAGTAGATGTCAGGACATCCGCCTCTTCACACTTACTGTTGTAGTCCGTTTATCATGATTTAACCATATTCTTTACATTTACATCGCTCTTAAATTTTAATATACCACTAGAGTTCTCTATATATTTTATAGCATTTAAGTTACTGTATATGTGTATGTACTGTATATGCTGCACAATGCACATGTAAAAAGTATTGTATGTGTATATGTTTGCATGTACATATATATCTGTAATGGATATATGTGGGTCTGGACGTGCTTATGTGTGTACACACAACCGATATACTATATAGACATCCATACATACCTACTGTATATATGTATATATTTACACATATATGTGCCTATATGTAGAAAAACTATGTGTTTAAATACGGATGCATATGTTTAAAACTAAGTTATTATTATTATATATACACATTTGTGTATACGTGTATATATGTATGTGCACAAATATATGTATACACACACACACACATATAATGGAATTAAAATATATTTCAATATAGTTAAAATCTGACTTTTGCGTTAACCTGAAGAAACGAACACATAAAATGTATATTTCTTCTCCTATTGCAGAGCATAGAGAGCAACAATGTTTTTCACTTCAACATATATATTTATTTCAACAGGTTCATGTCGACATTTGAAAACTTCTCCAGTTTAGTTAAGAGACAAGAATATTGTTGAACAAATAATTTACCAACTGGTCTCTTTGTTCAGGTTCTAAACAATGTTCTAAAGTGTAAACCTTCAGTGGAGTGATACATGTCAATAAGTTAAACACTAGAACCTCTACAGACCTTTACAGCAGCTCTGCATCAACACGTAGCAACAATTTTCCTAAAATCTCTGTAAACAATATAACGTTTTATCATTAAAAACTTTTAGGTAAACTAGTAATGAGACCAACTGTTGACGTTTGTCGTGAATTTAGTCTCTAGTCCAATGGAGCGGCGTTTATATGTGATCAGGAACAGTAAGCAGAGCTTCCTCTGCTTCTCTGTTGATGTTGACGTTCTGCAGAAACAAAACCAGCAACAAATTAAAGTTGCTCCCGGGATTTTTTCACCTATAAACATAATTTACTGTACAACTCCAGGTGAGACTTACTGTAGGCCTTTCTCTGTGTGTGTTCACTGCTTCAACATTCAGGAAAAATGACTCAACTTTACAGCCTACAATGACAGGAAAGGCAGGCGGTGAAGAACAACTATACATAAACACATATATACAAATATACTTGCATATATGTGGCCACATATGTGTATGTATATGTGTAGATGTAAATGACTCAACCTTAACGCCAATACTTACATAAGTATATACATATATAATAATACATGTTATTTATAATGCACTTTCCATAAATATATATACATATATATACATATACAGTATATCAACCTAACAATCTTCTGTCCTTCCATCCTTCCTACCTATCTATCTATCTACCTACCTACCTACCTATCTATCCATCGTCCTACCTACCTACCTACCTAGCTAGCTACCTATCTATCTACCCACCTTCCCAAAAACCCACCCACCTATCTACCAACCTACCTACCTTCCTCCCAACCTACCAATCTAGCTATCTATAATAATCACCTCAGTCAGACCTGGGAGAACTTGACGCCTACCGTAAGCGATGGGAGTGAGTTTGAGAACTGTGTGGAGTGGACATCGTAAATACGGCAGCTCATCTTCAAAGGGAGAAAAAAAAAAAAAGTTAGAGTCGGAAAATCCTCCTGAGTCATGACGTCAACTGACGACTTTTACTCCTCTTTACCTGCAGGTTTGTCCAGGAAGTAGGCGAGTAGACAGCGCATTATAGCTTGGTGACAAATGACTAGAACATTCTCCTGTCGTTCCAGCTCCATGATGACAGGCTCTAGTCGATGGACCATGTCCTCATAGGACTGAGAAGAGAGAAGACACAACCATGGACGACCAACCCTTCAAGCTCCACGTGTGGGATCAAAATTTCTTTCAAAGCAGATATTCTGAGGTGGCAACTAGATATGGTCTCCTATTGGCCAGTAAAGATGTCAATACATCACATGCACTTTTATGGGGTTTCACCAAACTGACTGTGACCCTTTTGTTGCTTTATTGCCCCCCCTACAGCCTTAAATTACAATTGTTTTTACTTCAGGAGTACTATAATATATTCCACTCCAGCAGATGGCGCACTTGTGTGTCATTTGCCACAACCTCTGATAAAAAGGTTGTTGGCAGGTGCCGTACCGTCCCTTCTACGGTTGGTCCTTCTGTCTGGGCTGTGGGTGCTAAAAATCTGACCAAAGACCGACCAAAAAACACACAAAACCGCGTTAGTCGGTTCATACGATCGCCACAAAATAACGCACGATTGCGATCTTGGGTGGATGGCGGTTGGTACGACGCTTGCCCGTTTGAAATAGCTACTTGTACATTTGTTTTGCACGTTTGGAAAAGTGTTCAAATGTAAATTTGTTTTCTGATCTGTACTCAATGTATACATATATATCATATATATTTGTATATTATATACAAAATATATAAACATACAAATAAATATATGTGTTTACACAGTGTGATGTGACTTGAGTGCAATGCTCACTTCACCCTTAGGGTAACGGTAACGATATTTGTCCTGGTCCCTCAGCGCAAACTCTTCTGGGAAATTCTCCTGGATCTCCTCGTAGGTGAGCTCCTCACAGACTCCCTGAGATGGAGATGTTCACAACAGTTCAGCATCACAAGAAAAACATCATCTAAGTCAGAGTCCTACTGGACATTTGTCTGCTGTACATTGACTTACAGCATCTATTTCATTGAGAGCCTTCCACTGTTCGTACTGGACTCCCAGAGTCTCAGCAGTCTGGATCGTCCTCTTCATGTGGCTCGTCCACACCTTCAGATCGTTGATCTTCTGACTCTTGATGAATTCGGCCAAAGCAAGAGCGTACTGTGAAAACCAATACATAGATTCTCTTTAGGAGAGACAAGGATGGACAGGATCAGGAACGAGGTGATTAGAGGGACAACACAGACAAGAAGGTTTGGAGAAAAAAGCTTGAGAAGACAGATTGAGATGGTTCAGAGGAGGGACAGTGGATACATTGGTAGAAGAATGATCCTAGAGATGGAGCTACCAGGTAGGAGACGAAGAGGAGATTGATAGATGCAGTGAGGGAGGACATGAAGGTAGTTGGAGTTAGAGTAGAAGATACAAAAGACAGGGGGACACTTAAATGTCCCACATCTTCATGTTGATGTCGCCCCCTCTCTGTGGTCTCACCTTTTGTCCTCGGGGGGAGAGTCCCGAATCACCTCCAATGCGCCCCATAAGGTTGAGCTCACTCTCCCCGTGGCGGCTCAGATAGATGGACCTTGGCGTGACGTGGATGTTCATGAGGTAGTAGACTATTCTGCTCTGGATGTGATCCTGGACACGGTTCACCAGGTACCTGCTGCCCACGTCAAAGATCTTGATGTAGGACAGTTTTCTGTACGAAGTCACAGCAATCGTCAGTCTCAAATGATCAATGATGAAAGAAAAAAAATCCCTTAACTTTCTTAATACCTGTCTTTGTCGTCATCCAGGGACATGTAACTGGCTCTGTAACACTCTATCCGCTGGACAAAGTCCTCCATCGCCTCTTCGATGTCCCGGTCCGCATAATCTGGGCTTCCAAATTTCACTTGCTGCAAATATTTTGGGGGGGATTTTACAAAACTTTACACTATAACAATTGTAAAAAAAAAAGCGTAAATAATTTTTCCAGGAGAACTTGACTTTTTGTGGAGCTGCCACTGACCTTGATGTTCTCAGCGATGATCTGTGGATCCTCACAGATGGATTCGACAAAGAAGACCTGGATGGACACAGACGTAAAGGAGAGTTTTTATTCTTCCTTCCAAGAATTGAATCAGATGACAGAGAAAAAAGTTTTGGAAAAGGATCATTAAAAAATATCATTACTCGCCTTATAGCCTCTTTCTTTAGCAAAATTCTGAATAATTGCCCTTCTCTCTCTTGTAGTGTTGGTAGCATCAAAGACCTGTTAGGAAGAGCAGAGCTGGGATCAATGAAGGCAATATATATTAAGGAAGGAAAGAACCAAGGAAGGAAGGAAGGAAAGGAAACTCCTTGTTTCAGTGGACAGGTTTCAGCACCCAAGGAGCAGTGGGTGGGGACAGTGTCATCATTCTCAGCTCATTGGACCTCAGTGGTACCGTATTTTCGCGACCATAAGGCGCACCGTACTAAAAGGCACAGTCTCAGTTTTGTGTCCCATTACTATATATTAACACACACATAAGGCGCACCTGGTTATAGGGGCGGGTTTTATATACAATCCACGCCCACACTTGCCCCTTTAAAGTTCTCATGGTGTCTTCTACTAGGTCCGCCTAACAACGACACACACAAGCATACAAGTGTGCGTGTTTAAAAATAGAGCAGGAGCAAAACATCGGCCACACTTGCCCCTTTAACGTTCTCATGGTGTCCTCTACTAGGTCCGCCCAACAACGACACACACAAGCATACAAGTGTGTGTTTAAAATAGAGCGGCAGTAAACCAAAACGCCCACACTTACCCCTTTAACGTTCTCATGGTGTCCTCTACTAGGTCCGCCTAACAACGACACACACAAGCATACAAGTGTGCTAGTTTAAAAATAGAGCAGAGGCAAAATAACGCCCACACTTGCCCCTTTAACGTTCTCATGGTGTCCTCTACTACTTCTGCCTTACAACACACATAGGGCACACTGCACTATAGGTTGCGCCGCACATTTTGAAGAAAATCTAAGACTTTTATGTGCGCCTTATAGTCGTGAAAATCCAATAACCTAGCAGCTGTTGAATTCGAACCTGGAACCCTTCGGACCCCAGCCCAGTCCTTAACCGCTGGTCCACCACTGCTCCTTTAGGGTCAATTTAGGAAAGAAGAAAAAGTTTGGATGGAAGATCTAAAGTACTTTCGAGTATTTTAATAGAGACATGTCCAAACTGTTCCACAAAGGGGACAGTACCTACTTATAATGTGTTGTTCTATTTAACAAACATATTAAAGGTACGTCTTCAGTTGTCGTCTTACTCACTGCTACTTGTCCCTGGTCCTTGGAGAAGTAGGAGGCCACGTCTTTGAGGGCAGCTGATGCACAGGCCCTGGAGGAGAAACACAAACAGTCAGGAATCTAAGGAAGTGACTGTAACAAATACTCCAACCATCACCTGTGAAGATGATGACTTCACCTGCGGATTTTCATGGCTTCTTCATTGTCTGGTTTAAAGAACTCAAAGTTCTCGTAGGTCTTGACGGCTTCCCTCCGATACTGGCCCACATTAAACACTGGAAAATAATAGAGATGTCAAATGAAGACTACGTCCAAGAGCAGATTAATCATTCATTTTATTGATTTTATATTTAATTAATCCAGAGACAAAAATCTAAATTTTGGTTCGTAGAGTTGATAAAATGAAACAATTTGTCCCTTTTTTTTAGAGGTGTCCACAGCGGGTCAACAATTTCCATCTCCTCCTGTCCTCAGTATCCTCAACTCTAACTCCAACTACCTCCATGTCCTCCATCACTGCATCCATCCATCTCCTCTTTGTCTCCTGGTAGCTCCATTTCTGGGATCATTCTTCTACCAATGGATCCACTGTCCCTCTGAACATGTCCAAACCATCTCAATCTGTCTTCTCTAGCTTCTTCTCCGAACCTTCCTGTCTGTGTTGTCCCTCTAATCACCTCATTCCTGATCTTGTCCATCCTTGTCTCTCCTAATGAGAACCTCAGCATCTTTAACTCCTCCACCTCCAGCTCTGTCTCCTGTCTTCTAGCAATTCCTAGTGTCTCTAATCCATCCATCATGGCTGGTCTCACCACTGAGGGGGGACAGTGGATACATTGGTAGAAAAATGATCCCAGAGATGGAGCTAACAGGTAGGAGACAAAGAGGAGCTTGAGGACAGGGGAGATGGAAATTGTTGACCCGCTGTGGCAACACCTGAAAAGGGGACAAGCTCAAAGGAGAAGAAGAATGAAAAGACATCATTGTCCTAGTGCCTGTGTTGACGGCTGCTGTTAGACACTGACTTTTGGTAGGAACTCCGATCCAGTTCAGGTACCGCGTGAGCTTCTTGGAGATGTAGGTCTTTCCTCTGGCGGGCAGTCCCACCATCACGATCATCGTGGGCGAGTTACAGAACTGTGGCACTGAGGCTGAAAGAGAAGAACACACAGTGACATGAACTTCAGTGGAACTTCATCCTGGTGGAGAAGAAGGAAACATCAGGAACAAACTCTCACAGATTCCTCTAAAGCCCAACTCTGTTTGTTTGTTTGTTTGTTTCCTTGTGACGTCACATCTAAAACACTTCTAACACAAAATGTCTTCACTCTGTACAAACACAGTAAACAGCAGCACTGGGTGAGTTTCTGAGAACTTCCTCTGAAGCTAACACTCCACTTCTCCTGCACTCACATCCCCTCCTGCGGTTCAGGCTGCAGCCCAGACCAGGAACCCAGATCTTCAGCAGTGGAGTTTGTGTGAGGTTCTTCTGCTCAGTGTTAAGAGCCATGGTGGATGTGTGTGAGAAGTTCTGCTCCGCGGCTCAGCTGACTAGCAGCTGCTGCTGCTGCTGCTGCTAAGAAGTACTGCGTTGTCCTGGCAGCAGGGGGCGGACCTGAGCGCTGGTTGTTGTTCTTTGTGGTTGAATTTCCCCAGGACGATGACGAACACCGAGTAGAAGAGTTGACTTTTACGTTAAGTTGACGCTTAAGTTTCTCCTGCGACGACGTTTCATGACGTTCACGCGTAAGTCTGACGTTTCAAGGCAGCGAGGAAACGTCATGAAGACTAGAGATGTTTTGGCCACTAGAGGGCAGCGTAGGCCATTTGTATACAAAAAAAAAGCTGTGCACAAAAATTCAATTTAAATTTAAACAATTCAATTAAACAATTCAATTAAATTAAATTCTGAATATATATATATATATATATATCGGAAATGGGTCAATAGGCTTTAGGTTCTGATCCACCAGCTGCCAGGAATCCATTGAGCATAGCATCATCCTGACCCACATAACTTCTAGTGGGCTCACCACCCACAGATCAGCAGCATAGAGCATAGAGCATGCCCCCTAGTGGCTGGTCTATATATATATACTGTATATATATATATTGTTTCTGTATATATTATATATAGACCAGCCACTAGGGGGCACAAGCGAGTGTTATTTAGTACTGATCCTAGTCCAAAGAGGAGGAACCGTGGTTATTTTGGTAGAACAATGATCCTAGAGATGGAGCTACCAGGTAGGAGACAAAGAGGAGATTGATGGATGCAGTGAGGGAGGACATGGAGGTGGTTGGAGTCAGAGTAGAAGATGGAGACAACGTGGTGAGATGGAGAATGTTGATTGGCTGTGGAAACCCTAAACCACATTTGGTTTATAGTGATTTGATGCATATGCATTAACATATCATGACGTCATAAAAAGGTTCACTAGTAGTGTATGGAGGTATAAATATATATATATATATATATATATACATATATATATTTCATGTGTTCATCACGGTGAAAAAAATGCTTCTCAGTGATTTTATGCCAATCATATAACAGTGCAACAGTCTCCACCACTGACACCCAAATCACATTGCACCGTGCTGTACTTTCCTGCAGGTGGCGAGCTTACTGGAAGTCAACCGATAGAGACAGTGACTCTGGGCCAGAGTGAAGACCATTAAATAAAATCAGATTATTATTATAAATGTTATAAATGTGAGAAAAACTTACTGACTGTTTTGATCAGGCTGTTTAACAAACCCTGGTCTTCAACTCCATATAATGACTTGTTGTTTCAGAACTTTGACTTTGGCCAAATTGCGAATTTCCTTGATGATAAGGGAGTTCCTGTTCTTCCTGTCTCGCCACTGCCTTCTTGTGGAGAAAGAGTATTCCTGCGCCCACACACACCAGAATAGGAATATTTCTCTCATAATTCTTCACGCTGTGACCTCATTATAGAAAAGAGATGGAGTTGGAGTTTTCCGAATTACGAGTTTAACGTGCATGAGCCTTTTGATGTTTGAAACAACTTCCTGTTCCTGTGGTTCACTGATAATGAAAACAACCAACCAACCAACCAGTCGCCCCAGATTAACATCAACCTCCTCAGCAACAAAACAAAGTGCCACAAAGAAGGAACTGGCAGCTACGTCCTGTTAGCACCACCAGCAAAACTTCTATTTCCCTCTCACCTGCGCTGTCACACCTGCGGCGAGGCCTCACCCGCTCCAGCAGAGGAAGCTCCATGCTGCAGCTTCAAGGAAACGAGCAGCAGAGTGTCCTACAGACGTCCTCTCCACCAACACCACCACAGGGTTACTAAGGTTCTTTTTAAAGAAGTGAAATGCCAAAGACCCCCGTCTCTCCCCCAACCATCTGAGGACGGTCTTCACCCATTACATGGACATTTGATAGCAGCACAGTGGGGCTTGTCCTTTAGTGTTTGCCAGGGACAGAGTTCAGTTCATGCACACACAGAGATAGAGACGGAGAAAGGGAGAGACAGACAGACAGACAGACAGACCGTGCAAAGGTCCCTCAGATTCAATCACTGCAGTTGTTCTCAATCTTTTTCTGTCACCCCCCCCCCGGGGCAAAAATTTGCAGCTGCTACACTTATACTCCTACGCCCGTGCACCATCGGAGGTCACTCACACGCTGGTACCCCGTGGTCCTCCGGGGGGGGGGCGCCCCACAGTTTGGGAGGGAAGACAATGATTCATTCACTCATTCATCTTCATCTGCTTTTTCCACCACCCAAGTCACACTACACCTTAACGCAAGCCTTCGAACCTGAAGCCTTTCAGACCCAAGTCTGCGTCCTAACCCGCTGAGCCACCATTGGTCAATGATTTAAAGTAGGGGTGTCCACACTTTTTACTTTTTAAGTGACCAGGATGAAGTGATCGACTTAGATGAAACTGAATAAATATATTTACCCATATAAACTTTGGCTTATCCCATTTTTCAGGGGTTTCCACAGCAAGTCAACAATTTCCATCCCACCCTGTCCTCTGCATCCTCAACTCCAACTCCAACCACCTCCATGTCCTCCCTCACCGCATCCATAAATCTCCTCTTTTGCCTTCCTCTTCGTCTCTTACCTGGTAGCTCCATGTCCTTCCATTCTTCTCCCAATATAACCACTGTCCCTCCTCTGAAAATGTCCAAACCATCTCGTCTGTGTTGTCCCTCTAATCACCTCATTCCTGATCCTGTCCATCCTTGTCTCTCCTAAAGAGAATCTCAGCATCTTTAACTCCTCCACCTTCAGCTCTGTCTCCTGTCTTCTACCTATTCCTAGTGTCTCTAATCCATCCATCATGGCTGGTCTCACAACTGTCCTGTAAACCACATAACAAATTCTATTTTCTATTAATTTTTGTGTCAACTAACACCCCTTTTGGAGATCTACTGGTAGATCCCCATCGAACTGAAGTTTCTCTGTGTTTTATCTAAATACTGTGCAGATTAGAACTTTGCTGGACATTAACCTTTTGAAGACAAGAAGAATCAGATTCTTATCGTCTTTTAGCTTCACAGAGGGTTTTATCACACATTCTGATCCTTAAGAACTGTGATATTTATCTTGATTCACTTTAACCTTTCACAGTAAAGACCCTGTTGATCATGTTAAGGTTAAAATACATGAAATTTGATAGGTTTTTGAGTTGTGGCTGAATAGAAGCAGGGAGGAGGAGCAGCCTGACAAGGTGGGAGGCTGCATTTTACTGAGCAAACAAAAAAAAGCAAAAAAAATGGAATGGAACGATCAGTGGGCATTTGTGGTTACACAGTCACGAGGGTTTAAAGCGTTCCACAAGATAAGGAAAGAGCACTGGGTTATTTTTTCCCGTGTGGTCGCGGTTGACACACTTGACTAGTTTGAGGTAAGAATTGATTTTAAGCTTTAGTCTTCTGCATACCAAACAGTCTGCACGTTTTTTTTTTATATCTCTTAAGATGTGTATAAGAGACAGCCTGCGGCGAGGCCTCACCCGCTCCAGCAGAGGAAGCTCCATGCTGCAGCTTCAAGGAAACGAGCAGCAGAGTGTCCTACAGACGTCCTCTCCACCAACACCACCACAGGGTTACTAAGGTTCTTTTTAAAGAAGTGAAATGCCAAAGACCCCCGTCTCTCCCCCAACCATCTGAGGACGGTCTTCACCCATTACATGGACATTTGATAGCAGCACAGTGGGGCTTGTCCTTTAGTGTTTGCCAGGGACAGAGTTCAGTTCATGCACACACAGAGATAGAGACGGAGAAAGGGAGAGACAGACAGACAGACAGACAGACAGACAGACCGTGCAAAGGTCCCTCAGATTCAATCACTGCAGTTGTTCTCAATCTTTTTCTGTCACCCCCCCCCCCAGGGGCAAAAATTTGCAGCTGTTACACTTACACTCCTACGCCCAAGTTGGTGGGCCGCATTACAAAACTCAACGGGCCACATCTGGCCCCTGGGCCTTAGTTTGCCCAGGCCTGGAGAAAACCATAGAAATCGATAAACCCACAGGGTTATTCAGGTCCAGCAAAACAATGAACTCTCCGACCTCACACACAGTAAAGGATTTCCTTTTCCGTCATCACATCCTACTGTTTTATACAAACATGTTCTTCACAAAAAAAAAAGAAAAAGAAAATATAGTCAAGCATGTGTTTCATTTTGAGATTTCTGGACTTTATCTTCACCGGTTGTGACACAAACTAGTCCAAACACAGAAACAAAGAAATATAAACAAAGCAAAGTTAACAATGTTAAAAAATTAACCACAAAGAACGGGCAGCAAAGTTCAGCCGTCGACGAAATCTAAAAGTCATGGTTGTTGGCAGCATCCCATTGAAGGTCAACACTATGTTATTGAACCAATACTCAAAGTACTGTAGAAGAAAGGCGGGACCTGATAACACATAAAAGATGTTTAATAATCACGATTAATTGATTAGGTATCTTCTAGGGGTGTGCAGATGAATCGTTTTGGATCGGTTATCGTTCTATCATCTACACGATCCGAGTGTACCGGTCCAAAAATCCCCGATCCATTGAAAATGCAGTAAAACATTTCAATGCATTGGGGATTTTTGTCCGTGGATCGGTTTCCTGCTCCATGGCCCCGCCCACAAATTGACGTTTAGACATAGACGCAACATTGGCCGCTTCTGCCCACTAGCGCGGCGAGCCCATAGGCACATATATACATCTATTTGTACATATATATGCAAGTTGCGTCACAGGTTTTTATGAATCGTTCCTGAATCGGATCGTAGCCTGTGAAATCGAGATATGAATCGGATTGTTATGGTAGTGAAGATTCCCAACCCTAGTATCTTCATAATTGTAAGTTGTAATTAAGTTGTAATTTTAAGACAAAGAAAGAAGCGCCATAGGTAGCATGTGACTTCAGGCTTATTGCTCAAATGGAGTCACATGACGGAAATGGAAAGTCTATGGCAGTGTTTCCCAAACTATTTTGCATATATATGTCATCAGGAAAATATACCTAGAATGACCTCATAACTGATTTGAATCTGTTTAGTTGAACACAACGCTGATACGCCAACAGGAATTGAAAAAAGACAAATTTTTTTGTTTTGTGTCACCTTTTTTTTAGCCATATGCTGCCACCTAGTGGAAGTGTGTTTAATTTTTCCGCCTTTCATGCGTTTAACAAACAAAGAAAAAAAAATGGAATAAATAAATAATAGTCATTTTTAGCCCTACAAAGTAAAATGCTATCCAAAATGGACTATGGAATCCCAAACACTTGGATTGACCAAACTTTGAACTTATCACCACTAGATGGAGACTCCCACACTTCTTAACAAAGACTCCTGTCTTCAGTATGTCATGGTCTATGTTATTATATTCATCCATTCATCTCCACCCTGCAAACTCTAACCTGTTGACGTCTGTGTGTCCGTTCCAGATGGCGTCATACCCTGCCCTGGTTCTCATCCTGGTCTCCTCAGCGTTTCTCAGGTGCGAAGCAGGGAAGGTACTGGTCTACCCTGTAGATGGCAGCCATTGGTTAACCATGAAAATCCTGGTGGAAACTCTTCACTCTCGGGGCCATCAAATTACAGTATTCCGTTCCAACACTAGTTGGTACGTTTCCGAAACTTCCCCGCACTACACCGCCATCACGATCCCCCAGAACGAAGGCCAAGTAATGGAGAGTCAAGAAGCCATGACGACTTTCTTGAAGAGGTCCATTGACATACGTCGATCTAATTCCATATGGTCAACTTTAGAGCTTTATAACAATGTTTTTGACCTGATACATGAGAACCAAAAAGTTGTAGCAAAATTCGCTTCAAGCATTCTAGGGAACAAGACCCTAGTGGAGGAGCTGAAGGCCGGCGGGTACGATCTTTTCTTAACGGATCCTGTCTTCCCCGGTGGGGTGATTGTGGCGCATTACCTCCAACTTCCTCTGGTGTTGAACGTCCGTTGGATTTTCAACGGAGACGCTCATTTTGCCTTTGCTCCATCTCCTCTGTCCTACGTCCCTCAGTTGTTCTCCAAGCTCTCTGACAAAATGGACCTTTTTCAGAGAATCAAAAATCTGTTCCATCACGCGGCACTGGTTTACATGCACCACTATGTCTCTGCTCCTCCATTCCAGGCTGTGTGTGACAAATACCTAACGGGAGGCGTTGACATCATGTCTCTGGTACAGAATACAGATCTTTGGCTCATGAAAATGGACTTTACCTTTGACTTTCCACGGCCCACCATGCCCAACGTGGTGTACATTGGAGGATACCAGGGTAAGCCCCCCAAGCCTCTGCCATCAGATTTAGAAGACTTTGTTCAGAGTTCTGGTGAGCATGGAGTCGTCATCATGACAATGGGGACTCTGTTAAACGACCTTGGCCCTCAGGTTTCCGAAATCATCGCTAAAGTGTTTGCTAGCCTCCCACAGAAATTCGTGTGGAGACACAAAGGACAAAGACCTGCTTCACTGGGAAACAATACTATGTTAGTTGACTGGATGCCTCAAAACGATCTTCTTGGTCATCCTAAAATCAAGCTGTTCATCACACATGGGGGGACCAATGGCATTTATGAAGCCATCTACCACGGTGTCCCAATCCTAGGAATTCCGCTCATCTTTGACCAGTACGACAACCTTGTGCGTTTACAAGCCAGAGGCGTAGGCGAGATCATTGAAATCACGACCATGAATGCGGAATCCTTGACGAATGACTTGAAAAACATTTTAGACCCAGCAAACAAGTACAAAGAGAACATGGTCAAACTGTCTGAGCTTCATCATGACAAGCCGATGAAACCTTTAGATACTGCTATGTTCTGGATGGAGTTTGTCATGAGGCACAAGGGAGCTGCACATCTGCGCACGGAGTCGTACAAGATGCCGTGGTACTCGTACCACAACGTAGACGCGATTGCAGTCGTGCTAGCCTTCACAACGGCAGTCCTTTCTCTGGTTTGGGTTTTCTGTAGACGACTTGTTACATTTTTATTCTCCAAGAAGAATTCTTCCAAGTCCAAGAGCGAGTAGGTCTCTCGACGAAATACTGTGAATCATCACGATTTAGTTCAATAAAAGAAGAAGAATGATTGAGACCAGTGGTTCTCAACTGGTCTCACTCTGGGACCCACATTTCCCTGTGGTCATTGAGTCGCGACCCACTCTCATAGAATTCAAACCAAGCAAATTAATAAATAAATAAATAAAAATCCCTTTTTTTTTAACATACTCAGCCTATTCAGCAGAGTGTGCCTTTCAAAATAAGAGATTTTCTAAAATAAAACACATACTCAACAGCTGATTTACATTATTTAGATTTTTGACCAGCTGTTCGCAACCCATTCAGAACGGCTTTGTGACCCACTTTTGGGTCAGGACCCACCAGTTGAGAACCACTGGTTTACACTTTTCTGTATCTGCTGATTTCCATTATTTTACACAGAGATAGAAATAAACACTGGTAAAACAATTGTGTGGTTCAGTCTATGTGTGTATACATATGTAGAAAGAGTTGAAAATTTTTATGAAAAGTCTAAATAATACATTTAAAGTCGAGTTTTTTTGGTTTCTTTCCTTAGTTTGTTTCACTAAACCACGTATGAGAGTAAGAGTTTCTTAAGATCTGCTCCTAGCTGCTCCTTCGTTGGACCAGTTTGTTTCTGGTCTTCAAACCTGAAGACAGAGTTTTTACACTCTTAAATGTAAATGTCCCCAAGACTATTCCGTTTTTTTCTTTACACCATATGTCTTGTTGGGTTTTTTTTGCAACCGGAATGTTGCGTCACATAGTTATGAAGAGAGACGTGTCTTTACACAAGTGTACGTCATTCTTCTGATTATCTTGCACATTTCAAGGCGTAAAGTCTATTCAAGACACTTTAAGTCAAAGGCAACATTTCACCCGGTACTTGTGTAAAGTGATAACCTCTGAAGAGACAATCTGTGTCCTACTATCTAAACACGTGCTCGCAGAAAATCTGTTAAGGAAGTATCTAGAGGGGAAAAACTGAATGGTAATGTTCAGTCTCTATCGGGTTCTAACACCACCTTAAAGCAGCCACAGTGGGGCAGCAGTCAACTGTGGTTATCAGTCTGACTCCGGTGGAGTAGAAGGTTCACAGTTCACAAACTTGACGTGTGACCTTGATGTTTGTAGTTTCTTTACTTGAACTTAAAACATCTAGTCCAGAGGTCTCGAACTCAAATAAGTTGAGGGGCCACCACCTACACTATCATTTCACTGAAGGACCACGTCAGCTTTCAGTGTTCAATACAAAAGAAAAAATATATAAACAAATCTGTTTCCCATAGATTCTGCGTAATACAACACTGAACCAGAAGGGGACTGCGGACCAGGGTGTGGAGAACTATAGGATTTACCATAAAAATGTGGAGAACAAATCTGTAAAATTATTATAAATTCAACTTTCACATCAAGGTGGGGACCACAAAATATTGTTCCATGGACCACACATGGCCCATGTGCCACAGCTTTGAGACCCCTGATATAGAATAATCAATCATCAATCACCAGTGGATTCACCACCTGCAGGAAGGTTCAGGAATGACTGTGCAGTGGGATTTAGGTGTCATTGGTGGAGACTGATGTCCCCAGAACCCAGCAAGTGGACGGAGGTGGACAGTTGGATGGATGGATTCACAGAGGAACGGTTTTACACCATCAACAACTCCACATCAAATAGTCTCCAAAAGTCAGTTCTAGTCCATTGATATCAGTACTTTATAAAAACTTTACAAAGTACATGAAAAAAAAAAACAACTAAAAACCGCAATTGTTGTTATTAACTAGTTATTAACTAGAAAACCTTAATGCTAATAACACTGTAATATGATTACAGTGCAGCAGTGGTTATGAAGCAAGGTTTCCACTGAGGTGTCTTGGTCATAGCACCTTCCTGACCTCAACACCCACAGTATGGGGCGGTGTGATTTGGGTGGCAGTTGTGGAGACTTCTGCCCCTGAGACCTGGTAACGCACAGGATAACAGGATGAAGGTGAATGGTTGAATGAATAGATGTAATGAAACAAACTGTGACACACAGGACAAGACAGGAGTCTTGGTAAAGAAATGTGGGAGTCGCCCTCTTGTGGTGATACGTTAAAAGTTCGGTTAATCCATGTGTTGAATGCCACATTACTAATGTTGAACTTACTACTACTACCACAAAACTGACAATAACAACAATAATTATCATTATCAACTAAATTAAAAAGGGGTTTTGTTATATTTAGATGTTTAGATCAGTGCTTATATTTATATATTTGTATATAGCGAGTGCATTCATTTGAAACCAGAAGTCAGCGTTTTCTTCACAGCTTTTTTTTTCTTGTCCTACTTCGAGCGCAGAGTTTGTCACCTTCACTTGGTTTGGGTTTTGTTTCTGCAACACTCTGATTGGACGGCACCGTCGTATGCTTCAGCGCACTCAGCATTTGCTCCAACTTCCTCCTGCACATTCTACACCCGTTGAGCCCCTGCGTCGCAAACACACAACTTTCACCACTTCCTGCAAAGTTTTGGCAAAATCAGCACAAACATTTTTTTTTTAAATAAACTTTATAAAAATATATATTTAAATTTATATCTGAAAAATACAGGAGTCATAAAAAAAAAATACATATACAAGTGACTGGAGATGACAGTTGTTTCACCTCGTGGCTTTAGATCAAGCATGGGCAAACTAAGGCCCGGGGACCAGATGCGGCATGTTGAGTTTTTCAATGCGGCCCGCTAACCTTGTCCAAATTAAATCATTTATTTATGCTATCATCATATTTCTGCCTTTTTCCTTTGATAATAAGATTCCCAATGTCCAATTTTTGGACCAATGGCGTCCACGCCTGCTTTAGATGTTGGACAGACTCATGATGGAGTTGCGAGCCTGGTGCAGCATCTGCCTGGCCTTGGCCTGTATATCTCCATGAAGGTACACCAGAGGATTGAGGGCACTGTTCAGACAAACGAGGGCTCGACTTATTTGGTAACCAACAAAGACGGTGTTGGACCATCCGTGGCAAATCTTCCTCTTGATCAGAACTCTTGACAAGAGATTCAGGTTCTTAAACAAATGAAAGGGAATGTAACAAACAGAGAAGAGAAGAATTAAAATACACAACAGCTTCAGGCAGCTTCTTTTCAGTGCCTTTTCAGAGACTTTTTTGGAACAGAGAATAACGATGACATGTCCGTAACAGCCTAGTGTGATCAGGAACGGAATTAAAAACCCGGTCAGAGTCCATCCCAGGCTGTATTTCAGATAGTCCCCAACAAATTCACGCCCCGCGGTCTCAAAGCATCGTTGAATCTTGGTTTTTGACTTTGGGTACAACATGTCAGGAATGCTTTGAGCAGCCACCAACAGCCACACCGTAACGGAGACAATCACAGAGTGTTTGGTGGTGATTCTTCCTAGTTCTGTCATTGGGTGGACAATGGCCAAGTACCTGTAGATGCTGATACAGGTGAGGAATCCAATGGTGCCGTATAAATTCAGGTTGAAGCAGAATCTTGTAATCTTACAAAACGTACTCCCAAAAATCCATACGTCGTCCATCCAATAGTACACCACCAGGAATGGCACGGTGAGGAGATAGAGAACATCAGCGAGTCCAAGGTTGAGGACAAACACGTTGATGCTGCCCAGTTTCTTCCAGTTGTGCCGCAGGGATTTTAACCCCCATCCATTCGCAAGCAGACTGACAACAAACACACAGATTAAAACAGGAGGCAGAAAATTGGCCTTGAAGCCATAGACGACAACGGAACAATTGGTGTTGTTCATCGTCAGCAGAGTTCAGTAATCCAGAATGGTCTTCAGTCTGAAGTTGAACATGCTGCTTTTGAAGATCTTCAAGTGCCAGAATCAGGAAACCACATGTGTAAATGTGACAAGCGGGTGGGGGTGGCAGGGTGGGGTATGAGACGCACACTTGAAGGAGGAGGTACAGGTAGAAGTTGTAGAGAGGAAAAATAGACGTAACGACAAACTGTTTGGTGCAAATAAATGTGAGCATGAGTCACACTTGAGAAAAAAGTAAAATTATAATTACATATGCAGGGGTTAATGTCTGTTGTTATACGTAGTAATAGAAGTAGTAGCGGTAAAAGTATTTGTATTTTTTTTTTTTTTGCCATCATTCAATATATCTAACTATCTCCTCCCCGATATGTAGAACTGTATATTTTTTGTCAGAAAATCTGAATTACGTGTTATTTATTTATTTTTTTTTTAATGAACGAATTACGTGTTATGCTGATGATGTGCGTTTAGAAAATGGTTAGAAAACCTCCCGATTAGTAAAAAAAAAAGAAACAAAATCTAATCATCTTTTTTTAAAACTTGGGATCTTACCTTTATGAATTCATATAAATGCAAACTAACAAAAAATATATATTAACGTTTCAGTGGCTTCACAGAACTCAATAACTAAAAATACACGTTTACAACGAAAAGTGATGTAAAACTTACAAAAGAGGAAGGACATACCAGTTAATTTTTATTACGCACCACCCTTGATATTTTTAACATCACTCGTGCAACGAGTCTAATTTAACATGTATGGAAATATTTTTGTTTTATTGTGGCAAAAAAAGTTGTTTGACAATTTTTGTTTGACTCAATATCAGTGAAAAACCAATAAAAACCATTGAAACCAACGTTGGTACAAAGAACATTGACATTTTAATGATAAAGAAAAGAAACCAACACACGGTTATTTACACTGAGAGCGACAAGTAAAAAAATAAGTGCAAAGTTAGAAACCCCAGCCGACCCCTACTGACACAGTTCACTCACAGTGATCCACATAGACACAGTAGATATAGATATATATATATATATAATTATATACACATAAATATTTACAAATAGGACATAATAAACAGAGTCTTTCAACACAAAGATCATTTGTGAGTCATATATGTAAATTTATTTTATGAGAAACTGAATGCAATTTCCTAACCAATAACCTTTCACTATACTGGAAATGTTTCACAGATACTAACAGTATCAGTCAGGGGCGTAGCCAGAACCCATAAACTGGGTGGGCCCCCCAAAAAAAATCAGCGGGGCCCAACCCAAAAGTATTATAGCCTAAGTTTGATAATGAACATCATCCCTTGTTATCACATGGTCAGCTCTCTCATTGGATGGGGCGGGACTGACTGACAAGTGGGCGGGCTGACTGACAACTGACCCCCGTAGCTACGCCGATGGTATCAGTCATACTATTGTCATGACCCGTCTTAGGACTAACGCGTTACTTGTATCGGCGTTCCGTAAGAAATTATTTTTCTCCGTAACTAATAACGTAACGCTTACACTCTAACACTAACTGAACCAATGAGTTGAAAAGGAGCGATAATTGGTTGACATAGGTTAACGTTTCAGGCTAAGCCAATCAGAAAGAGAACTGGGCGTGTCTTCTTGCCTTATAAGGAAATAAACAGTCTCACACACACGTGCCACGCGGTACAGCAGCACACACCCTCAAGCAAGACGACAAGACGACGGCAAGTGTCAAGTTGAGTTTACGATAAAGATGTCTGTCAAAATATCTAAACATCTATTTTGTTTTTATTGTTCCACTACATTTCATTATGATGGTTGATATAGAACACAACACTAAGCGTTTTTAATGTGTTTTTAAAGTAAAGTAACTATGTATTAGTTACTTTTGGAATTTAGTAACTAGAAACGTAACACGTTACTTTTTCAGAGTACTAACTAGTAGAGTAATAAGTTACATTTTTAAAGTAACTTGCCCAACACTGGTCATGACTACGTCACTTCAGAATGATGAAATAACTGGGGCTGCGTATGTTTATTAACTTCAAATATTTCAGCCAATGACATCGAAGGGAAGGTGTGCAAACTTAGTCTAAATACATATAAAATATTAAATCCTACATTTTATTTGACCACTCAAGAAGAATCACATATAATCCAGATCTGTTATATGTGATTTATAACATTTTATATAAAGGATAAAAATAATCTTATAACAAACTCTAACAAATACTGTGTATCAGTGCAAATCCTTTAAAAAGAATACCAAAAAAATAATGTCTGTCCCAAATTGCCCTTAGACTTATTTTATTAATTATTATTGGAATAATGTTATTGCTACATAAAACCTGCAAAACTTAAATATAGTACTAAAGTACCGGAACTTGGGTATTGGTGCAAATGTATTAAAGTTCTGACTAAGTGCAGGGAGATGTTCGATCTCTGTCCAGGTTTGAAGTATTTTTTTTTTTATCTCACTTGAAGGCGGGACTCCGATCGTTCGGTCACGCCTCCATATAAACCCCCCTGATGTGATTGGATCAGGGCCTGTATGACCAAAGGGCGGGGTTTCTGAATGGAGCGTAGGGGCAGTTGTTGTGACAGGCACACGAGTGGATCATCATCACCGCTCGCTTAAACATACGGCCCGAGAAGCAGCGGAAGGTTACCTCGGAGGTGGAGGTCTGGTGAGGGGTGCAGCAGCGGGAGTCAGTGCACCGGCCGCAGTACTTCAGGCGGTAAGTGCGAGTGCTGTAGCAGCCGTGATGAACTAGACGTATGGGCCCTGGAGTGGTGTAGCTGTCCTGGCACTGTCCCTGTTGTCCCCACTACAACAGACAGGAGTGTTAGCCACAGTCGCAGAGTAGCATGTGAAGCATCGCAGATGCTACGTCAGTTCTTTAACCAAATGTGACAACAATCAAACTGGCTGAAGGTCAGGATGTCCGATAATATTGGCCGGCCGATTTATATATACATGATATCTATTAGTTTGATATTTTATCGTTTTTATCGTATCGGTTTTTCCCCCAATAATGAAAATCTAGGAACACAATGCCTAGATTTGGCCAAACTCATTGGAATCATACATAGACCTATGTTTTGGGGGCACATTGGGATCGTAGGATATCGGTATCGAACAATGTAATGTTTGGACAATATCGGCATAATTGGATATCGGCAAAGGTTAATATCGGACTTCCCTAGCTGAAGGTTAACTCTCTAACTTCCTATGCCAGGAGTGTCCAAACTTTTTGGCAGAGTAGCCCAACACTGTTCAAACGACCAGGCTGAAATTCTTCTTGTCTGTTGCCGGGTCGCAGGGACAGCTGGCACCACCCAAACCACATTGCACCATATTGCGAACCTTCCTGTGGGTGGTGAGGTGAGGAAGTTATGTGGGTCGGAACGGTGCCAAGCTCAGAGCACCTTATTGGCAACCCGGCAGCTGGTGGATTCACACCTGAAGCTTTGCTGACCCAAGTCCACTTCCTTTAACCACTAGGCCACTGCTGCCAACATATTAAATACTAAGAAGAGTAGATTCACTGATACAAATGGTTCGATCATTCAATTCCAAGTAGAATGGGTCCAAAGGGCTTCAGGTTCAAATCCTCCAGCTGCCAGGTTGCCACTGAAACTGATTTCCTGCTTCATATTGGACCCCAATCCCCCAACATGGTGTTCGTCTGAATCAACCACAATCAACATACGTGTAAAACTTCTTAAATTTTTCGCGCCTCCTATGCACAACTTTGTAGCTGCTACTGACTCTCACACCCCCACCCCCCGCCCTCCAATCCCCATATCTTATAGCGCTCCGACCGCAGCTGCACCACTGATACTTCACTGAACTCTTTTTGCACTCCTGCTTCCTCAAAATACAGGATGGGACTGTTATTTCTGTTATCACTGCTCTTGTCGTCTTAGTTTTCTTAGCCCTTTCACTTTCAGACTGATCTGGGACCAGGATAACTTATAAAGCCCAGACAAAAGAGTCCTTCAACTAGTCCTTAAGTCCTTGAGTATGGCACCCCCCTCTGACCCTCATCCTCGGGACAGGTGTAGGGTTTTTTACCTTTTAGCTTATCTCTTACTAAAGTGTTGCAACAGCAAATCAGCTTTTGTCCATTCCTACACAGTCCTGTATCTTCTACTCTGACTCCAACTACCTCCATGTCTTCCCTCACTGCATCCATCAATCTCCTCTTTGCCTTCTACTTGGTAGCTCCATCTCTAGGATCATTCTTCTAGCAATGTATCCACTGTCCCTCCTCTGAACATGTCCAAACCATCTCAATCTGTCTTCTCTAGCCTTTTCTCCAGACCTCCCTGTCTGTGTTGTCCCTCTAATCACCTCATTCCTGACCATGTCCATCCTTGTCTCACCTACATCTTTAACTCCTCCACCTCCAGCTCTGCCTCTTGTCTTCCGCCAATTGGTAATTATGGTCAATCTAAGGTTTGTAATTAATCAACTTCGATTTTTAGCATGCAGTGAGAAACTGGATCAAAAAAATCCACCCACATATAAAAAGAAATGCAAATTCCAGAGAGAAAGAACAAGGATTGTCTTTCCAAGAAAAACAAATCAGTAAATAGTTTGCAGTTTAAAAAATCCTGTTTTTTTTTTTTTTTTTTAATCTGCACAGTGACTCATTTCCTGTTTCCACCTGCTTTAGAAGTGAACACGGTCACAGTCCAGAGAGCTGGACACCCTGCTCTGTTGGACAGTGAGGAGTGTTTTCAGTCAGTACAGGAAGAACAGCAGACCTAATAATGAGAGTCTGTCTGGGCCGGAGCCCGATGGTGTTTGTGAAGAAGTTTAATTTTAGATTGGATGAACTCCTGCAGGAGCTTTGCCTCTAACACACAGTCACGGCTCACATTGTTCTGACCACTCTGTTGGTTATGTCATCACAGCCACGGAATAACATCACCCTCATGTCCCACCACATTAAACAGACTGTTTTTAAAATATCTTTGAATGTTCCAAACCTGAAATTAAAAATATTCTTGTGTTGTTGTTTTCTTGCCAGAAAGGACAGAGACAAAAGGTAAAAATAAAATCTAAGTGTTCTGTTTATGCAGACAGAAGCATCTATTTAAGGATGTCCAATAATATCAACCAACCTAGTCACTAGATGGCAGCATTCTAGCTTATCTTATTTATAATCCTATTATAACAATCCTATGAATCCTAAACATGTTACGTTTTTTTTGACAGAAAGGAAGGAGAGAAAAGGTAAAAAGAAAGTGTTTAAGCAGACAGTGGCATCTATTTAAGGAGGTCAAATAATATCAACCGATCACTAGATGGCAGCATTCTAGCTTATTTTATTAATAATCCTCAAAGCACCAGCAACTCCTACAGTGGTTTATACGAGTAAATAAAATATCACCAGATACTTAATAGTATATTAATTCTCTCCTCTGGGGGGCAGAATTATAATTGTGAGCACCATTCCAACCCACATAACTTCCAGTGGGCTTACAACCCACAGGAAGATACACAGTGTGGTGCAGCATGATTTGGGTGGAGACGACTGCCCCTGATTCTGTATGTTGTTAATTTTTAAGTTGAGATTTTTCACGCAGTTGAACACCTTGATTATTGACTCAGTTGCTCAAGAAAATTTACTAACCCTTCTAAAATCACCAAGTCTGATTGACTTCCGTCTTTGGGACCGTGTATGGACACGTGTGTCTGTGTCTGTGTCTCACCATATGTTCGCCTGGCACTGGTTGACCTCTGCTGCAGGGCCGAACTTTACAGAGTCGAGTCTCCAGCTGCAGCTTGCAGGCTGAGTTTTGGTTGGAGACCCGTGTGGAGACCCCTGCACCGCAGCTTTGGGAGCAGGGGGACCACTGGGTGCTCTGCTCCACACAGGGGGAGGGAGGGACTATCAACTGGTTGAGAGGGTGACTCCTCGACAGGGAGGGCCACCGGCGATCTGGCCTCATGGCTGGGGAGAGAAAAAAAGAAAACTATATAATATAATGAAAAATGTTAAAAGGCTAGCACATAATCTCTACTGCCCTCTAATGGCTGGTTGAATTGCTGCTTGGAATATTTCCGATTACTAGTACTAATGGTACTTGTAAGACTATTATAATTAGTACCACTGTCTGAGAGTGGCACTTTGGCGCAAAGACAAGGACACTGATGAGACTCAAAGGTTCAACTCCTGGGCAAGATGAAATACCAGTTATGGAGGTTGGCTTCCAATGGGCTCCACCTGCAGGAAGGTTCATGAACGGCTGGAAAAATGCAGTGTTATTTGGTTGGGGATCATAGGTGGAGTTTCGACAACCCAATCCCTGGTCAACTAGCCTGGGAAGATGGAAGTTTGGGTGCCTCTTGTTGGCTCTGTGACCTAGTATCGGATAGGTAAATCTACCAGTTTTACTAAAAAGTAAAACTAGCCACACTCTCTATTGGTGGGTGAACAATCCATCCGTCCATCATCACTGCTTATCCGGAGCCGGGTTGCGGGGCAACATTCGGAGAAGGGATACCCAGACTTCCCTCTCCCCAGGCACTTCCTCCATCTGGGAGGATCCCAAGACGTTCTCAGGCCAGCTGGGCAACATAGTCGCTCCAGCGTGTCCTAGGTCTTCCTCTGGGTCTCCTCCCAGTGGGACATGACCCAAACACCTCCAGTGGGAGGCGTCCAGGGGGCATCTGATGTAAATGTCCAAGCCACCTCAACTGACTCCTCTTGATGTGGAGAGAGCAATGGCTCTACTCCGAGCTCCTCCCGGGTGACCTTATCTCTAAGGGAGCGCCCTGCCACCCTACGGAGAAAGCTCATTTCCGCCGCTTGCATCCGGGATCGTGTTCTTGGCCTTTTGAACAATCCAAAGCTTGATAAATTCAGTTTCACAATGACAGGAAAACATAGAAGGATTAAAAAAGCATTGCTGCCACGAAAATCTGGGTGCCACAAGCCGGTTATTCCTGTAGTAGCTTTTCTGACACTTTCTGCCGAGAACCTCCAAAAATCTGAAGATTTTCTCGCAAATGCATTAAAAGAAAGTAACTACTTGTTACCCCATCACCAGATAGAGCTCTTTGACCATCTCAGGGTAACTTAGCAGCTGTTGGACATGAACCTAAAAACCTCCAGACCAAGGTTTGAATCCACCGAATCCACCAGTGCTTGTATCTGCAAACTGGTAATTCAGCCATAATTCCATCCTGATCAGCTGGATCAGGTTAATCTGAAACCTGGATTGTACAAGGTATGTTCCTTTGAAACTAATCTGTATTGTCAGAATAGTCAGGTGTTAATGCAACATTTAATGATAGAATTCAAGAACAGAATGTTCTTTGACTCAGTGTTTGGAAAGTCCAGATGTTCTAAATGACTAAAGAATGGCTTTATTTCCCTAACAACAGTCGACCACTACGTCTCCCTTGCTAACACTAACACGCCGTACACACCCAGTTTAATGGAGTAGTGTCTGCTGGGCTTCCTACGCTTTATTGTGGCACAGCTGTGGTTGGTTGTCACTGTGAAAATAAAGAAAACGTAGTGACTGACTGAAGAAATGTGTTTTGACATTTCCAACGAAGTCTGGGTTGGATTTGGACGAGGAGAGTTTTCCTTTGCCTGGACACACCCTGGTTTAATGTCAAAACAGATCCAGTAAAAACTTCCAGACGTGATCACCAGTGACAGAACCTGTTCAGATAAAGGAAGGATTGCGTTGCCACATGGACCAGTCATCACCCGGACACGAGTGAAGACAGACATACGTAATCTGGCACCGGCATCCCAGCTGTGGAAAATATGTTGGAACCATGAGGTCACCAGAACTTTGTGTAGTAGGAACATTTTGGGAAGCAAAGAAATGTTTGGTGCTGCGTGTTCTCTGACATGAACAGACTCACGGTGCGGGACACCTCCGTCACCTCACCTTTGATGGCATCCTGAATGACGGTGTTCTCCAGGTTCTCGCACACCCACTCTTTGCAGCATTTCCCCGGTAGTCGCACATGTTGTGGATGGGGACAGTCTGGAGATGGAAGACGTTCGTTCAAGGGACAGGCGGGGACACAGCTGATCCCTCCTCCTCTGCAGATGCAGTGGGTGTCACAGGAGGGTTGAAATGACTGTCCGTCCTGGTAGGTGACGCCGTTGACCTTGCAGGTCAGATCATCCTTACCTGGAGAATAAATATCATGTTGGATTACAGTACCCTGGGAAGATGGGCTAGTTTGGTGGTGCAAGGTGTCAAGTATCTAATTTTTTCCTCAAATTGTGACTAACTTTATCAATAATCCCCCGAGATTGTGCTGATTGGAAAATCAGGTAAAATCCCACGACGTATTACCAAACCAACATATATGAAATTAAACATAATTGACTAAAATCTCTTCCTGTTTAGTTGAAAACAACGCTGATACACTTGCAGAAATTGAAGAAAGAGGCTCAGAAAGAGTTTTTTTTGTTCTAATTGCCATCTGCTGCCCCCTAGCAGAGGAAGATTAAATTGTTCTGCTTGTCAAGCATTGACGAGCAAAAAAAAAAAAAATTACGTTGAATAAATATGAGTTTTGGGGCCAAAGAAGTGACATTAGATCATTTTCTGTGGCTCATCAAATCATCTCTCATCATACGTGGTTGAGAATCAATGTCCACAAACATATTAGTTGACTAAATTGAAGAAAGAGGCTCAGAAAGAGTTTTTTTTGTTCTAATTGCCATCTGCTGCCCCCTAGCAGAGGAAGATTAAATTGTTCTGCTTGTCAAGCATTGAGGAGCAAAAAAAAAAAAAAAAACGTTGAATATAAATATGAGTTTTGGGGCCAAAGAAGTGACATTAGATCATTTTCTGTGGCTCATCAAATCATCTCTCATCATACGTGGTTGAGAATCAATGTCCACAAACATATTAGTTGACTTACAACATAAAAAAACAACACTGATGGACATAGAGTAAGAGAAAGTCCGTCTTTAGTCAACAGACTTTGGACACTAAGGGAAAATGAGTGGGGAGGAAAAGAGAGGAGGACACAGGAACTTTTGTCCCTGTTGGTGCTTATATAGTTCTAAAGGACAGAGGCTGTTTGTAAGTTCAGGAGTGTTGTCTCTGCAATCTATCACGGTCCTCGTCCTCGTCCAGCCATTAGAGGAAAAGAGTCAACAGCCACTCTGGAAAAAGAAGCTGGCAGAGAACAGCTGCCCGTCAGGTCACTTCAGACTTCAAACACTAACTACCGTCCAATCCCGCTCTGGCCGGCAACTTTCACACCCACTCCTCCTACGTCTTCCAGTCTGTCCTTCCCACAGGGTGAGACAGACACCTGGCTGTGTGGGTGTTACAGTGGAGCCACTTACTGACACACTCCCCGGGCGCTCCAGGAAAGCTGGCGCTGTAGTCACACTGCAGTCCTCTCTGGTCGTCACAGGGAAACGTCTGACTGCAGGACTCTCCTCTCTGCCTGGCACAGACCTGGCAGCAGCGGCAGCCGTCCAGCACCAGGGGGACTCCGACGGGGCACCGCGGGGCAGGAGACGGGCAGAGGCAGGGCCCGTCACACAGTTGGCAGAGCACCTGGTGGGAGAACAGGGGCGGAGGAGGAGGAAGGACACGTAATAAGAGGAGGTTGTGTCTCTGCAAAGTAGAACTGGTACTGGTTCACTATCAGAACCACAAGTGTCTTCTGGGGGTTTTAGTTTGGTGCTGTCTTTTGAGACGGTATCAATTTTGGATCGAATATTGTCAAGAATCTCAATAGTTTTAAGAGATGTTTGTGAAAACATCCAAACACATGTTTATTATTTTTCATAATCATCCAAAATTTTCTAAACTCTACGAGAAAATGAAGCTTCCACAAGTGTGAGTGAGAAAATTAATCTTATTCCGGAAAAATATATCATAATATAATCATACAATGCCAGCTTTGGGACTAATGCGTTACTAATAACGCCGTTACGTAACGAAACTACTTTTCTCCAATAACGTTACGCATTACCTTTCCGTTTCAGTAACGCAGTCATTGTTACTGTGGTGTACAGGGGCTCGTTACTCGTTGCTATCTGTGGTCCAAATGGACGGTTTCCCCTGACCACGAAAAGATGACTGTGTGGAGGCGGAGCCTGTCAGTCATGAGTGAAAGACGCCCGTGTACACTAACTGAACCCTTGCGTTGAAAAGAAGCAATGATTGGTTGACATAGTTTAACGTTTTAGGCTAAGCCAATCAGAAAGAGACCTGGACGGGTCTTCTTGCCTTATAGGGAAAAAACAGTCTCACACACAGGCGACGCGGTACAGCAGCACACACCCACAACCAAGACGACAGCAAGTGGCAAGTTGAGGTTACGATAAAGATGGCTGTCAAAATGTCTAAATATATATTTCGTTTTTATTGTTCCACTACATTTCACTGTGATAGTTGCTACAGAACACAACACTAAACTTTTTTTAATGTGTAAAGTAACTAGTTATTAGTTACTTTTATAATTTAGTAACTTGTAATGTAACTAGTTACTTTTTCCGAGCAGTAAGTACTAAAGTTATAAGTTACTTTTTTAAAGTAAATTGCCCAACACTGGGTATAATGCCAAGAAATTCAATTTTTTGTGATATCTAACAGTTAGGATGAATGTTATCTGTATTTTAAAAAACCCTTCATCAAGTAACAAGTTTCTGATTTTCTTGAAAAACAAGAATGACTGATTATAAAGACCCTAAGTTATAAAGGTCCCTAAGTGACTTAAGTATAAATATCCATGTAGTTACTAACCTTAAAAATCAAACCATATAATTCACAACAAAACTGAAACCGTAAAAGTCACATGACATCATCTTCCCTGACTGAACCTCTGTGATCAGACCCTCCGCTGGTCAAAGAAACAAAATCCCCCACAATCCCTTATTTTGGTAAGAGCCACAGTAAATAGACACGGCCTGGTCTTACCTGTGTCACCACACACAGCAGGACGCCAGCGATGAGACAGTCAGACAACAGTCGGTCCATGGGGGCTGTAGCTGATGGAGCTGAGTGTGATGGAGCTGCGACCAGTGCAGTTGTTTGTTAGCTGCTGACTCTCGTGCCTGCTGACATTTATAAGTCTGGACTCTGATGTCACGGCCTGACTACCGTGTAAACATCCAATGGACCGGCATCAGAAATGTTTCACATTCCTCCTCCTCGCTGCTGCCCATTTCCACTCTCAGACACACCTCCACCCTCCACCCTGTCTTCTCCTCCTCCCTCTTTCCTCAGTCTTGTGGTGCTGCGGGTTTAACACGAGCTGAGAGGAGAAAAATACATTAGTCCGAGTGTCTACAAGTCAAACGTCCTCCGGGGAACCTGTGGTTACGATGCTGACACGAGGCGGTGCGTTCAAGGCTCCTGCTCGGTCGGATATAATGGATGAGCCCCTTAGGTGTCGGGGGTGACATAGCAGATATGGTCACTATTTGTAATTTATCACCCAAAGTGAGGGTAAAATATAATCCAACAATCACACGTTCCCTCTGGTTCCTCTGAGCTGAGGAGAAAAGTTCTGGAACAGAAGCTTCACTCGACGGATTCTTCAAGCTGCCAAAACACAGTGAGACTGACTCACTACAGACTATCATTAACATAAACAGGATGAGTGTGAGTCCACCTCATGGTCCAACCATTCTGTCGGACCAGAACCAGACGAAGAGGTTTCAGGTTCCAATCCACCAGCTGCCAAGTTACCACTGAGGACCATTGTGCAAGGCAGCGTCCAGACAGACTGTGGTGTGGATCACAATGTCACAATGAGGAGATGTTTGTGTTTTTTCTTCCTTCCTTCCTACTGTAGGGGTCACTCCTGAGGTTCAGGACAAGTAAAGACGTCCAGGTCTTGGTCAGGGTTTGGTCAGGCAACTGGACATTCAGTTGAATTTACTGATGGACCTCAGTTCAGTTGGAGTCAGTGTAGAAGATGGAGAGAACAAGTTGTGATGGAAACCAATGAAAAGGGACAAGACAGAAGGTGAAAATGAAGAGTTGGAGAATGGAATTTGAAGATACTTGTCTCTCTTTAGGACAGACAGGGATGGACAGGATCGGGAATGAGGTGGTTAGAGGGACAACAAAGACAGGAAGGTTTAGAGAAAGACAGATTGAGATGGTTTTGACATGTTCAGAGGAGGGACAGTGGAGACATTGGTAGAAGGATGATCCTAGAGATGGCGCTACCAGGTAGGAGACAAGGAGGAGATTGATGGATGCAGTGAGGGAGGACATGGAGGTAGTTGGAGTTAGAGTGGAAGATACAGAGGACAGGGGGAGATGGAATCCCATGAAAAAAGAACAAGACCAAAGGAGAAGAACACGCAGAGATGCAAGAGCCAATCAGCATGAAGGTTAGAAGCGCACACACAATTAGCCAATAGTATACAGGGTTGACATTATATTAGCCAATCATATGCTGAGTCCAATCTAGTCTAGAAAGATAGAACTTTTTAGAGGTAAACAATAAGAAGGTAAACAAAACTACCATCAGTCACAAATGTGCTAATCTCTATTTCAACATCAGAATCCATCAAAATTTGGCAAGATTGCGGTCAACAGATAAGTTCTAAACTTAACTAAACCCTTGCGTGCAGTCTGAGTGGCAGATGGGTTTAGGCCTGAGTACAGGTGGAAGTGTTTTTGCACTTGTAATGGAAATGATGACAAATGTGGTCAGGAAAGAGTCACTGCAGAACAAAATGTTTACAGATGACATCACGTCTATTGCGAGCTGAAAACCACAGGAAGATAATCTGCAGATCTGAGGATGATGACGATGATGAAGGAGGAGGAACAAAGAACCAGAACTGAACCTGATACATTTCTATCTGTATTGTTGATTTTTATATTATATATATAAAAATATGTATATTTTATATATATATATAAATATATATGTGTGTATATATTTATATACACACACATATATATATATACATATGCATGTCGGGACTAACATGTTGCTTGTAACGTTACGTAACAAAACGATTTTTCTCGGTAACTAATAACGTAGCGCGTTACCGTTCGCATTCAGTAACACAGTTATTGTTACTGTGGTGTAAAGGGACTCGTTACTATCTGTGGTCCAAATGGATGATTTCTCCCGACCATGGAGAGAGGACTGTGTGGAGGCGGAGCCTATCGGTTGCCTGTCGGCTGCCTGTCGGCAGCCTGTCGGCTGCCTGTCAGTCATGAGTGAAAGACGGCCACGGACACAAACTGAACCCATGCCTTGAAAAGGAGCGATGATTGGTTGACATAGGTTAACGTTTCAGGCTAAGCCAATCAGAAAGAGACCTGGGCGGGTCTTCTTGCCTCCTCCTCTTTGTCTCCTACCTGGTAGCTCCATCTCTAGGATCATTCTTCTACCAATCAGTGAACAATCAATTATCCTCATTAATGTTAAAGATGTGATTATATTGGTAGGAGAATGATCCTGGAGATGGAGCTACCAGGTAGGAGACAAAGCTGTCTCTTATACACATCTTGAGCTTCCTTATGCGCCAGGACACACCTGCTGCAGAAATGTATTTTATTGTTATAATAAGGAAGACTAGGAAGACTGAAAACACCAGAAATATACCAAATATACCTCAGTTAGATGTGTTTCTCAACCTCAGGACCGCAACCTCAAGTAAGGACACCTAGAATTCAAATGGGGACAGCAGAAATGTCTGGGAAAAGTTTACAGGACAGTTGTGAAACCAGCCATGATTAGAGACACTAGGAATAGGTAGAAGACAGGAGAGCTGGAGTTGGACGAGTTAAAGATGCTGAGGTTCTCTTTAGGAGAGACAAGGATGGACAGGATCAGGAATGAGGTGATAAGAGGGACAACACAGACAGGAAGGTTTGTAGAAAAAGCTAGAGAAGACAGATTGAGATGGTTTGGACACCTTCAGAGGAGGGACAGAATGATCGAAGAGATGGAGCTACCAGGTAGGAGACAAGGAGGAGATTGATGGATGCAGTGAGGGAGGACAAGGAGGTAGTTGGAGTTAGAGTTGAAGATACAGAGGACAGGGTGAGATGGAAATTGTTGACTCACTATGGCAATCCCTGAAAAAAGGGACCAGCTGAAAGGAGATTTGAAGAATTTGGACAAAGTTGGCGGCCACATTTGAAAGCTTGACGGGCTACACCCGGGCCCCGAGCCTTAGTTTGCCTATCCCTGGTCTAGAGGAATAGAACTACTAGTGTTCTCTCTTACATCAACCAGAAACTGATGAAGTTCCTCAGTTGAGGAATGAAACGTCTTTCAAAGTCCAGTTGCTGACGACTAAAACTTTTTTGGACATACTAATGAAGTATTTTATAAGTATTAGCCACGAGTATTTGGAAACGACGATCCCAAAATCAACATACAGGCGCTCTAGTCAGAAAGCAATGTTTTCTTTCCATTATGTGTGAGTGCGGGGTCTCATGCACTGACTCATTGTTCCAGTAAAGCGTCATCAGATTCACTGACATAACCGGCACCGATGGGTCACCACGACACTGAAAAGTGAAACTTCACGGCTTCAAACCTTCTTCAGAGAGTTTTAAGATGCCAACAGTCACTTCTGAAGCAGCAAGTGGAACATCTACAAGGACCAAAATCCACGTGAGTCATCCTGCAGTCAATGAAAAAGGTCCAGAATCAGAAACCGTGGGTTCCGGTGGTAGGAAATAAAAAAATAAAAGCCCTCAAACACATTGAAAGCTGAACGTTTCTCACTTTCAGTTGTTTTTCTTTTGAAAAGTCTACACAGGAAGAACAGGAAACAATCACTTTGAACTGTAGTACGTGTTCTAAATATATCCAGGCAACAAAACGTGACACGATTTAACTCCATCCGACCTTGTTGCCAGAGACTAAATATGGTTGTTAGAAAATTCCACTCTCTGTGAGTCTGAACTGAAAACCACAAAATGAAAACATAGCAGCGAAAGGGAATTTTCATTGTGTCCGTCCTCCTGCGTGTGTGTATTACTGCCATTTACATGATTAATGTGTCAAGCTGTGGTCCAGATGGAAGCGGCAACACACACACACACACACACCTCCGGCCAACATGGATCACTTCAGCCAACGTCTAAATGTTTTCCTTAAAATGACACCTGAATTCCAGACATTCCGACTCGGTGTGTGAAAGTCCAACAGTGTTGCCAGAGGAACGTTCAGAGCTGACAGCGAGGACATCATCCTGACCACAGGTCAACTCCTGACGTACGTGGGGTGGAGGTCACTGCCGTGTCTACAGACGCAGGAGAAGAAAAAAAAAAAAAAGGGCTGATGGAGCTGACACTCGTCTACGCCCAGTTGTTGTGACAGCTGCATTGACGACTCTCTGGGCTGTGACTGAATATTGAGTCTCATCGGATGTTGTGTCTATGATCCTGTCTATAACAGTTTAGTTAGGAGTGAAATGATTCAACTATCAGTGCGAGGTATATATGACGTGTCCAACTCAAGGCCCGTGGGCCAAATGTGGCCCACCAGGCCATTTTGTGTAGCATATGGGTGTTTCAAAAGCAACTGCCAATTACATAGCAATTCAATTTTAATAAATAATAATCAACTACAGATAGTTTTCCTAATACTCTAGTGTTCCATAAAGTTACAGTTACAATTGGTCCTTTGAGAGGATGGATGGGTGGATGGATGGGTGGATGGATGGGTGGATGGACAGACAGATAGATGGATGGTTGGATGGATGGATGGATGGATGGATGGATGGACAGACAGATAGATGGATGGTTGGATGGATGGATGGGTAGATGGATGGATGGGTGGATGGGTGAAAAGATGGATTGACAGATGGATGGATGCATGGATGGATGGGTGGAGGGATGGATGGATGTGTGGGTGGATAGATGGATGGACAGACAGATGGATGGATGGTGGATGGATGGATGGTGGATGGATGGATGGTGGATGGTTGAATGGATGGATGTATGGATGGTTGGATGGGTGGATGGGTGGATGAATGGGTGGACAGATGGAAGGATGGGTGGGTGGGTGGCTGATGGATGATGAATAGGTGGATGGATGATGGATGGGTGGATGGATGGATGGATGGATGGATGGATGGACGGATGGACGGATGGGTTTGATGGATGAATAGTTGGATGGGTGATTGGATGGACGGATGGATGGATTGACAGATGGACGGATGGATGGACGGATGGGTTTGATGGATGAATAGTTGGATGGGTGATTGGATGGACGGATGGATGGATTGACAGACGGACGGATGGATGGACGGATGGATGGATGCTTATATTTACAGAAAGACATAAATGTCTCCAGGACAAACTATTAAATTTCAGGATCCTTAACCCAGTGGACATTGAAAACTAGGAGCATGGCCTGGACGTCCTTATAGACTGATCCAGGAGCTGTCTTCTGTTGTTCTAGTTCAGGTTCAGGTCCAGGTTCAGGTCCAGGTTCAGGTCCAGGTTCATGGTTGTTTGTGGAGAGTTGATTGCAGGAACCAGTCTTCAGCAGAAATAGTCTTCAGCCTCCTCTGGTACACCTAAGCCAACAAAACATTCATTTCAAGCATTGGCGACTAAAAATAAACCAGGACAAATAAATAAGCAACAAGGAGTCCCTTCATGGCTGCAGCCCACTTCCTTACATGGGACACAGTGTCAATATTTTTAGCTGAGATTGTCACTAAACTCAGGAAAGGACGGAGTTGAGGAGACTCAGACGGGGGCCCTGCTCTCTGAGCTTAAATGCATTTGCAGAATTCCGGAAAGTGATTTTTTTTTTTTTTTTTCCACAACCAGAACCGTCTCATGTTCTGTGCTGGGAATGATATAAGAGAAAGACTGAGGGACGCTACGTCTGACCAACTCACATCCTCTCAAGTCAATTGTTCCAGTAACTTTCCAGAGACGGTGGTGGACACCAGTCTAGGTGGGTCTAGGTGGAGCGAGGACACTGGGTGGTAAACAGAGACACACCTAATTATATGATGAAGTGATTCAGTGATGACACAAACAGCACTTAGAGGCAGAGAGGAAGTCGTTACAGTCCCTTAACTCAGGCCACAGCTTCAACAACATCTGCACGTTGTGAGAAGTCGCAGGGCTTTGGGTTCTGGTTCTGGTTCTGGTTCTGGTTCTACTTCTGGTAAAATCATTTATAGTAATTGTAAAGTAGGGTTTTTGCCCCTTTACACTTGAAGGTGTGTGTGAGTGTGTGTTAATTTTACATTAGTTGTGAGAAATCTTTCTGTGAGTCAAAGATTTTCTCATAAATTACTTTAGGAACCTGTTAATAAACTTGTGACCTGCGGTGAAAGGAGGAGACAACTGGACGAGAACCTAGAGAGGTGGAGGTTTGGACTGGAGGGAGAAGAGGAAGGAAGGTCAGTCGTAGTAAGACAGAGTCCGTGTGGGTGAATGACGGGGAGAACAGTGGAATGGTGAGGTTACAAGGAGCAGAGGTGGAGAAGGTGGAGGAGTTTAGATACTGAGGTTCAGATCAGTGGAGACTGGAAGAGAGGAGAAGAATAGAGTGGAGTCAGGATGGAACATCTGGAGAAAAGAGTCAGGAGTGATCTGAGATAGAAGAGAGTCAGCTAAGGTGGAGGGATGGTGGTGAGACCAGCCATGATGGATGGACTAGAGACACCAGGAATAGACAGAAGACAAGAGACAGAGCAGGAGGTGGATGAGTTAAAGATGCTGAGATTCTCTTTAGGAGAGACAAGGATGGACAGGATCAGGAATGAGGACATTAGAGGGACAATACAGACAGGAAGGTTTGGAGAAAAAGCTAGAGAAGACAGATTAAGATGGTTTGGACATGTTGGACAAGAATGATCTTAAAGATAGAAATGGACCAGGTTGGAGAAGGAGAGGAGATTGATTGGTGTGGGTTACAGAGGACATTTTCTCATAAATTACTTTAGGAACCTATTAATAAACTTGTGACCTGCGGTGAGAGGAGGAGACAACTGGACGAGAACCTAGAGAGGTGGAGGTTAGGACTGGAGAGAGAAGAGGAAGGAAGGTCAGTCGTAGTAAGACAGAGTCCATGTGGGTGAATGACGGGGAGAACAGTGGAATGGTGAGGTTACAAGGAGCAGAGGTGGAGAAGGTGGAGGAGTTTAGATACTGAGGTTCATCGGTGGAGACTGTGGAAGAAAGGAGAAGATTAGAGTGGAGACAGGATGGAACATCTGGAGAAAAGAGTCAGGAGTGATCTGAGATAGAAGAGAGTCAGCTAAGGTGGAGGGACGGTGGTGAGACCAGCCATGATGGATGGACTAGAGACACCAGGAATAGACAGAAGACAAGAGACAGAGCAGGAGGTGGAGGAGTTAAAGATGCTGAGAATCTCTTTAGGAGAGACAAGGATGGACAGGATCAGGAATGAGGACATTAGAGGGACAATACAGACAGGAAGGTTTGGAGAAAAAGCTAGAGGAGACAGATTGTTGGTTTGGACATGTGGTTTGGACATGTTCAGAGGAGGGACAGTGGATACATTGGTAGAAGAATGATCCTAGAGATGGAGCTACCAGGTAGGAGACAAAGAGGAGACTGATGGATGCAGTGAGGGAGGACATGGAGGGAGTTGGAGTCAGAGTGGAAGATACAAAGGACAGGAGAGGACTTTTAAGATTAAGATTAAGAAATCCTTTATTTGTTTATTTTTATTTTATATACATTTTATATTTTTTTCTTTTATTTCATTTATTTTTTAGAAAAAAAGAGAAAGATTTTAAGATACATTTATAGTAATAATAACAATAATAATAATAATAATGTGATAATTCCACCCTTGTGGAACGTAATCTTGTCATTTTCATACACTTTCTTTTTTCTGTTCAGATTCCCTGAAGATGAGTTTCTCCAGTGTCTGCTGTAACAGTTTGAGGAACTAAAAAAAATAAATAAATAAACACTGACATCTAGTGGCCAGATTCAGCTTCGTCAGATACATTCATTCATGTATCATTTTCTAAATCTGCTTTTAAGCTCCACCCACTCCTACCCATTTACAGCAGCTGATCCAACTTTGATTATAGCAGAGTTTTGTTTTCACAAAAAGCTGATGATTAAATATTTGTCGTGTTATTTATTGACAGTTGTCCTCTGGTCTCAGTCTTCACGTCAAACATCAGCTGATATTCAACCTGTGAATCTGATGAACAAAAAAAAAACTGCAGTTTTTATATATGTTGCCAATGATAAAGTAAAGTAAAGTGTGGGTTGGATTTTTTTGTGTTTCGGCATAAAATAATGTTTGTTATTACTGAAATAAAGACTCTGGTCTGGTTAATTATTACTGATTGTCCAACGTCATAAACATGGATCTGGAAACTAACCTAGGATAAACAGCCCGAGTAATAAAAGGTTCCTGGTTAATATCTCAGATGAACAAGACTCAAAACGACTGACAGACGTGGGTGAACTCTGTACCAGTGAAGGGTGAGTGAGTGCAGCTGGTGTCTGATGAGCACAGGGGAAAAATGTGCGGACAGAGGGACAACTGGTAGAAGGAAGTGGAAGTGGGAGTGAAAATCCTGCACGGTGGAAGGATTTTGATTTGTTGATGCGACTTTTCTGATGAGAACAAGAGTCTGACACTGAGATCTTTGAAGGACAGGACAGACCAAGAGAGTGGTCTCTGTGGCTGCGGGTTTTTGGTTCCAACCAAACAGTAGGACATTTGAGTGGACAGGTTTCATCAACCGATCTTAGACATCGGACATGTTTGAAGAAGGTTGGAACAAAAACCAGCAGCCACAGCGGCCCTTTCTGGAGGAGTGTATGCATGGGTTAGAGACACTGGACAGGAAGACAGGAGACAGAGCTGGAGGTGGTGGTTCTCTTTAGGAGAGACCAGGTTGGACATGATCAGGAATGAGGTGATTAGAGGGACAACACAGACAGAATGATCTATGTTGTCCTCTGGTAGAAGAATGGTCCTAGAGATGTAGCTACCAGGTAGGAGACAAAGAGGAGATTGATGGACACAGTGAGGGAGGACATGCAGGTAGTTGGAGAGTAGAAGATACAGAAGACAGGAGGAGATGGAAACCCGTGAAAATGGGACAAGATCTGTCAAAAAGAACAAACCAATTCCCTACTGTGATTCATAATTCACTC